>RJWH01000923.1:342242-523571 GCA_004363575.1 Solenodon paradoxus
GAGCTGCTGGCTTCTCAAACTCCGCCGCTCCTTGATTCAGGGACCCTTAACCAGACGAGCCCCCCGCTCCCCCGTCTCTTCAAAATGGATGAATCAAACCAGCCGAAAATGCGCCAAAGCCGCCGTACAACCAAACCCACTAGGGCTTGTGGGCTCCACCCCAGCCCGCCCAGTCATTGGCGGCTTCTGCCAGATGCGCCGAGACCATTGGTCCGTTTGAATCATCACGTCTCCCAGGGCCCGCCCCGCTCTCTGATAGGCCTCGTCTCCTCCGTGGGGTCCTGTTAGTCAAGATGCTTTGAGAACGCACGGCCGCAAAACAAAAATGGTCGCTGCTCGGTTTCCACTCCGCCCCATGGTTTCCACTCCAGTGTTGCAGATTCGTCTTTGGTCGCATCTAAAACGGCTAGAAAAAAAGATTTCTGTAGGGTCCAATGTCATTTAGTGTTGGTTTAATGATATATCTTTTCGCCTGCCTAGATCATCTAGAAACTCCACTAATAGCAAAACCTGTGAGATTGGCAGCTGATTCGTCATTAAGGGTCTGTTTCAGATTGGAGGGAAATTCCATAGTTCAAAAAATTTGATCTTAAGCCCTTAAGTGTCTTCCCCTGACTTCGACATTAGCCCACAGGGACCCAGTCGTGCTGCTGGAATAGAGAGGCAGGGTCATAATCAAGGAATACCTTCACCCCACTCTCCACTCTACATTCTGGGTCTTGGGATCACTTTAAGGTCGTTAAAATCTCAGTTCCGGACGTTACTATTTTTAGGGAAAACAGCAAGTGACTAGGACCATAAACTCAGAGGCCACAGGTACTTCGGTTTGAATTTCAGGTCCACCACTTAGAAGTTGTATAACTTTACATCTCTGTGCCTCAGTTTACTTATATGTAAAATGGGAAGCAATAGTACCTACCTCATAGGAATATAAGGATTAAATTAGTTGATATGTGAAAAGTCTTCAGGACAGTCTTTGGCATATAGTAAACGCTATAGAATTGTTAAATTCAATTTTAAAAAGATGACCTGGTCCCTGGGTGTGGGGGCTGGAGGGTGCGCTGGCTCAAGAACTTCAAGTCAAATAACTCTTAAGAATAATTCAGATGGTTTTATTTTAAACCCATGAACATTGTTGGATGCCTAAAAGCAGAGCTCAGGATCCGTATGTGAAGGTCTACCTTCAGTATTATAAAATAGACTTCAATCTCTGCCGCAGGCAGCCTGTTAAACAGCTGAGATATACTGCATAAACAAACCAGGCCACCACTATGTGCCTGAAAGTCTCCCGTTTAAAATCTGTCATCTCCAAAAGAAGAAAATAGCAGTTCATCAGTGAAACAATACTTCCAGGTCATTCCATCCTTAATCTCCTTTTCTTTCTTTTCTTCTCTCTCTCTTTCCTTCCTTCCCTTCCCTCCCCTCCCCTCCCCTCCCCTCCCCTCCCCTTCCTTCCTTCCTTCCTTCCTTCCAGAAGTGGTTGTGAAATTGTTTAAAAAATGTGCATCAGCAATGCAATGTATGGAACTGGGGATGATGAAATTTACCAGGATGAGAAGTGACTCTTCAGAAGAAACCAGTAATACAGAAATTGAAGAAGTCTGAAGCAGACCATACTTCTGATACTGACAGGGAGTGTTATTGGCCTTCTATGATGCATTATATTGTAAATTTATTATTGGTACATAAAATATCTTGTACCTTGTATCTGCTGTTCTTGTGTTTTGTAATTATTTGTAACATAAAATTTCTTATCCCCTATTAAAAAATAAATGCTCAAATTCCTTTATAATACAAAAAACAAGTATCTAAATGTAAACAAATACAAATATGAATTAAAAAATTTAAATGAAAGATTTTTTTCCCTAAAAGTTTGGGTCAAAAACGTGGGTGCACATGATACGCAGGAGTGCATTATACACAGCAAATATATGGTAGCAAAAAAAAAAAAAGGCTCAGAAGACAGTAAAGCTATTCCTTTTCCCTAGAAATGAAATCTAATGACCTTTTAAATCCAAAGCTGAATTTCTCCCATGATTGTAGTTATATTTGGAGTTATAGTCTTCCTTGCATAGATTAAAGACAGTAAGAAGTGGCAAAGCTGGGCTGTAGGACAGATGACTGTTCTATATCCCTAACAAAGATCCATTTCCTTCAAGGCAACTGAAACAACTAGGAGCTTTATAAAAATTTGTTAGCATTTACTTTGTGCAGAGCACTTCCAGTTCTGTAACCTCATGAAAGTCAGTCAGCCATGTCTAAAGGACAAAACACTGACTACAGGAAGTTAAAGCAAGCTTCTCCCAGTATTTTTTAAAAAAAACTTCTAGATCTCTGCCCCACCATTTTCAGTGAGTTAGTTTTTCTGCAACCTTAGGGGCAGAGTAGCCTGCTCAGAGATAGGTTAATGGTTAAGAAGTATACTCCCTTGCCCTCAGATTGGGTCAAAGTCAATTTAAACTTTAAAAAAAAAAAATAATAATAAAATTTTTTTTAAAGGAAAGGTGCCTGCATAATAGGCAAGCAGGCAGAGAGAGAGAAAGGAGGAAGAAGCACTTTAGCTATTTTTCAATTAGATGTTCACACTGGTTGTCTGCGCCCCCCCCCCCACCCCACCCCCACACCCCCCTGGCTGTCCCCCTTCCCCGACCTGGGACTTAAACCCAGAACTATGTGATCTGCTTCTTTCAGAGGCGATTGGCCTAACTGCTACTCCACCAGGGCGTGCCAAATTCAAACTTAAACATGTATTTATTCTGCTTCAGACTTCCATGTTCCTATTTATCTTTAAGAATGTTAAGAGTTAAGTTTAAGTAGATTTCTACTACTAAAACAAAAGAATTTACAACTTGACATCTAAGTTAAACTGAAGGAAAAACCCCTAAAAGACAAACACTTGCTATTTTGCTTGATACCCATTAAATTCAAGGAAACTTGCCCTTGAATTATGGAAGGAGACAGTCTTTTACACTGCATTGCCACAGACCTAAGTCACTCAAGGTCTGAGCATAATGCTTCCGATGCCAAGGAAGTCAGTTGGATGCCCAGCAGCATGAAACATGAATCTACTGATGAACCCAAAGTAGCTGTTTGCTAGGGAAAGACATTGCCAAAATGGCACCCATCCATTCAGTAGTTATACAGAAGGAGGCTATGTCAGTGCTGAGTATGAGTCACTGAATCCAAAACTTAGGTTAGAACAAAGAGTTAGCTCTTCAGGAAAGATAATGTAGGCTGTCATAAAGACACCAGAGTTCTCCCCTTGTGATTTGTTCAGGGGAAATGTTCTGTCCTATGCTCGGGCCTAGTGCCCAGAGATATTATCACTGGCACCCAACCTTGGGAGGGAATTGTAAGGAAGGTGGCATTAGTTTTAGGGTCACATCCTGCTTCATCCTACATCTATCTAAACCACAAATATTGTGAAGTGAGCATTGCTGAAAGAGGAGGCCCAAAGGTAGAATGAAAAGATTAAATTTATAATCAATAGTATTTGCCCCCGAGTCTGGTGATTTACTGCCTCAGTGACCACAACATTTCAAATACCTGCATCTCAACTCCCTCATTTGTAAAATGGGGATAATTATATGACTCCTTGCCTACTTAACAAGGTTGGTATAATAAAAAGAAAAGAATGGGCCTACTTCAACAAAATAGTTTGTATACTGTGATGTACAGTGGGTGGTAGAATGGGATCACATTATCTTTACTGAAGGAAAGAACCAAAAGCCAAGGACTGGCTGGTTCAATCCTCCAACAGAAAACATTCCTTGAGCCTTAGGAATGAAGTTTACAAAGACTTCCCGGAGTTGCGGATGGAGAAAAGGCAACAGTGAGAAGAAGTGACAAGCCTCTTTCAGCACTGTGAATGTCCAAAGTGCAGTTGCTCTTTCTTTTCTATTTCCTGGCCATTCTCAGAATGGCCTCTCTGCCTTTCTATGTGTTCCAGTCTAGTCTTCCAAACTACCGAGCAGGTATTTCCATGTGGATGCCTACAGGCTCAGTTTATCTTTAACGGAAAGGTACAGGCAGGAATGAAGATGAACAAAGGCAGGCAGGCAGGCAGAGAGAGGAGGAAACAGCATTTTATTTATTTTTATTTAGTTGTTTATCTTGATTGTCCCCCTGGGCCCAGAGGTGAACCGGGGTCGTTGAGATGCATGTGGATTTTGCTTGGCTAGAAGACCTAACCAGTATTCCACCACGGCGCACCCAAGTCTAAACTCTATACTAGCGTTTAAGCTACTTCCAGAAAGATTTCTCAAACAGATCTTTCTGGATTGACTGTGGGTTTACATCCTGATAAAATCCATTGTAACTTGAAAATATGGTTAATAGTGAATACATTTAAAACACCTAACCTACCAAACACCACAGCTTAACCAAACCAATCTTAAACATGCTCAGAACATTAACCTACAGTTGAGCAAAACAACCTAACACAAAGCCTATTTTATAATAAATATTGAATATCTCATGTAATTTATTGACTACCATACTGAAAGTGAAAAACGATCTGTTGCAAATTGGCTGTTTACACTCCTGATTGCATGTCTGATGGGCACTGACACTGCCCATCACCACTAGAACAGTGCTGCTTATTATTCCACATTTTGCTGGCCTGGGGAAAGATCAAAATTAAAAATTTGAATTTCTACTGAACACATATAGCTTTCCTACAATTATAAAGCTGAGAAATTATTCTGCTTAAAAATCTTTCCATGAACTGGGGAAAATATATGCAACGTATACGACAAATGATTAACATGTCCTTTACAAACAAAAAGCTTTTACAAAATCACTAAATAAAAAACAACAAAATAAAACACAGAATACTAATACAAAACTAATAGGAGAAATAGAAATGACTAGTAGATTTAAAAATATATCCACTCATGATAAAAGAAAACATCCTGATTAGCTCAGCAGTCCATGGCTCCAGATGGCAAGGTCCATGTAAAAGCCCTAGGACCAGGGTTCAGGGCCCAGGATGGGTGGGGGTGAGGGTGGAGGGTAGAATGGAACAATGAGCAAGAATGGATAGACACTTCTTCCCCTCTCTCCTTGCCTGTCTTACTGTGTCTTCGTTCCTGCCTGCTTCCTTCCTGTCGATAGATAAATATATCAATCAATGAATCATTAGAGCTTTAACATTAATTTTTTTTTTTTAATTTCATTTCTTGGGCTGGTAAAGGTTGAAAATAGTCATTAAGTGTGTGGTGAAACTGGCCCCCTTGGACTCTACTGGTGGGAGTATATATTGGTACAGACATTTTGGAAGGAAATTTGGTACTGTATTTAAACTTAAAGCATGTATACTCTTTGACTCAGTTTTAGAAGTCCCTAAAGCTTTTGCATAAGTTTATACATATACAAAGATATTAGTCTGTGCCACTCTTTGGAAAATAAATAAATAACTCAAACACCTATTAATAAATAACTAAATTACCATACAGCCATATAATCCAAAGCAGCAATTAAAGGGAAAAAAACTATATGTTCGCACATATAGAGATATCCAAGATACATTAAAAAGAAAAAAAAAAAAAGCAAGTTGCAGAAAGTCATATATGGATTTTATTTTAGTTAAGGAGAGGAATGAAAGGAGAGGAGGAAGAAGCAATTTTAAGGAAGGAAGACGAGAAAACACTATTTATTTTGGTTATTCAGAAAACACTATTTATTTTGGTTATTCACCCACCCTCACTCCCTCCTCACACCCGAGTCTGGGAACCTGGTCTTCAGGCTTTTAACATGATCCACACCCCACCTATTGACTTAGCACCTGAAGCAACAGACACAATAAAAATAGAGCAAGGTATTAGGCAGGCATGAATGCAAGTAGGTAGGAAGCAGGCAGGCAGGAAGAGAGAGAGGTGGAAGAAGCATTTTTTCAGTTAGTTTGTTGTTCATGTTGGTTGCTTATCACCCCTGTCCACCCTGCAGTCCCCAACCCCACCAGGTCTCTAACTTGGGTCCTTGGGCTATACATGGACTATGCCTCTGAAGCCACAGACTTAATGCCTAAGCCACCAGGGTGCACCTCCTCCCCACTTTTTAAAGGTGTATATAGTGGGAATGTATATGTAGAGAAAAACCTGGAAGACTATTTAATCTCTTAATCAAGTATCATTCAAGAGGTGAAATTACAGAATTCTTTCTCCTTCTAAGAATGCTTGTATTATCTGAATTTAAGAAATCCAGTTTATTCTTGGCTTTACTATCAGCTGGTTGTGTGACCCCAGGCAAATTCCTTAACCCCATTACCCCTCAGTTTTCCTGTCTACATTAGGCTCAATAACAACCCCTGAAAAACATCATGACCTCTCTGGAACTTGTGAATATGGGAGGGGGGTTAAGTTATAATGAGCTGACTTTGATAAGGGAAAATTAACCGGTATCATCTGTAATCAAAACAATCCTTGACTGTGGAAGATGGGGAATGGTTTCTTGTGGGGTGGACAAATTGGGTAAAAGTTTCAATTATATGGTAAAGAATAGAATTGGACTTTAGGTGGTAAAATTAATGTATATATAAACATTAATTTACAATGATGCACACCTTAAATTATATAATGTTATGATTCTATGAGGCAGAAAAAGATTGATGTGAGGAAATATTGACGAGTCATTGCTGGTTTCAAAAATGGACAAAGGAGGCCATAAGCCTAGGAATGTTGGTGACCTTTACAAGCTAAGGAAGGTAAGAAAAGTCTTCTCTGTGGCCTCTAAAAAGAAATGCAACCTGGCTGACACCTTGAGTTTAGTTCAGCGAGACCCATTTTGGATCAGTGACCGCCAGATCTATTAAACAATATATTTCTATTGTTTTAAGTCATTTTTTTTTTAAAAGTAATGTCTATGTGTTTTTCAACAAGAAAAAATATTTAAAAAATTTGAACTCTTTAATAATTCTCCACTACAAGGTGAAGTTCAAACACCCCAGCATGGCAAACAGAACTCTTGTTGAACTGACCTTATATTTAATCTCATTTTCTCACCTCTGCCCTACAGCTTTCTTCTCTATCCATTGCCACTTCCAGCTGTAAATGAACATCATTGTTCTCTGAGCAAACTCTACTGTTTACTGCATGCATCCATGCCTTTATTTGCTTTATTCTGTCTCTTTAAAATGCATTTCTCCCTGGAGTCCTCCAGTTGGCAACTCTGACCCAGCTCCTGTGCCCTCTCTTCCATGCTTTTCTTGATGTCCCTTCCTGGTCCTCCATCACTTACCTAGAAGTAGACTCGGCACTCCCTGTACTGAGACGTAGTCCTTCTACATGTCTGGTTCCCACGTGAACTGCACTTCTAGAACAGAAATCTTCTCTCTCTGGGTCTTCATCTCATATATCTAATGAATTACCTGCCACGTGGTAGGTAAGTCACTAGTGGTTAAATTAATCAATTCTACAATTCTACAACAACCTTTCTAACCTTTTTCCCCACTGTTCTGTAACATGAGCCCTGTGGCCTACTGTCTACTTCCCAAACCTGCATATGAATTCTAAACTCCCTTTTCTCCTAACGTGACACCCTATCCCTCCTCCTCAATTTGTATCCATGTGAAGTCCTACTTCCTTTTAAGAAATCTTTCTTGAGTCATGTCCTGGTGACTTAACAATTAAGTTCACCAGGCACACTCCACATACATTCCTGGGACCCGGGTTTGTGACCCAGGGCCAAGGGAACAGCCAAGATGAACAAAATAATGAACAACTATGTAAAAATAATAAAATGCTTCTTCCTCCTCATTCTTCCTGCCTGTCATTCTCGCCTTCATTCCTTCCTTCTGTTTTTCTTAAAAAAAAGAAAAAAAAGAAATCCTTCTTGAAAGTTTTTTCAACAAATGGTGTTGAGAAAACTGGATAACCACATGCAAAAGAATGAAAATAAATTACTCTCTAAAAGTCATCCCAAAAATTCATCCATAATGAATTAGAGACTTGGATGTAAGATATGAAACCATAAAATACATAGAAGAAAACATAAGCAGCACAGTTCATGACATCTGTCCTGGAGAGGTCTCCCAAAAACCTCCAGCAGCAAGAGAAATAAAAACAAAACAAATTGGACTACATCAAATGAAAAGCTGCACAGTGAAAGAAACTATTCTCAAAACAAAAGACATCTTACTGAATAGAAAATATTTGTACATCATACATCTGACAAGATGTTGCTATCCCAAATATATAAGGGAGTCATAAACACAACAGAAAAACAAAGCATCCAATAAAAAATGGGCAGAAGATATGAAGACATTTCTCCAAAGAAGGCATATATGAAAAGCTGTTCTACATCTTGTTACTGTGGAAATGCAAATCGAAACACTGAGTTGTCACATGTACTTGTGAGAATGGCTATTATCCAAAAGAATGGCTATTATCCACTTGGAAACAAGAAGTGTTGATTGGTGGGAGAGTCAAATGGTGCAAAGCAGAATGGAAGTTCTCAAAAAACTGAGAATGGAAACTCCCTATCATCCCATTATCTCACTTTTGGGTATTTACCTGCTAAACACAAAAACACTAATTTGAAGAAATACATGCACCCCCATGTTTATTGCAGGACTCACCAATAGCTAAGAAACGAAAACAACCTAAGTGCTGACTGACAGATAAATGGATAAAGACATGGTGTCTGTGCACAACGAAATACTACACAGCTGTAAAAAAAAAACAACAAAAAAACAACCCTGCCATTTGGAGTAACATAGATGGAACTAGAAGGGATTATGCTAAATGAAATAAGGAGAAGACAGATCAACACTGGATGATATTGCTCACATGCGGAATGTGGACTATAAAGAAACAAAGCAGCCGTGCTCTGATGGAGTAGCAGTCAGGTCAGCCATCTCCGCAGGAGCACAGTACGTGTACATCCCAAAGACCCAGGTCGATGCCCTGAGTCCGGGGTGGAGGTGGGGCAATGATCAATGTGAATTAAATACAAATAAAATATAATGCTTTTTCTTCCTCTCTCTTCTTGTCTGCCTGGCTACTGCACCCTTCCTTTAAAAACAAAAAACAAAAAACAACCAAACACTATCCTTGGACACTGACAACAGGACTGGGGTTACCAGGAGTCCAATGGTGGAGGTGGAAGACTATTAAAAATGTGGTGGTGAGTGTGGTGTGATACCATATATTTGATGTAGAATGAGCCTGCACATCTAAACTTACATTGTCATGTAAATCAAAGTTATCTCAGTAGACACATTTTTTCTTGAGAGGAGGAAGAAACATTTTATTTATTTTATTGTGTTATTTATCAGGCTGCATGCTGGTCCAGGGACAAGAACCTTGGGATGTATGTGGACGGCACCCAACCCCGTACTCCACAGGGTGTGCCAGTAAACATTTGTTATGAAAACAAAACAAACTCTTTATTCCTTCTTTGAACTTTTATGACATAAATCTTTATAGCCCCTACTGCTGCAATACTGGAAACATAAAAGGTTTGTAGTTGAAACCGATCTTTTTAAGTGAATACAATTATGTAAAAAAAAAATCTACCTTATAAAAGAGATTGAAAGTAAAATTATCAAATGTAAACAGAGGTTTTGTTTAGATTGTGGGGCTATGGTTGGTTTGGACTTTGCTTGTCTCCATTTTTTAACAATTTTTTTTAAGGAAAGGCATAGGCAGGAATGAAGATGAGCCAGCAGGCAGGCAAGGCAGGGAGAGGAGGAAGTAGCATTTTATTTATTTTATTTAGTTGTTTATCTTGGTTTCCTCACCTCGCCCCCCGCGGTTAGAAACCCAGGTGTTTGGGATGTATATGGACTGCACCTGCCAGAGATTGTAAAGTTAACCGCTAAGTGACCAGGGGGAACCATTTCCTTTAATGAATAGATTTAAAAGTATTTGTCATTGGCATGCCCTGGTGTAGTGGTTGGGCACAGTCCATATATATCCCAAGGTCTGGATTTGTGTCCCGGGGCCAGCAGGAGCAACTAAAATGAACTAAATAAAATAAATAATTTGCTCTTCCTCCTCTCTCTCCTGCCTGCCTCTGCTCATCTTTATTCCTGCCTGTAGCTTTCCATTAAAAAAAAAAAAAAAAAAAAAAAAGAATTGCTGTGCCCTGGTGGAGCGGGGGTTGGGCATAGTCTACATACATCCCAAGGTCCAGGATTGGAATCCTGGGATCAGGGGACCAACCAAGGTGAACAATTAAGTAAGTGAAGTTCTTCTTCCCCTTCTCTAGCTACTTGCCTGCTTCTTTGCCTTCATTCCTGTTTGCCTTTTTAGAACACCATTTAATAAATTAATCGTCGTTTCCACCATACTTAAAGCGTGTTACACAGGAAAACTTCAAGGACGCCACCACCCAAACACACGTGCAAGAGACACTGTAGTATCATACAGTTTCTGCAGCCATACTGTTCATGGTTAAAAATCAGTTTGCTACTTGCTGGCTATCAAACTTTGAACAAAGTTTTAATTCTTTGTGGTTCAGTTTCTATATATATATATATATATATATATATATATATACACATTATATGGTCATTGTGAAAACAAAAGAATCCATGTGGCGTATGGCTCAGATGTTAACTACTAGTAGCAATAGTTGAAAAAGGAATGGCTGTTAAAATCCCTGTGCTTGCTAACAAGAAAACTGCTGTTCAAAATTAAGTAACAGTCACTGCATTTGGGTGACATGTTAATAAGTGGAACTTGTCAATTAAATATCTTAGACTAGGAGCTGTACATGCTATTCAGCTGCACTTACTTACCCCAAATTTCATTCCACACGTGAACATGGTCTCAAATTTAACACACAAACCAAGAGTAAGCTTATTTTCTAAAACAGGCATTCCAGGCCAATTTTTCCCAGAAACTGAAATGACAGAATGGAGATGGGGATTAGAAAACTTGCAGTTGTCTTGGCTTTCTTACAAATTCAACCGGCTGCCTTTCAGTCAAATCTGAGACATTTGTTTCCTTGAGCATGAAATAGAAAGAACTGTTTGCTTTATTTCTAAGATAATATGACATCCACAGCTCACAGATCTGAGAGAAGGCCTCTACAGCACACTGGATAGTTACTTAGTGCTGCTGGGCTTCCCCACTCATGTCACGCTAAGTCATATAATACCTACCTACCTCCTTCCTCTTCCTATCTGCTTTCTCCTTCTTATTTCCATTAACATTGAATGTGAATCAAATGAGTGTGAAGAAAAGGTATCGAGACAGCATCATCACACAATAAAGTACTGTTAAATACATACTGCCTATGATGGTTAATTTTATGTGTCAACTTGATTGGGACATGGGGTATCCAGATATTGGGTCAAACATTCTGAAGAATGTTTCTGTAGGGTGTTTTGGATGAGA
Source organism: Solenodon paradoxus (assembly GCA_004363575.1). Lineage (NCBI taxonomy): Eukaryota > Metazoa > Chordata > Mammalia > Eulipotyphla > Solenodontidae > Solenodon > Solenodon paradoxus. The sequence goes on from RJWH01000923.1 coordinate 353,585, forward strand.
TTAACATTTAAATTGGTAGACTAAGCAGACTGTTCTTTCTAATGTGAGTGGGCCTCATCTAATTAATGGCCTCAACAGAACAAAAGGTTTACACTGTCCTGAGTAAGAGAGAACTTTCCTGCTTGATGGCCTTCAAGGAGAATACTGGCTTTTCCAGACTACTAGTATTGGGACTTGAACTGGGGTATCAGCTCTGCAGATTTTGGATTTGTCTGCCTCCAAAATCACACACCAATTCTTTATAAGTCCTTTTATATCCATCCATCCACTCATCCATCCGCATTATAACATTTCCGTTAACAACAGACTATAAATACTACAGTGGGCTTTCTATATAGGCAAGATATATAGTAGGTGACACCATCTATGCTGCTCATACACAATTAAAATTGTCAAAGCACTTTCTCAGAATGTATCCTTACCATTAAGCAATGTATGACCATTTGTGTATGTATACATGTATTTCCCTAGAAAACTCTAATATAGAACAATACTATTATTAAACTGAAATTTGACAGATAAAACTTGAGAGAATTCAAATTATTGAAAGTTAAAGAAAAGGCCCATGTTTTCTAATAGCAACAAAGGCCAAATGCATATATTCTCAAGTCTCTGGTATTTATAACTGAGTCAAAAATACATGTGGGTTTTTCCCAAGACAATTTTCTCGTGGCTTCCTACCTATTCAAACTTGCAGCTTTGGGGATCATTTGGCTTTAACAAATCAATCGCTGACACAGTTGAGTTTCTTTATATACATAGTGAACCAAGAGGGGCTGAGGGGGAAAAGACTCTGAAGTTTATTTCCTTGGGCAACCTGGTCAGTGGGTCTTACAGAACACCATGGATATTTTTACATCTCATCAAGACCTTATTATATGGCAAAAGCAGGCTGTTACCTACAGAAGGACAATTACAGGCAGGAAGCGCCTCCTGTTAGATTGGACAGTGTCCTGAGGACAGAAGACAGGCCACTTGAAGAAAAGAGTTAAGTCTAGAGACAACAGGGAAGAATGAGAAACTCAATCACAGCAATAGCTAGGGAAAGAGACTTAAGGAGATTATCTTGGAGACTTTGGGTTCATTTGTAGTAAAATAAAATAAAAAGAGCACACTATCGCTTACTGCTGAGAGGCCTTCCTGGACCTGTGGTCTGTTTCCCTCTCCTTGTTTGGACTCAGTGATTCCATTCAAAGTAGAGACTCAGGGCAATCACAATCCCACAGATCTGTCTTCAACCTTTCCTTGAGTCTCTTAAACCACTCTACAGGGAATGATTATAGCTTCGTTTTAGCCAAAGGCCAGCTTAGTGGTTAGAGAGGCATCTTGTCTCAAATACAGAAAGTTTTCTAGGGAAGTGCTACAACAATATCCATTTTCCAAACAATTTTACCCAATAGGTAGCATCCAAATGATAAGTTCTAATAATTATTTTTAGAACATGTCTAATCATGGATATTTTCTTCTTTCTTATCCTGTTTTCCCTTTTCTTAATGGAAATGGGCATGGAGAGAAATTAGTTATATTTCAATTTCTTCTTTAAATTAGTTTCAGGTCTATAATGTTCACCAACTGGGAAAGAAAAATCCAGAAGGGCCAGCAGGCCAGCCTTTAGGAATACTTAAGATGTCAGGTAAATTCTGAGTTAACAAAAAGAAAGTAAAGCATATTCAACTTTTTAAAATAGTTACATCTCTAAGCTGTATGTGGTATGCTACAAGTACTAAATAGGTACTACGCAATTATCACTAGCAAATTAACAGATGAACAGAATAACACTTACCTTCATTTTTAAATAAGATATAAATAAAGACTTCTTTTCCACAATATTCTTGAACTATCAGTATAAAGCATGCCTTAACAAATTCACACTAAAGGCTATCATAGGTTAAATAATATCATGTTACTTCCCATTTATTTGTGATTTTGCTGGGGTTCAAACCAGTGAACAAAATTCAATTTTCTCTTCATACTCTACTATTATTTTCACAATCATTGTAATAAAAATCCTACTTGAAAAGGTTAATACAACAGAGAACTTCAAAGTCTCAATGATTGTCCAAAAGTTAAACTAATTGGCATTAAAAACCAACCAACCAGGTGCACCTTTGTGGCTCAGGTGGCTGACACAGCTAAGGTGCAGATCATGTAAACTCCTGGATTTGAAATCCCCCAGGCTGGGGGATAAAAAACACCCAGACACAAACAAAAAAACCCTGAAAGAGTGGCTCCCATTTTATTTCTGATATTTGGCCTTTGATCTCTTTCTCTCTTAGGAAAACAATTTTCAAAGTCGGGGGTGATGAGAATCATCTTAGAGGGTGAAGAGTACACAGAATTCCAGGGTCATTTAAATAGGATCTCCGCATCTTTACCAAGTTTTCCAGTAAGGTTTCCAAACCAAGCTTATCAAAATAACCTGGAAACTTTGAAAAACCACAACAAATTTTCAGGCTTCCCCATTGGAAACTCTGATTCACTAGTTTTGAGGTCAGATCCAGAAATCTTAAAATGTTTTATTTTTCAATTTTTAAACAGATTCCCAGGTAGTTCTGATCAGATAGATTTGAGAACCACTCACTTTGGACTATTATTTAGATAAATTTTTCTCAAAGAACTCTAGGCTCTGAGTTCACCAAGAATATTCATAAGTTTCAATAGGTTATAAATCATCACTCTGTGATAATTTTGACAAATTTAACTATCTAGAAGTGACTTGATATTAAAAACCCTACTGGATTTAGCACTTAAATTACCTAATGATTTCTGTCAACTCAAGGGTCTATATGCAGTATTTGTTTCCTAGGCTGGTGAGTGCCAGCCACTCAAAAAGCTCACATACAAGTTGCCCCACAGGATTTTTGCTTTGTTAATGACTCTGTTTTCTTCCATTTGATTCCTAGAGCTGTGAGAATCAGATCTATTTCTGAGTGTCACACCAATCAATATCCCTTGCAGTATTATGCATCAAGATATTAACCTAGAAATGTGCAAACTCCACCCCTATTCTACTTGTAGGGAGACACTAAAAAAACCTAATGGGAAAGTTAATTTCTCTGGGGAAAGAAATGCTCTTATCACACAAGATAGGTAGTAGGTAGTTTAAAAGGTTGGGAATTCTTGAAGCCAGGACAAAAGAAAGCTAATTAAAACTTTAGAAACTTCCAAATAGTGACTTCTAGTAGTCCAAACACCTCCCCTTCCACTTCTCAGAATCACTAAATTCAAAGTCCAAGACAATCTGAAAGCAATAACCTACAAGGAGTTTGGAAAATGACTTTTCATCTCACTTTCCTTGCAATCTGAAGTCATATCAGATAGAGATATCAACATACAGCAAATGGAAAAACGATCTTGAAGGTAGGCAAGGATCACGATCCTTAAAACACAGAAGCGGATTTCAAATCCTTCTTACAAAATCCCGGATCCTAGATCAAGGGATAACTTTTCTTATCCAGAAGACACTGACTGAGCCAGTCAGTTGGCAGCAAGTGAGAGACAACTTCCCAGAGATTCAGAAATAAAACTGGACCCCAAGAGTCTTTTCTCAGCGATGATGGCCCGCCTTACAGGACAGCTGGTGGGAGACAGATTAATGTACTTAATAAGTTTGCTGAGAAGACATCCAAAGGCAAGAGATGGAAAAACTGCCGAGAGGAAAAACAAGCCAAACACTAGGAGCAGCAGGCCCAACTAGAAGAGGGCTTGGCTTGTAGGTTGATGTAGTCCCCTTGGGTGGATAAAGACATGGTATCTTCTTTGGAATTGCTCATCATCTTTTCAATGAGGACTCTAAAAAGCAAATAAAGAACAAGCCTGAGAAGCTGGATGGTAAAGGGAGAAACATCAAACATTGTCTGTCTTATTACTGCAAGGTTCAGTAAAGCTACAACATCTAAAGCCTCTTTGTCCCTAGTATCTCAGGAGAGAAGACAACATCTCTGACCTTCCAAAGCTGGCATTCCAATGGCTCAGTCTGTTCTGGTTTGTTTAGATGCAAGAAGGTCCAAGGGGCCACAGTGGAAAAAGGGCAAATCTGCATGCCTATTTCCAGAATGGCATGAATCACTCACCTCATGGCTTCATTAATATTTTTGTTCTCCTTGACTGATGTTTCTGTCCAACCTGTGAAGCCATTCTCTTTACTGAATCGGTCAACCTGGTCTCGGTTCACTGCCCAAGGGGACAGGTCACACTGGCAAAGAGAATTTAAAAAAAGCAACCCCATAAACTTCCTGGGAATAGGAATGTTGCTCAGCATTGAGAATCTACAGTTAGCATTCTTCCCAAAGATAGTCTCAACACCCTGAAAGTAGTAGAGAAGTAGATGCCCAGAATCAGAGATATGTGTACTCTCTGACCACTTAGAGACTGTTCTAGAACGACTACAGACCTTGTTGGCCAAGAGCAGGCAGGGCACAGGCTCTCCATTAGGCAGTGTGAGCTTGCTATCGAGGTCCTGTTTCCACCTTTGGCTGTTGCTGAAAGTAGTGGCGTTGGTAACATCAAACATAATAACACAAGCAGAGGCATCTCGATAGTAGAGTCGTGTCATAGAGGTGAAGCGCTCCTGCCCTGGGAAGAAAGGAGAGTTGTAAGGTGATCTGAAAACCAGCCTCAGAACCTCTCTGACAGCCCACCCGTTCTACCTTCATTGCAGAAGAGCAGGCAGTGAGATGGTGGCTGAGGCTAAATTCTGCACTCAGATTGCCCATCTCCTGATCTCTGCTCTGACGTTTACAACAAAGGACTTTGAGCAAGTTAAGCTTTCAGTGCTTCCAATTTCTCATGTGTAAAAGCTACTCTTTTTTACCACAGTGTTGTTGTGAGGATCAGTGAACCAGTGCATCTAAAATGCTTAGAAAAATGCTTGACACTTAATAAAGGTTAACTGCTATTTTAAAATTATTATTGTTATTATTATTATTACTGCCTGTTTCCTGGGAATCTTGTTTCTCACCAAAATCATCAGACGTTCTGGAAAAAGCACACTCCCCCTGCTGTGGGAGCATCCACCTAAGGTCTGGACAACCTACCACCTTGTCAACCCCTCCCTCTACACAGATATTCCTCTAGATTTATTAGGGCAAACTATCTAAAGAACCATCTCTAAAAAGCTCAATATCTATTAGGCTCATGTATCCTCAGAGCAGTTCAATCATTCCAACTTCAGAAAAAAAAAATCCAAAACTTCTGGTTTTGCTGTCTCACTTTTTCTGAGTTTTCTGGTTAAACCAAAACTTAGTCCGTTATTCCTAGCCAGTCTTCCCAGCCTACCTGCAATATCCCACAGTTGGAGCCGTACCATCTCTGAATCCGACCACTGGAGAACTTTCAGAGCAAAGTCCACTGAAAATACACGTATAATACACTTTTAACAAAAGTTACTTTAAAAATAATCCATGATACTCAGGCAGCTAAGGCACCATATACATCATGGACCCAGGTTTGAGACCTGGGGGTAAAAAGAAACCCCAAATCCATGAAAACTCAGGTCAAATATGCAATTACAACCCTGGAGACACACAATTCAAACGCTATCTACCTACCTACCCACCTACCTTTTTATCATCTATCTTTAAGCCTTCAATGGACTTAGATGCGTTCACACTTAGATGACATATAAAGTGTCAAATCAATTTAATTGATATTATTTGCTGCAAAGTCTGTGGCTAAAAAGATGGGAGCAATTATGAAAAATTCTAATTTCAGTCTCCCTTAACTGTTTCTGAGAGACTTAGGGGGTTTTCTTAGGGAAGGGATGATGGGGTAGAAGGGGGAAATGAGGTAAGTGTGGTACTTCTTGCATATTCAACCTTCAATTTCACTGTTGGTTTCTAATCTAATTGTATTATGAGAAAAACCCAACCTGGGAGAATCCCCCATCCTCCAGAAGGCTATAGGAATTATCCCAAGTAGGGATGGGATATAGTGAAAAGGTCACAGAGTCAACCAAGGAAGAAGATACTGCACAGATAATGCTAAGATCTGAACTGGAATCTACCAACACATTCACAGATGCTAACTAACTCCCTGAATTAAGTCTGAGTCTGTGTGTGTGTGTGTGTGTGTGTGTGTGTGTGTGTGTGTGTGTGTGTGTGTGCATTTTGATAAGGAGAAAAAAAGAATAATTACCGAGGTTTGGAAATATATTTTTCCACATCTGTGATAGAAATGAAAATTAGGGGACATCTGGAAAAAAGTTAGCCTGTCAATTATATTCTTTATTTTAGAAGAACTAGATTCTTTATTAAAGGAGAAATTGCTAAAAATTGACTAGTAGGTCACTTCTAACCCAAATCCATGAAATAGGACACCTCATATTATTCAGGTAGTGTGTGTGTGTGTCTGAGTGAAACTTTAAACTTAAACGCATAATAAATAGCACACGTTTGCAAAACTTATACTAGTACGAGCTTTTTCCTTTAAAAAAAAAAGCATACGCTTTCCCCCTCAACAACTCTTCCCAGCTGTATACCTTCAAATTAACAAAAAGGCATTTCTATTTGGGGGGGGGGGCAACAAAAACACCCAGCGAGGTCAAAGGTCACGAGAGGAAGAAATGAATGAACTATTGGTGTTCCCTTCCTCCCACCCCTCCCCAGTTTGAGAGACAAAGGGGTGGGAAGACAGTACACAGAAGTGTAAGATTTCACATTCTTCGAAGAATTCCTAGGTGGCCTATATTTAAGCAAGGGACAAAAAACACCGCACATGAGCCTGATAAGCCTGAGTGTGTGGGCAAGGGGCTCTCTCACGCTGGCGTCGCTACAACGAAGTCAGGATCCCTGAGGATGGGGTTCGCTCCCTTTCTGTTCTGGCACGCCCATGAGAAGCTGGACAACAGGCTCAGAGGGCACCCAATCAGGCCATCTAGTGGGTCTCTGCTGCCTCCACGGAAGGCGGCCGCAGACGAGTTCAGTTCCCCCGCGAACCGCGGCAGTGGCTCATTTTCAACCCTACCCACCCGCATGTCATCTTCACACCGTCGCCGTCTTTCCGGGCCGTCAGTTCGGGCTACAGGAAAATTGAATCGAAGACAACAAACATCCCGCCACGACTCCCTGCGGTCTGAGACACCTACTTCCTGACCCATGGACGGTGGCAAGGACGCCAAAGCCCCAGCTCCCGAACGCACTCGGGTCCACACTCCGGTCGGTGGCCCAGCCTCCGCCTACCCCGCTGCCCCCGGCCCCGCTCACCTCCCACAGTGGACTTGTAGTGTTTGCTGAAGCTGTCCTGGGAATAGCGCTGCACCAGGGACGTCTTGCCCACCGCGGCGTCCCCCACCACCAGCACTTTGAACAGGTGATCGCGGCTGCCCATGGCTAGCGGGACGGACGTTTCAGGGAGGCAGGGGGAGTCGCTTATTTTCACCCCTTTGGTTCTGGACCCCCTTCAAACTCAACTTAGGCATTCCCGCCCACCGCCCGTTGGGGTGCTCTGAAGAGAAAGCAAAAAGGGAAACTTTTGCACTCAACCTAGACGCGCTTCCTCCCGCGCGGTCGCAGTCTGGGTGGGGCACCCGGCGCGCGCGCGACCAGCTCCCCGGGTCCGACCTTCTCCCGCTACGGGACCCGCCGAGGAGAACCCCTCGTAGCCTCCGCCGAGCCTCACCCACCGGGACTTTCCCGAGAGGCTCATTCCTCCGCAGTGGCCAGAAGAGGCTGGGGCCGTCGCCCCACCGAACAAACCACGTTCGGGGCAAGGAGCTCACACCTACACTCCTAGGACCCCGGGCCGCCGTAGACGGTGCGCTCCCTGCCACCTAAGTCCGCTCGGGTCACGTGCAGGGCTGCTTGGAGCACTACATTTCCCAGCTTACCTTGCGGCGAAGAGAGCTTGCTGAGCGCAGAGATTCGCTCGCGACGCGTCTGGGAAATGTAGTGTGTGGCCGATCTTTGCTTTTAAAAACCTCTAAGTTTTTTCAGAGATTTCAAACTCCTTCGTTCGTTCGGAATCTTATTTTTAAAAAATCATCCACTAGAAAAGATCTTTCAGGATCTTCATTTTTTTTTTCTCACATGATCGTTCCTAAATTATTCTGTTCCCAGATAGATTTCTTCATTAACTTTAAATGTTATATGGAGCTAAGATTATAGATTTTTTCATATATTACACAGTTTTCCACTAATAAAAGCTCAAGTTTCCGACTCCTTCAATTCAGATAGACAAACCCAGAATCTTATTAACATGATTACATTTCCCATATGACCCCTTAGTAGTCAAGTGCAGGGGCACTTGTTCAAGAGGCCAACCCTTAGTAAAACCTGTTCCATTAATGTTAGTAATTAACTTTTAATAACTAGCCACGGCAGTACAGATAGAAAGAAAATGAGACAATTCCTCATTCTCGCTTCCACAATCTCTTTCTGGCTGCTAATCCTGTATCTTTGAGCTGAAAGCTAATTGGACTACCGTAGGAGACCCCTGGTCCATTTGTCGCTGCTCTTGCTCATGGATGATTAAATTACGGTTTTGCCAAAATTTATGATTTCCTCTGTACATGTAGCACTTTCTGCATGCCTGTTCTTTAGGTAGGAATTAAGGAGCTTCATGGCAAGTAAAGTCAGTCCCACTTTCTGTTTTCCCTTGGAATAAAAGAGAAAGCAGTAAGTCCCTGGGACTCCGCCAGATCTCTTGATAGAGAGGCTTGTGCTTAGGTACTATGAGGAGAGCACATTAGCATGAGTCACAGCTTATTTAGCCCAAAATGTTTGTTACTCAGAATGTCCGACTGGGCCACTCATCTGTCAGGGAATCTCAGATCCCTTTGCTTTGGTCTTTTCTCAGTTTCCATTGGCTTCGACATAGTTGATCACTACTTGAAATGTGTTTCTCACAAACCTTCTGTGACACTATTTTTTTCTTGTCTGTCCTCCTACCTCTGGGATGATAACCTTTCTCTTTAATAGTTTCTTTACATCCCGTCTCCACTAAGGAAGCATTTCCTAAGACTTGGTTCTTGGTACCTGAGCTGATCATTCTTTTTTTCTGGGTAAACAGCAGACATTTATTTCTCACAGTTCTGGAGGTGGGGAAGTCCAAGAACAAGATATTGGCAGATTCCGTGTCTGGTGAGAACGTGCTCCCAGTGCATAATGGCTATATTTTCACTGTAACCACACATGGCAGAAGGAATGAGGGGCCTCTATGGGAGTTCTCTCATAAGGGCACTAATCCCATAGGAGTCCTCATGTCCTAATCACTTCCCAAAAGCGCCTCCTCTAAAACACCATCACATTGGTAGTTAGGATTTCAACACGTGAATTTTGGGAGGATACCAATTGAGCTGATCGTTCTTGACTCTTTGCTTTAGTGCCCTTGATTTCGGGTATCTTAGTCTTGACTTTTTTGTTCTATCTCCAGTCAGAATTATATTCAACTGCCTCCACTTACATATCAGTCTCACTACATCTGCACAAAACAGTTCATTTTCTCAACTTCCCTGTTTCTGCCAGTGGCCGCCTCATTTCTTCCCTTCACTCAGGCTTCAGCTCTTGCGCATTTAAAAATTAAAACAAATTTATTGTTGGGGTACAACCTGTGGTTCAGGTGGCTTAGACACTGGCATTCAAACCAGTGAAGCCTAAGGACCCAAGTTCTCGACTTGGGGCTGGAGTGAAAAACCAAAATAAACAACAAATAGATAGGGTTGCTTCATCCTTCTCCTCCTTCCTTCCTTCCTTTCTTAACTGCTTCTCCCTTCTGTTCCTTCTTTCCTCTCTGGAAAAAAAAAAAAAAAAAAGGATGGAAAAATAAAAAGCTATAGTGAGATTTTGCCTCTTCAATTTTTAAGTGTGAAATACAGTGCAAAAAAATGCGACATTGCAAGTATGCAAGGTTTGTTTACTTCTGCAGCAATCTCTTGAATAGGATCCCTTGAATAAGATCTCTACTTATTCATCTTGATTATCTGAAATTTATGCTTATTGATTAGTTACTCTCCATGTCCCGCTTCTCCTAGATTTTGGCAACCACTCTCTATTCCATTCTTTTAGTCTATAAATTTAACGATTTTAGATAGCTCATATAAATGCAATCATGCAGTAGTTTTCTCTCTGTGACTGGATTATTTCACTTAACATAATATCCTTAAGGGCCTTACTATCCTTAACGTTGTAGCTTACTGCAGAATTTCCTTCTTTTTAAAGGTTGAATAATTTTCCATTTTATGTACATACCACATTTTCTTTATTGATATTTATTTGTTGAAGGACGTTTAGGTTGCTTACTGTTGCAATGAACATGAGTGTTCCTTTAATAGCCTGATTCCAATTCTTTTGGCTAAATTCCCAGAAAGGAGGATTGATGGTTCATATGGTAATTCTATTTTTAATTTTTGAGGGCACTCCATACTATTTTCCATTGTTCCTGTATCATTTTACATTCTCACCAGCAATGATAGGGTTTCAATTTCTCCACATCCTCACTAACATTTGTCTTTTGGTTCTTTTGCTGACAGCTGTCCTGACCGATGTGAGGTTTTAATTTCTATTGCCCTGATTAGTGACATTGAACATTTTTTATATACCAATTAGGACATTTGTGTGTCTTTGGAGAAATGACTATTTAAATCCTTAGCCAATTAAAAATATCAGGTTATTAGGTTATTTTTGTTTTGTCTTTTAACCTCAACCATTACTAACATTTCCTTTTAGTCTGTTTTGGCCCTCTCCATTAAAAAAGTCAATCACCATATCCTATTGATTCTGATGGCATATGATTCTGCTCACCACCAACAGCCGGACATGAAAGAAGAGTTTTGCTATTGAGAGGAAAAAGCTTTTATTAAAGGACTGATACCCTGAGGACAATAGTGGACTAGTGTCCAAAATAACCACCTCACCATTTCAGATGGGGCTTTCTAGGGAGGCAAGGGTAAGGGCTGATATGTAGGATCATGGAAAGGGAATCTGGGAAGATCAGGAACAGATGTCCAGAATCCAGGGGGCTGTTTTTGTCATTGCTGACAGCCATCCTGTAGGCGCCAGGCTTTGTGGCTGCAGCAACTTGAACTTTATTCCAGCATTCCAGCGTTGATTGTACCTCAGGCTAGGACTGATTCTAGGTGGGCAGGCTCTGAGGAACAAGAAAGGAAGGGAGGGAGGGAGGGAATAAGGAAGGAAGGAGGAAGGAAGGAAGGAAGGAAGGAAGGAAGGAAGACGGATTAAAAATTTGTGAAGTTTTCTTCAATTCTTTCCTCAAAAATATTTCTCCCACTCATCCTTTCCTGTTTCATTTCCAGTACCACTTTCCTGGCCCAGGTTTTTATCATCTCACACCTGTGTCATCTTCAAAACCTGTTTGTTTATCACTTAGATCCCAGTTTCTTGTATTTTCAATTCATCCTTCACAACTGGCTGGGCCATTTCCCTAAAACATCATTCACTCTTTGTTCCTTCATGTCCATTAACCTGAGCTGGGGTCCAAAGCTGTCTACACACTGGCCCCAGCCTACCTAACCAACGTTCTCTCACTTGATCTCAGTTGAAATTTCCCCCTCCAGCGAGATGAGGTTTCTTATATTCTTTAGAAACCCAATTTTATTTCTGACTTTGGATTTTTACTTAAAGTGCTTGAGCTATTAGAATACCCTTCAGGCTTTTTTTCCATATACCAAAAAAAAAATTTTTTTAAGAGAGGAAGGAAAGAAGCAAGAGAAGGAAGAAGCATCTGAGGAAGGAAGGAAGGAAGGAAGGAAGGAAGGAAGGAAGGAAGGAAGGAAGAGGAGGAAGAAACATGTTTATTTATTTAGTTGTTCATTTTGGTTTTTCACCCTCGCCCCGGCTGAGAACTCAGTTTTGGGCTTCAAGTGGTAGTGCTAGACATTAACACCTCAGCTGTCTGAGCCACAGGGCTTTGCCAAGACACACCTAAATCTTACTACGCTTTAGGTTCCCACACATGGGGCACATTCTGATTCTATAGGGCTGGGGTAGGACCCAGGGGAATCAGCCTTTTTTTTGAAAAGTACTAAAATTATTATTAAACCAGATTCCTCTTTGAGAAATGCTTCTTTAAGAGCTGACGTAAGAATAAACTCATTATGAACTTTTCTCTTTTATCATAGGCCTTAAGATCGCAAAGTAACCAGGGACTTCACATACGAAATTTGGGTTTTGGCCCCAGTTGTCTGTGAGAGGAACTACTCGCTCCCAAGTCAGAAAGGCGAGGAGTGAAGGTTTAAGAGGGAGGATTAGTAAGCTTCTGGTGTCTCTCCAAGTTGCAGAGCTCCTGTCAAAGGAGTGACCGCTCTTTTTCTGGTGGGGTGTATATCCTGGTAAGTTGCAGTTTCCCAGAGAGACAGTTATAAATACGAGAGCAGGAAAACACAGTGCCAACAACTTATTTGCACATTCATGTCTGGAACACAGTTTTCTGGAAGCTGGGAAAATTGGTCAGCCTTGCACTGTTATTATCCTACTTCTATGGATGTTTACCTCTTACTTTAACTTTTCATTTCCCACTTTTTTTGTTTTTGTTTTTGGAAAAAAATGTTTTAAAGGAAAGGTGCAGGCAGGAATAAAGGTGAGTAGGCAAGCAGATGGGGAGAGAGAGGAGGAAGAAGCATTTTATATATTTTTATGTTAGTGGTACATCTTGGTTGTTCCCTAGGCCCTAGGACAGGAACCCAGGTCCTTGGGACACATGTGGCCTGTGCTTTAGGCCAGAGGCTACTGACTCATCCACTACTTCACCAGGGTGTGGCTTTACAGTTTTTTCCCAAACCCACAGTACATAAGAGTGTCCTTCCATTAGATTTCCAATTATTACCATTTTACACATCTGGTTTGTCTCAGTGTATGTGCTGGAAATTTTTTTCAGCATAGAGCTGCTAATAATAAAATTCTCCCACAAAGTACAATGGAGAAATGGTCACACCCAAGGATATTTAAATTTAGTTCAATAATATCATAATTTACGTTTATATTTGTCTGTAGTCCTCGAATTATCGGTTCTCATTTTTTTCTTTGATCCAGAGTATGATCAAAGTTCATGAATTGGAGTTGGTTGCTTTAGTTCTTTAGTCTTCTTAAATCTAGAACTATACTGTTTCCAATACAGGAGCCAGTAGTCATGTGTAGTTACTGAAATTAATTGCACTGGCCGTATTTCAGGGGATTAATTTATCACATTTTGTCTGTGACTATGATGGACTCATATATATGCTCTTCCCATCATCATAGATAGTTCTATTGGTCTGCATCAGTCTCTGACAACTGCCTTTTTGTTCTGTTTTTCTTAACATTGACTTTAAAGAGTCCAGGCCAGTTGTTTTGCAGAGAATCTCGCATTCTGGATTGTCTGATCATTTTCTCCAGATCAGATCAGAAAACCTTTTTGGCAAAGACACAGAGGATGTGGCAGATGTCTACTTAATCCCAGGTGGTTGTTGGTGATGTCTGCAGGACAAATTCCTTAAATACTTATTGAAGAAATGATCCAGCATTATCGATCTCCTAAGGACTTGCAACTTGACTATGCTAGAAACAGAATAGGAAAAATGCTTTGTAACATGAAACGGAGACTGAAGTGACATGCAAGCCCAGCAGCATGGAGGAGAGGATGGATGCAGAGAAGAGTGAGGTCATGGGCCTAAGGGGTCTTAAGGTCACAACACCAGACTCACTGAAATCACCCTGTGTAGTGATGGCTTTGGGAAGCAGCTTGGTGAGTTGCCTGTGACCCAGCTGCGCACTCAGCTGGAAGGCTCTGTGCAAGGTGCCCTGAGAAGCCCTCCGGAGAGAGACTGGCAGGCTCACAGAGCAACGTGCAGTCACTCCTTTGTGGGCCCGAGCAGCTAGGGCTAGCTTTCAGCCTGGCAGTTTCTTGCTTTTTACTCCTCGTGTTGCCACATTGACCTCCTTCTGTGGAGACCCTGCCCCCGCCCCCAGCCCCAACTAAGGACCAGGGGAAGATGGAGGAAAGCAGTGGAAACTAGGGAGGACATTTAAAGAACTGTTAGTGTGCTCCCAGCTGTCACTGTGCTCCCAGCTGTCACTGTGGCCATGGGACGTCATATAAAAGAGGAAAGCATTATACAGATGATTCTGTTCTAATTTTTTTTCTTTTTTTGGTTCTTTCAAATTTTGACTTTTTAAACAAACTTTTAAAGTATCATATTGCAGAAACTTTGTTTTACAGATTCAAACAATGAACTCCTATGTGTAGCTTCCCCATATGTGCAGTTTCCCAATTTTTCAGTGTTCTAATTTCTTAAATTCTTTTAACTCTGTAAGAGTTGAGAAAGGCAGAGATTGTTCCTACAGATCATTTTTAGTACCCATGACAATCCCCACTCCTCCAGCAAAAACTGGAAATAACATTGTCTTCTAGCTCTCTAAGAGTTCATCTGTAAGATGAACTCTAATGAGGGGTTCTCAGGCAGAAGACTAGGCTGACTGAAGGTGTAAACACATCTAAGGGAGGGATGTGTTGATCTGAAGGAAGTTGGTCAGCCTTGCAGGCAAAGCAGGAGAGAATACTGGCCACACCTCTTTGGGCTCTGTCTGCAAAGGGACTAGAGTCTTCCAGGAGCACCTGACTAGGCATCCCTGCTGTGGAGACTCATGAAGCCCACTGACAAGACCTGACGGTTATATTTTCAAGTAAAACAAGCTTCTCTGTCAGGATTGTAAACTCCGGGTACATTCTGATCATCTGCCTTCCCACATACTCATGGGCAGGGACCGAATGAATGTACTTTTCAGGCCAACGTGGGTTGACACACTAACCGCCTGGCCTTATGCACAGGCCTCTGTGACTCTGAGAGGATTTCTAGATAGGACTGAATTTCTGAGCTCTGAGGATGAAATGGTACTCAGGGACTGAGTGCATTTGCCTAAGTCGGCTATCCCACTTTGTCCAGCATCAACTGTACCTATGTCATGTTGGGTAAAACCCAGGGGAGGTCAGCATATTTCAGCTTCTTGATTCACTTTCTTTTTTCATATAATTGCAGACTGTATATTCTCAATATTTCTCTTTTCATGTTGCTACCACCACCATTCAAGTAACGTAATAATAACAGTGATTTTATTTCATCTTCTGAGTCCCCAACAGTGCCCCCCGCCGAGAAGGTGTTTTGTCCTATCCTGTGATGGGACAATTTGGGATTAAAAGAGGCTAATTTTGGCCACCACTTGAGAAATCTGGGATTCAGATCTAGGTCTGTCTCCTTCTAAAGTTTATGCTTAATTGTTACTTACTTCATAATGAAGATGTGTGAGGGAGACTTCCCAGAAAAAGGTTGTACCATTGGCATCTTTTCTAGAAGTTTTCTTGTTCCGAAAGTGGACATCAGGACTCTTATTTCATGAGGTTAAAAATAAGAATCTGACTGGATTGGAGAAGGCAGCCTGGCAGTCGTGCCTGGTTGGAGGAGTAGAATTCTTTGAGGCCCTGGGGCGTCCCAGAGGAATCTGGCTTCTAGCTTTGACCCTGATATAGGAAAATGATAACCTACATATTAAACAAAGCAAGAGATACAGGATGTAGAAGCAGGAGTGGGCACACAACACATTGTTCTGTTTGTCATAGCATAGGAGTTTCAGGGACAGCAGTTGCACTCCAGGCACTGGTTTCCCCACAAACATCTCAGGCAATGATGACATTCCCCAGAAACTTCCCGAACCTGTATTGAAAGGCAGCTTGTTTTTTTTGTCTGGCAATCAGGAGGCCTTAGTTAATAGTCTATATTTGACATATAAGTTTGGGTATTTATTCACTTAAAGTTTTGTTTCTCTTTGTATGGGTTTATAACTCCTAAAAACTAAATGTTTAATTTCTAAATAATTTGTGAGGTTGGCAACAACTTAGGTATATACCTGAAAGTCACATACATGACAGTCTGTAGCAGAGCCAAGGACAGATAAGCATATGGGTGTTCCAGGCAGGACACAATTTGGAGCTCCCTGAAAGAAATGTTCTCTATCTACTTGTTTGATATTTTCTTGATAGGAGCTAAGAGAAATTTCTAGTTTCTATATATTTCTTGTCCTTTTTTTTTTTTTTTTTTTTTTTTTTTTTTTTTTAGGGAAAGAAGGAAGGAAGGGAGGGATGAAGGGAGAAAGGAAGAAAGGCAGGAAGATATTTATTTAGTTGTTCATTTTGGTTTTTCACCCTGGCCACAGTTCTCGAACCCGGGTCTTTGGGTATGTGGTCGGCACACCAGCATCTCAGCTGCCTGAGCCACAAGGGTGTGTCCAGTTTCTATGTATTTCTAAAAAAGTTCAAAATAAGGAATTTGTTCAAATAGATTCAAAATGACACTTATGCCACACACTAAATATGATATAGCATTTTAACTTTTTTGGAATTATTTTTAACTTAAAAGTAAAATTACCAATACACAAATATAGCATAAAATGTTCCAAATTGTTTAATTTTTTTTGCGGGAGAGGAGGTTGACCAAACCATCCTTACTTTTTTGAAAATTTTTTTTCTTTCTAGTTTTCCAAGTCAGATGTTTCCTTGGGAGTCATATTAAAAGATTTCATATTTAGGTAATGTAATAAAATATAGTATTGTGTGGCAAACAGCACTATATTGTTCATTATTTGGTTTCTGAATTTTAGCTGAAGGAGACAGCCTGGACTTCAGGAAGGCTGTCAGCTGGCTGATTTCAGAGTTGTTAGAACTGTCTGTAATTACGCTGCAAAAATTATCTTCTCAGACAGGCTGGTATCTGGGAGGCTTGTTTTTAACGTCCACCAGAAGATGTCATCTATTTCAGTAGACAGCGAACATTTTGCAGTAAGAAGTCTCATGAAGAAAACTGGGGTAAGTGCAGTATATTTGATTTTGGCCATGCTTTTGTGTTCTCTCTACAGGGATACCTGGTTAGCACTTTCATCTGGATGATGGGAGGCACTGGGCTGAGAGAAACCTGGGTGTGAATATACTATCTTGGTCAAAACAACACCTCTGAGCCTCAGTTTTTCTCTTGTAATTAGAGATAACTGTAATTTCTCTTGTTATTAGAGATAATATTGAAGTTGTAAGTATACTGCATAGTATAATATGCAGAACAGTGAAACATGCAAGTAACAAATAGCAATTATCCGTTTCCATTAACCTTTAAGAATCGCATTAACAGATGTGTCCTGATAGAGTAGCAATTAGGTCTGCTACCTTCAGCCCAGAGTGCAGACCATATACATCCCAGGGGCCCGGGTTCACATCTGGGGCTGGGATGAACAACCAAGATGAACAACTAAAGAAAATGATGCTTCTTCCTTTGCTATCTTCCTGTCTATCTGCCTACTTGCCTTCATTCCTGCCTGCACCATTCCCTTAAAAAAAAAGGTCGATTTCTTAACATTTTCACCAATGAAACAAACAAAAAAAAGTAAACATGTGAGATGATGGATGTATTCAGAGGGATCCTTTTATAATGTTTATGTATGTCAAGTCATCATTTGTACACTTTAAATATCTTGTAATTCTGCCAGTTATACTCCAATGAAGCTGAAAAAAGAAAAAACCCGAAAAGGCTGACTTCTGAGTTGGGAAATGCTCAGCATTCAGTTTATGTTACAGAATATTGTCACGTATTCTGTAGGGGCTGTGTCCTGGGTGGGCTGCATTGTGACTCTGCTCTTCTATAACTGCCCTCTCAGAAACACTGCTTCAACACGAACATGTACCTTTGTGTCCAGAAGGTCCTGTTACCACTATCTGTCCTCCAGACTCCACTCCTGTGGACCCATCTTAGCTCCCCAAACCACCAGGTTCTTTCCTACCTGTCTTTCCTATCGAACAGCTTTCTCTTCCCACTTTATGCTAACTCCTGTTCTTCTCAGCTTCCAGGATTTCCTCCTAAGAATTGGCTAGGTGTTCTTCTCATCCGCCAGCTCCTTAGCCAGCCTCCAACGACCCCTATGGTATTGACCTTGACCAGTCATTGACCTACCTCCTCCCTACTTTAATACTGACTAGTGTTTTGGGATTGGTGGGTGCCAGGCATAGTGCTTAGTGCTTTGTGCGTGTGATGCTGAGATCTTCTAACAACCTCAGGAAATAGGTATCAACAGAGAAGAAACTGAAGCTCAGATAGGGTACAGGATTTGCCTAAGGTCACACAAATATGTGCAGAAGAGCTGGGATTTGTATCCATGTCTGCCAGCCTCCACACCCTCTGCAGCCAGCTGTAAAATTTTAAGGACCTAGAAGGAAGAGCACAGTGAAAGCACATAGTAAATACTCAGAAATAATAGATTATTTTGACGTGACCAGATTGCAGGGAAGGATTCTTAAGCCCCACAGATGCTTGCACCCCTTAGCACGATACCCCAAAGCTGAGCCAGTGAAGATCAAGGACCCTGCATTAGCTTCTGGAATGTCCCAGAGCACCACTCAATAAATTTATTTCTCAATAAATACCTGATGTGTTTTCTATCACACACCTCTGTGTTTAAGAGATGTTTATTTCTTGTCATACTTTCGCCCCTTTCCACTGCTGAGTGAGGAGCGGGTGGGACTACAAGGGGCCCCAAACATCTGAAGCCATTTTCTGATGAGACACTCAGGAATGACAACACACCTAAATAAACGTCCTCTTTATTTTACCAAATATAATTTATCAGTTATGTTGACATTTGTCAATTCAGTTATAGTAACTATAAATAATTCTCTTAAGACACAGTTCTGTAACTTTTTAAGGATACAGGAGTAAACCAGTGTCACTCCTTGCAGCCAGGCCAAAAATACATGCAGTTTATGCAATCAGCGGGGAAAGAAAAGAAACTTCCATGAAAGTCAACTTCATTTTCTTCCCCTCTCATCATAGTCCTCCCTCTGCTCACACACTTAGGGCCTGGGGCACACCTACCTTCCTGCTTTTACAGCAGAGGATACTCAAGAGTATGCCAGGGCAGCCTGGCTGAACTCTGGAGATGAGGAAGGGGTGGGTGACTAGTCATAGGGGCACAGCCTCAGGGGTTGGTTTGGTGCCTGTACAAGAAGGGTCTGTGTGCAAATGTGTCTGGAGATGGAGACGAGATGAAAGGCCTGAGGGAAGAGCAGAGACAAGCCCTGGCTGATGTTAATGAACTCTTGGACACAACTGCAACTAGATAACCTCTATGATTCCTTCCGATTCTAAGGTTCTAGACTCCAGAAGGCAGCCTGGGTAGAAATGGAGGGAGGGAAATAGACAGCCTCTGGTGCAAATTCCAGGGATACAGTATGGTGTTGATAAGGTTCACTGTCCACCTCTCCCTAGAGGTGGGCCCGTTAGGCTATAGAGGAAAGGGATTATGGGAAAGATGAAGACAGAGCCTAGAGGAAGCCTGCATCTAAATGCCCAGATTTGTACACATGTGAGTTGGATGGACTTTCCATCTGTTCTGAGTAACGTGTGGGGAAGACAGGGAGGTGCCAACATTCCCCATTCCCCCATTTTGTGCTACGCAGACAAAAGGACAAGGCTGGTGTCCAGCCTGCTAGTTCCAAATCCTCTTTTGGGTACAGGATGAGGAGAGTCGG
The DNA here is from genome assembly GCA_004363575.1 of Solenodon paradoxus. Lineage (NCBI taxonomy): Eukaryota > Metazoa > Chordata > Mammalia > Eulipotyphla > Solenodontidae > Solenodon > Solenodon paradoxus. The sequence continues at coordinate 373,076 of RJWH01000923.1, forward strand.
AGGGAAGGTGAGAAAAAAATAGTTTGGGAAATGAACACTGGCCGAGTGGATGGAACTAGAGGCACTAGCCCTGGTCAACATAGCAGAGGTGGGATCTAGGAGGGAGAAAGAGGCAGAACCTGGCTGGTGATGTAGATGCAAATACTTTACAGCAAGGAAACTCTCTGCCAAATGGAATGGGGCATGCTATCATTGTTATCTGAGGAATGGGGTAAGGTTAGAGCTGTGTCTCCCTTACCACCAGCTATCAGCGCCTGGTGCAGTACAATGTGGAGTAGGCGCTCAACAAATATAGCTCAATGAATGTGTGTGAACAAAGCCAGGAGAAAGGGAAATTGAACCCCATGGCACGGCACAATGAATGATTTTAAGAAATGACAGAGTTGTGCCCTGCTACAGTAGTGGTTAGGTTGGCCGTCTCTGGCTGAGTGCAGTCCACATACATCCTAAGGACCTGGGGGAGCAACCAAGATTAGGGACAACTAAACAAAAATAAAATAAAATAAAATAAAATAAGATGCCTCTTCCTCCAACAAACAAACAAACAAAAAAGTGAGTTTAAGGTGACTTAAGTTGTGTTCTCAGGAGAAACAGTAGCAATAAAACACCCCTGGTTGCCCTTAATCTCCCAACCATTCTCCATGTGCCCGTACCTTGTCCCTAATCTCCGAACCCAAGCTGGCAGCTCTGGGGCAGGCAATGTTTAAAGACAGTCAGAGATGACGGTGAACAGAGACAAAGAAATGGTCCTCTGGGCCCAGGGAGGATGTGGGTCCTGGCGGGACATCGTCCACAGAGCCAAGGCCGTGTTCGTATCTTCTTGGATGTGATAATCAACTGGAGAAAGACCAGAGGGAGGGGCTGATGGTGTTCATCAGGCAATCAGGTAAGGACCCTGTGTATAACGTAAGACAGCTCACCTCACTCTTTTTGAGAAGACCTAGGTCCAGAGGACAGAGAATAGGGCTAACAGTACATGGCCCAGGAGCAGCTGTCTCCTACGTAGTGCTCTGAAGTTGGTCCATTTCTAGAAAAAAGGATGTGTGTGTGGTGGTGGTGGTGGGATAGGAGTGAGGAGTGATATTTATCCCTCTGTTCAACCAAAAAAAAAACCCAAACCAAAATAAAAACCCAGAGCCCAACCAGAAACGATTTCTCATTAGGGCCAAGACTGAGGTTGCTAAAGCTAAACTGAATGTCCACCTCACCTGGAGGCACCCACCATAAAATTGCACTTGGTGATTGTCTCAGAAATCTACTTATACTGCTTATCTCAGTCCATCTGACCTTCCTGAATTCTTGCTATATAAACTTGGCTCAAGGTATAAAAATTCCCATTGAAAATAATGAGAATTTGGTATCAAAGTGAAGTCCTAGAAAGAGGCAGGAGTGTGGAGTAGGTGGAGCATGGGGAACAAAAGGGAAAATTCAAATAGAAAGTGCAGGGGTGGGGCGAAGGCGGTGACCAAGTTAGTCCCCGACATCGGTGTCTCGGTCCCCAATGAGCCAGAGGACATGGAAGCTGAGTGCTAGGAGCCCAGTGCCAAGCAGGTCCCCCAGAGCTGTCAAGTACGGGATGGAGAAGTTGTCTGGGTCCAGGCCCCGGCCCCACATCCAGTGCACCATCCAGTCTGCGATGTACAGGAGAATCAGCACCTGGAGAGACAGAGGGCCTGCCTGTAGCCATCCCTTTTCTCCAGGGGGAGCCAGAGGCCACACCACTGGTCCACTCATTGCACCATAGGCTGGGATATCCACAGCTTTCTAGAGCAGCTTCCTTCCTGGCAACTGCTCTGTGTTCTCGTACCTGCCACCACCTTGAGTGCTAACAGTCATAATAAAGCTCCTTAGAAAGGTAGATGCTGTGACTACTGAGGTCCCCAATTTATATTTTGCTCTCAGATTTACCAAATAAGGGGCTTCTTCATCTAAATGCTCTTTGCTGCAAGAACGCAGTTCTCTAACTTCTAATTCTCAAGTCGCCCTATCTTGGATCACTCCAATTCCTCTCCAGGAGCCTGGAAGGGGGCTGGGAGTTAGAGTTTGCTTTTCATTCATTCTCCTCTGTGCAGAATGGAATAAGGACCTCTGTGCAGAATGGATTAAGAACAGTGTTTGAAGCTGCTGCCGGCACAGTTGTCCAAGTAACAGCTGATTATCCCAAGCTGGCTTCCTCCTGACCCTTTCCATTCTGCTGTTGTGGGCTCAGAGAATGCAAGTGTTATTTTAACATTAGTCTTAACAAAACAGGATTACAAATAAGTCAGCTAAATATAAAGCAGACCTTGCAGATCAATTAAAAAAAAAACACTTTGCATTATCTACTGCTTTGACTTAGCTGTGCCCTTGCTTTCTTTCCATTACTACAGATAATTAAGAACACCCTAGATTTGAATGTTGCTCACAGGCCCATGACCACATAGCATAACAACAGCTGGTGCTTGTTAGAATACAGAATCTCAGGCCCCACTCCGGATCTCCTAAATTGGAATCTGCATTTTAACAGGTCATGTGCACTCGGAAGTTGGAGACACACTTGATCTGGAATACTGTGGGAGGGCGGGCTGCGGGCATTTTCTATATAATCATACACTTCTTGACATTTGGACTCCTGAAATGATTGTACTGCATGAGAACAAAATGGTTTCTAATGGTAAAGCTCAGTCATTTGGGAGGTTTTACTCTGAACGATACTTTGCAAAGACTGTGGTATGTAATCCCCACTTGGGCCTCAGATGCGGGAAGGAGAGCCCCCCGGGGATCCAGAGGTCAGAATTGATGTCTATTTTTAGGCAAACTTGGTTGCTTGCCTCTCTTCAAGGTAGCCAGTGGTTACAGTTGCAGCACCTTTCCCACTTCCCCTGCCCTGCACACAACAGCCTTGTACTCCTGTGGCCCTGGCCTCGGCTCTGAGTGACAGCCAGGCCCCCAGGACTTCGCACCCTTTCCCATAGTTGCAGAAGCACCCTAAATAGGAAGTCAGGAGGACTTTGGGACATGCCCTGGGAAAGGAATGGCAGCAGCTGTCCTCACATTCCAGTCTCCCAAGCAGGCCTGGGGATACAGGTGGGAGGAGGAAGGGCAAAGGGATCAGAAAGGACCTTTACAGGGGATCAAGTGCCATGTTCTGGCCTCCACAGGCCTCGAGAAGACTGCAGAGGTTAGCATGTCCCCTAGACTATTCCAAATAGTCAATGGGCCAAGGCTTATCCTTCCCAAGGCAGACCAAAGGAGTGTCTCCGGTCATCTACTCAAGTGCTCCTCGGTCCCATCATACCCTCCTCATTTTCACTGAGTGCACAAAACCTCAAGTTGCAAAGGAAGGTGGTGACCTGGGTCACTGCTGGCGGGGAAGCAGCATATAGTTGATCCTGAGCCAGCCTTGTCAAGGATCTAACACAACCTTTCTAAAGTTGGGGGTGAGAGGTTGAGGGACAAGCATTTATTAACAAGAGTAGTTGCAGGAAATGGTGGTTCGTCCATACAACAGAAGAGAATGCAGTCATCGGAAAATCAGGGTGCTCTGCTCTTTAGTATTGATGCAGAATGCTCTCAAAGATAAAGTGAAAAATGCAGGGTGCAGTGTGTGTATGCTGCATGTGTGTTTCAAAAAGGACGGGTGCACCCTCCTGGTAGAGCAGTGGTTTGGTCAACTGCCTTGGGCCGAAGCGCAGTCCATATACATCCCAAGGTTCGCGTCAGGTCAGAGAGACCAAGATGTCACATTTAAATAAAAATAAATAAAAGCGCTTCTTTCTCCCATTTTCCTCCCTGCTTGCCGAGTTGCGTTCATTCTTACTTTGAATTTCTCCTTAAAAAAGGAGGAAAATAAATATGTGTTTGCTTATATAAATACCCAATAAGCTTGAACAATAAATAAGAAAACAGGTTAACACCTATTCCTGTGAAGATAAGAACAAGATGGCTGGGAAGAAAGCAGAAAAAAGGACTTCTCTCTGAGGTTTCACAATGAAACTGTAAAAAAAAAAATCGAACAATGTGATTGTTACTCAAAGAACAAGTCTATGCAAATTTAGAATGTAACAAAAAGAGTGGGTGTGACCATAGAGGGAGCCTGCAGTGAGGTCACAGTTCTGTGTTTTGGCTGCAGTGGTGGCTTTGAGTCTACATGTGATAAAAGTACATGGAATTTAAACACATGCACGCAGGTCTGAACTATCTGAATCTGCCCCGTGGTTGGCATGTGTTGGTCTCCTGGTTGACATCTGGACTATGGTTACACAAATGTTAACAATGGGGAAAACTGGGGAAAGAGTATCGGGGACCTCCCGGTGCCTTTTTCTTGCAACTTGTGAATCCACAGTGATTTCAAAATAAAAAGTCGAAAAAAAAATGTAATGATCTAAAGGAAAAAATGTCATAGTATTAAAGAATGGGCAAGGCTGGACAGGGTCCTATGGATTATCTAGCAGTGGTTGTGACTTTTTCAAGCTATGCAATCCTTATTTAAATAAAATCTCCTGAGGAAGCAAAGCAGTCAAGCGGAACTTGGGAGGCCAGACTGGTGGAGGTGACATGCATTCCCGAATTCACAAACTCTATCAATGAGGCTCAGAGAAGTAAAACAGCTGGGCCAAAGTCACACAGCATGTTCATGACTGCAGAAACTGTAGTGGTTCTCCTGAGGCCCTGTCCAGTGTTTATGGGCCAACCGCTCACAGAGGAAGAGGCAGAGTGTCAGAGAGGCCAAGCCTAGGCTTCCTCTCCCTTCCCTGCAGGGCAACCCTGGCCCCTCCCCAGGCCCCTGTCAGGTGTACCTGGAGCAGTGCAGCTGTCATGTAGAAGATGATAAAGATGAGCGTGAGAGTGGTGTGCCCGCCCTGCATACAGCTGATAGTGTAGAGGAATACCAGGTGTCCTGGAACCACGAGGAGGAAGAGGACCCGGGCCGAGCGAGAGTTCACATCTGGGACCAGGGGAGAGGGGGTGAGCGTGAGGTGCGGAGGAGACCTGGACTTAAAGACCTTCAAAGCACACCTTACTCCAGGGCAGCAGACGGCTAACTCTCCAGCCCATGGTCCCAAGTCCCTAAGGAATCCCAGGAAAGGGCAGTCTTCCTGCCTGGTTCTGCCTTCCAAAACAACTGGACTCAGCCCAGCAGAGAAGTTATTTCTTAAGTGAAGTTCACTGACTGAGGCCCCCTCCCTCCAGGGCTGAAATGGACCTTGGAAGCTGGGGTTCTGCCTTTACCAGGACTGAAGAAGGTGGAACAAGGACTGGGGCAGCGGCGAGGGACTTGTTCAGAGTTTTCTCCCGGCATCCCGTTCATGTGGAGAAAGGTGGAGATGCGGCTGGCCTGCACAGCCACCAAATTGCCCCCAACACCTGCAGAGACATAAGACATGGGGGGAGGGAGGCGTGGGGAGGACATGGGCTTCTTGTCCTTTGTCTTCTATCTATGTAGGCACTGTCCTCTGTCTTCCTTTGGATTCTGCATGGGTATGCACCATTCACCAGTGCACAGGAGAAGAGTAAGATGCTAAGAAGGACGACACCCTTCTAGGGACTCTCCCAGCCTTCTCCCCTCCATTGTGTTGTGGCTGAGGGTGCAGGGCTGGACAGAGGCAGATCTGCAGACCTGGGGGCATGGCTTTCCCACATAGCAAGGGGACAAGGCCCTGCCCTTCTGCTGTCCCTTTCCAATGCTCTCAGCAAACCCACACAGCCCTGTGACCTGGTTCCAGTAACCAATCTCAAGGATCAGATCTGACCTCTGATCTCCAAAGTCTGGTACATCTCCAACTCCCAGGAACTGTGCTAGTTACTCTTTTTACCCTCCCTCCTCCAACCTATCCCCTGCTCTTCTCAGCCTTGCTCTGAGCCCTGAGTACTGACTTCCATAGACCCAGCACTCTGCTAACTGGGTTTGTTTAATGGAGGCAGTCAGAAGGGGTGGGATGAGAGGAAAGGTATTTCTTTCCTGACCCCTCTCTGCTCCCCAGCAGTGGTTTCCCCTGTAGGGTGCAAAGGAAGGCTCTCATGGGGCTTCTGAATACTACTTCTTCCCCAACCTCTGACGACTTAGGCTTCCCATTGTTGCTAATCTCTGGCTGCTGCTCCCTCTATACCCTGCTCCCACCTCTGTGAGCAACCCCTTCATTAAAGTCTTGAACTATCTGAGCTGGCTTCTTCTGACTTCTGGAGCCCTGACTGATACAAGGCCCCATACCTTCCTTTCCCCTGGCATCTGATATCAAGTCCTTACCATTAATCACAGGAGTGAAGACAGCCATGCCAGCAAAGTTGGGATCTGAGACAGTCTTGTCCAAGATGAGGCCTCCCACACTACAGACATAAAGACAAAATGACAGCGACCACCTAAGGTTTCTGTTTGGGTCCTGGATGAGAGGCAGAGGCCTAACTGGATTTGGTGAGAAGGGAAGCAGTGGAGCTCCCAGGAGCACCCACCTTCCATCCTCACCTCCAGGGCCAGTTACTGCTCATCTCAGGCTGACTTGGCACAGCGCTCCCAGATTAAGTTGGTGGTACCAGGTCAGTCTGCTGCCTCCTATATTCATCCCTCAACCTGGCTAGAGAGGGGCTGCCCTCAGAGTCACCTGCCTGCTCAGTATTAAGTTCCTCTTCTGGTACCAGTACTGGGCTTTTCTTCAGGGGACCATCTCTCTCAAATTCAGTCACTTTGGTTCAGCTGACATGGCTCCAATGAGGACTAGACCCCAGGTCCATTCATCAGCATCACACTCCAAGGCCACAATGATGGGCTCAGAGATAGTCATGTGACAGGAAGAGAGCCAGTGAGATTCTACAATGGAACTCTGTGCAACTATTATTAGTCTCTTCCTTCTCCCTGGAATTAGTGAGTGACTGAAGCATAAACCTGGCACTTGCAGCCACCCCAGGGAAAAGCAGGGAGAATAGAGCTCCAATGTTATCATTTATGCCCCTGAATTCAGCTATGCCTTTTCTGTTCCCCAAGCCACTATTTTCTCCTTTTCATATGAACGCTGCAGAAGCACATGACTGATACACTATTGAAGGCATTTCTAAAGTCCGCTCCACACTTCCTCTCTCCAGGGCTTAAAAAGGAATCGTGGCACGGGGGGAAGAGGTTGGGGACATGTACCAAGGGCCAGAGCCTACCTGCTGATGGCCATGGCAATAATGACAGGCTCCCAGCCCGAGTACAACACCTCCCTTGTCGCTGGGCTCCGGCGGGCCAGTACCACCCAGACAGGCAGCAGGGCCACGAAGAAGGCACACACCAAGGGGTAGATGTATTGCCACTTACCTGCAAGAGGCAGAGATGAAAGGGAGGTGAGCGGCATGGCTCCTGCCCCCTGCTTCCCTGTGCTCAGTCTGCAAATGACCCAACAGATCAACAGCAACACCATACTCAGTTACTCAGTGCCTGTAAATATATGACCTCATTTGATCCACACTGTAAGCCCAGGAGGAAGGCCAGTCAGCCTTTTCCGTTTTTTTTTTTTTAAGAAAAGGTGCATACAGGAATGAAGGTGAGTAGCAAGTAGGGAGAGGAGGAAGAAGCATTCCATTTTATTTTTTATTTAATTGTTCATTTTGGTTTTTCTTCCTAGTCCTAGGACGTGAACCTGGGTCCTTGGGATATATGCGGACTTTGCTCAACCGGAGGTAGTGGACCCAACCACTACTCCACCACTGTGTGCCCCTTTTCCATTTTGTAGATGAGGAAACCAAGGTTGAAAACTCCCTAGGCACAGGATTTATTAGGGATACAGACCAGAGTCTAGGTTTCTTGATTCGATCCTCAGTCACCACTCTCCCTGCCCTGCTTCATTTTGCAAACAGATTCCAGCCTCTCCTTCACCCTTTCCATTATACCCCTCCTGGGGGAGTAACAATCTACAGGATCAATCAGAAATATATTTCTGCAATATTTTCCCCTATGCCTCTGCAGTTTCCATGAATTTGAGATAAGTACATAACCTCACCTCTCAAGGTCAGGAGTTATGACAAACTGTGTTCTGAACAAATAGTTAAGAACATGGAAGAAATTCTTACACACCACTGCCACCCTTCCCAGTCCCACCAGGAGTCTGCCCTGGTCACAGCCTCAGGGACCTCAGCCTCACCCTCCTCCAGGTAGAGTCCCCAGCTGATGCCTGAGAGCAGAGCCAACGTGATGAGGTCACCCAGGCTGGCAGCAATGGGCGTGGCCACATTGTCTGGGTTGATCCCAATCTTTCGAGAGCCAATGATGACTCCGATCATGATCATACCTGGAGAGGAAGGAGGGGACCAAGCAGGTGAGAAGAGATAAAAGGGTGTCAGCAAAGAAAGAAATTGGAGGGGGTCAGACCTCTGGGCCACCCCTGCCTTGCCCTTCCCCTCCTTACCCAGGACCAGGGAGGCAATGAAGGCCGTGGCCACGCTGCTGGCACAGAGTAGGAAGGCATGTGGAATACTGAAGTGGCCATCAGGGATCCAGCCAAAGACGACAGCTGCAATGGACGCCAGGAAGCCCACCACTGTGGCCTGCACCTGAGGAGGGGAGCCCCAGAGCAGAGAGCTTCTGAGCCCAAGTACCTGAGCTCTTAACCAGACCTTTTCCTGGACCTCAGCAGCCCCAGGAGGCAGGCTGGGCTGGACTGTCCAGTCCTCCCAGGCTGGAACGAAGTCTTTGTTTATTTAGTTTCACACCAGACACTAGTACAGAGTAGTGGACTCTGCAGGAGCCCAGGACATTACTGGTTGAATGAGTGTTCCTCTGAGGGGTGGGGGGTGGGGTGAGGTTCAACATAGCCAGAGACTTCAGTCCAGCGACACGGGCCCGGGTCCTCAAGCAGAAGACACCCAGTAAAGAACCTGCATGGCCTCCTAGCGGGAGGGGACTATAGTGGTCAAGGACACTCAAGCACTCCTGAGTCTGACTGGTGGGGACACGAGCCCCTTGCATTATTAGAGGCTGAGACTATCTCTGGGTAGCCAGGTGCCCTTGGAGAGCTGCTTTAGGAGAGGCCAGTTCAATTGGGTGCCAGAGCAGTATTGAAGAGTAAAGAGGTCTCTGAGGTTCTGTACCCAGGGGGAAGCTTAGCCTACCCTCTCTGGTCCCTGCTCTATTACCTGGATAAGGGCCATGTTTCCAGTGATCATCCGCCAGAGCTCCTTGGGTGTGTCCATGTGCCCGATGTTGGCCTAAGAGAGGGAAGACAAGGGCTGGAGCTCAGGCTGGCAAAGACTTGCAGGTCCATTCGTTAGGAACCTTCCTGGGCCAAGAGGCTGTGCATGTGGCCTCAGACTCTGGGACCAGGACCTGATCCCCAGGGAAAGTGAAGCAGGATCAGAGGGGCTGGGTGAGAGGGAAGGAGCTAAAGAGCCTTGAGCTTCTGCAACTGGGTGGGTCAGGGCAGGGGCGCCCAAGGCTGCCCTCTCTTCTCCCTTTCCTCTGTCTGGGCAGCCCAGAATGATCTGACTCCTGGTCTGAAAGCTAGCTTGCTGTCTCAGGGAAGGAAAGGGCAGCTGATGGTGCAGAAATGAGGCTGCAAGAGTCTTTGGAAAGGAGTGAGGTGGCGCAGGAATAGGCCAGGAGGAGGGCAAGTTGGGCAGGCTGGGCTGGCTGCCACTTTTCTCTGTTGCCTTCTTGGAGGGTGGTCATACAGGGACATTCCTGCCACCTGGCTCCCTGGTCTCTTGCATTTGCTTGTCTCCCACCTTCCATCCCATGGCCTGGTGTCTGATTCATCTCTGAGCTATCATGGCTGATCTAATTGGCTGTGGGAGGAGGGAATGATGAGCAGACCCTCTCATTTGTTCCCTGAAGAGCAAGCTCCCATGGGGGGAGAGTTCGAGAGAGGAGGGCTGGGAAGGCCTGGCTCTGCTCCTGCCCAGCTGCAGAGTAGGGCTGGAGATCAGAGGAGGCCCCTATCTGTGCAGGTGGAGGGACCAGCATGATGCCTGCCTGTCAAAGCTGCACAAACAGTCACGAGGCGGTTTGGGAAGCAGGGGGTGGGGCAGGAGTCCAGGGACGGCTGGGACATCCAGAAATTGCCTGGGAACCACTCTAGGCAGGGAGCCCCTGCCCAGGAGCAGAACACCTGGCCTGGGATCTCCCTGCACCGTTTCCCACAGCCCACACTCCAGGCCTGGGCAGTAGGAAAGGTCTGTAGTGATGGACTGTCCAGCTCTGTGCAGTCCAGGGTCCACTGGGGGCCTCACTCCTTGCAGCCAGGACACTCACTGCGGTGGACAGCCTCGATGCCAGGGTCATTTCCAGGTTCCCCTTAAGCCCCAGCAGCGCAGGTACCAGGATGAAGACCTCGGTCACCTTCTGGAAGACTTCCCAGTGCTACAAGGTGAAAACAGAACCCAGGAATTTGAGTGTCCCAAAGACCTGGCATTGAGGTTGAACAGAGTCTGGGATCAGGGGTTGAGGAGGAAATGGAATCAGCAGGGAATGAGTGAGCACACCAGTCGCCCTTCCTCCAAGAACCCTGGAACCAAACCAAGCCTATGGTTCTCCAAACAACACAGCCCCCCTTCCTGCCACCCAGAACAGGGGAGACGAAGAGGTTCTCTTCCAGTCAGGAGACCCTATCCTGGCTTGACTTCCTCTACCTTCCTGGAGCAGAGGGTGCGATGGTGAGTGGAGTTACCCCAGGTTGGCTTACATCCCTACACTCCTTGGTGATCTCCCCTCAAATCACAATTCCTGACCCCCTTGCCTTTAGTTCAGTTTCTCTGTTGCCTCAGCCTGGGGTGGTGTTGTCTCAGCTGCCGAACTAGCTCCCCAGGGCTGGTGCTGAGGAGATTAGCTTGTTTGATTTCTGGCTCCAAGGGCTTTGGGCCTCAGCCACAGCAACGCGCCCTCTGAACAGGCTCTGCACGAAGATGGTGGGCCCCAAAAGATGGTGGGCCCTAAACCTCCGCGAGCTGGTCTGTAAGAGGCCTTTTATTCTTCCTCTGCACTCCCTCACGCCACATCCCTACCCCAATCTCTCAGGCAGGAATGACAAGTGTACTGCTGCAGGAAGAAGACTGGACCAGAGTTAGGAGACATGGGTTCTGGTCCCATGACCACTGGGCTCGGCTCTCCTGCCAAGTCCTCAGCTAACATCCTTAATTTCAGCTGGAGAACTCTGCTGCACCTAAATGCATTCTCTCATTTCATCCTATCACTAACTCTTCAACAACAGTAAGACAGGGGCTATTTCCCCCACACTTTATAAAGGAGGAAACTGAGGTTCACAGAGCATTACACTCAATAGGAAAAAAAAAGAGGGAAAAATAAAAATGTAGGCTCCAGGACTGGCTATTTGAGAGCTACTTTAGTTGCAATTGAAACTGAAGACTTGCAAAAAAAAGAGTTGGAATAGCAACATGGGTTCCTTTATTTGTTTTAAAAATGGAAAGCCTTCAGGTTTGGAGAGGGAGGAAGGAGCACGCGGATGTGCAGAGGCTGGTCAGGAGGCAAAGTATGCATGGGCAAGGACCCCGGATGGAAAGACTTGGGTCTCTGACAAGAGATCACCCGGAAGGGCTGCATGTTACCTCCCCAAAAGCCTCCCCAAACATATGGAGGACCTTAGACAAATCACAAGGGCCTCAAGCTTCCGACTATATAAAACGTACAATTCAAGGACCAGGTTAATGGTCTCCGAAGGCAATTCTAACACCGACAGGCTATAGCTAAGGATGAGCAAGGTGCAAATCACATTCACAAGGAACTATAACCTCATACCATTAGGATGGCTACTATTAAGCACACACATGCACACACACACATACACACATGCACACAGAGGAATCAGAAATAACAAGTGCTGGGGACATTGTGGGGGAAAGGGAACACCTGTACACTGTTGGCAGGAATGTAAATTGGTGAAGCCACTATGAAAAACAGTATGGTGGCTCCTCAGAAATAGAACTACTTGCCACCCTTTGTGGCTCAGACATACAGGGCATAGGTCATGAAAATTATGTACCCAGGTACAAGATCAGGGACCGGGGTGGGGGAAAAGAAAAAAAATAAGAACAATTTATGATCTAGTAGCCTCACTTCTGGGTATTTACCTAAAAGAATTAAAGCAGATTCTCAAGATATTTGTACACCTATGTTCACTGCTACATTATTCACAATATCCAAGAGGTGGAAGCAACCCAAGTGTCCGCTGAGGGATAAATGGGTAAACAAAATGTGATTTACATATTCAAAAAGCAAGGGAATTCATGCTACGACATGGACGAATCTTAAGGACAGTATGCTACGTAAAATAAGTCAGTAACAAAGAGACAAATACTGTGTTTCTGCTTACATCAAACATCTAATATAGTCATGGTCATGGAGATAGCTGAGGTGCGCCCCAGTGGAGTAGTGGTTGGGCGCAGTCCACATACGTCCCAAGTACCTGGGACCCAAAATGAACAACGGAAGAAAATAAATAATATGCTTCTTCCTCCTCTCTCCTCCTACCTGCCTGTCTCTGCCTTCATGACTGCCTACACCGTTTCTTGAAAAGAAATAAGTAAAAAAGTGAAATAAAGCTGAATGGTGGTTACCAGGGTTAGGGGGGAAGTTTGTGTTTAATGCACACAGAGTTTCAGTTTTGCAAAATAAAAAAGTTCTGAAAATCTGTTCCACAACTATGTGAGAATACTTCACATTATCGAATTATACATTTGAAAATGGTTTAGATAGCGCAGCTTGGCGAAGCAGTGGTTGGGTGGAGTCTACAACATCCCAAGGATAGGGAGAAACCACCAAGATGAACAACTGAAAAAATAAAAATAAATAATAAAAAGTTTCTTCCTCCTCTCTCTTTCTGCCAGCCTCATGAAACTTCATTCCTGCCTGCACCTTTCCTTTAAAGAAAATGGCTAAGATGATAACTTTTTTTGAATTAATTCTTTTGAGGGAAAAGTGTAAGCAGGAATGAAGGTGAGTAGGCAAGCAGACAGGAGAGAGGAAGAAGCTGCATTTTTTAAATAAAATTTTTACTTTAGCTGTACATCTTGGTTGTTCCCCCAGGCCCTATAGCGGACATGAACCTGGGTCTTTGGGATATCTGTGGACTGCACTCAGCCAGAGGTGGCGTACATAACTACTACACCACCAGGATGTGTTATGTATTTTGTTTTGTTTTTTAACCACAAAGAGACAAAAAAAGATGAGCAAGAATATCACAAGGACTAGGGTCAGGGGAAGTTGGGCACTGGGGTTGGGGAGGGATCCTATAAGGCAAGGACCTCTCTTTTCTTCTCAAGAGTTCTATTTGGCTGGAGTAGGGGTTCAATGTCCTTAACAGGACTCTGGCTTATTTCCTTCATACTTTTACCCAACCTTCTGGTCTGGTCCTTCACAGGTGGAAGGCCTAGGATTCCTTTTAGGAAAGCCCCTATCTGAAAACTAAGGATGCCAACAGTTGCTGGGCATTCAAGCATGCTTTGGAAAGAGATATGAATTTGGAAAGAGATATGAATCTCACCCTGGGCTCCAGAAAGAAGTCAGCCCCAGTAAGCCCCATCTGCCTTGGAGGAACTCGGGATTGTTACTCTTGGACAGGGCTAGTGCATACCACTGGCTTCTAGCTCCCTGCAGGCCTGGCCTGGCTCTGCTTCACCTCCCCCTTCCCGGGCAAACTGGACAGGCCACTCCAGAGAGGGAGAATCCCCCTCCTCTCCTCTCCTCTCCCCACGAGGTAGCTGATGCAGGCCCCTTTCCCTACCTCACCGCACACCACCTGTTCTCCCAGTTTCCAAGCTGTCAGCTTGTAAAAAGTGTAGTTTTCCAGGTAAGCCTATGTAATGCATATGTGTTATCAAAGTGGAAACACCCAAAAGAAATACTCCAGGGTACGCAAGTGATATATTTCTGAATTGTTTGTTATTTTTTTAAAAGTATGAAGCTCTGCCAGCCTCTCTGCCATGCTGAGCACTCCCGAAAGACCTCCACTCCCAGTACACATGCACCCTCTGCTTTAACTACACAAGGGCGCAGAGGGAATGGCGCTTTAGTGGCGATGAGAGACACGCAAGGGGAACAAGCAACCATAATAACAACCCTTATGCAAAAGTCTTCCCATCCCACACAGAATAACACAGCCTGCAGCCTCCCACTACCTGACCCGCAGCCTATTGAAGCTCTGAGTTGGCACTTGGGTCAGAGTAGCCTGTTCCTACTCACATACTTTCCTCACCCACAAAACCCTTTGGAAGAGGCAGCCCAGGCAGAGGGCGTTTCTGGAGCATGTGCACATGCAACCCAAAGGGGGCTCTGGGAGGAGATACTGGTATTGTGGAGCCAGCCTAGAAGGTAGGGGGGCCCTGAAGTCAGGAGTGGGAAGAATGTGGCAGGGAGAGGCAGTGAGTGCTCTCCTTCCTCCTTTGGCCTAATTCAGGCCCATCCTGGTCATTCTGGCTGGGAGGGCCTGCCTGAGAAGTCAAACCTGTCAGCCAGGCCCTCACCCACACCTTCCTGCTCAGCTGGGGATGAAGAAGGGCCCATTCCAGGAAGCACCACCCCACTCACTAGGGGGAGGGCATCTGCCTCAAAATGCAGCGTCTCCTCCCCCTCTCTCTTTATGCATCCTCAGGGGAGCAGGGTGGGCTAGGGGCACCTGGGTCCCTGACATTCTGGGAGTGAAGGATGAACCTGTTCTCCCCACTCAGAAATAATCCTGACTCAGAACAATCACCCCAAGTGATTGAACCACAGTGGTCTGCCAGTACCTCTTCTCATCTTTCCACCTGGCTCTTCCATCCCTCACTTTCTCCGGCCTCAAAGACTGACTCACCCAACCCCTGCCTTCAAGTGTTTAGCACGGAATTCCCTCTAGAAGAGTAGCAGCAGGGAAGAAAGTCAGCTTGGAGAAGCTGGAATGCAAACATGGAGACTGGAATCCTGAGAGGTAAGTATGGGCTGTGGGAAAACCTGAAGTTGACCTTCCAGAGTGAGGTCAAGAGTTAGATCAGATCAGAGCATAACAGAACAGCCTACATGTGCCTGAGGCTCCCCAAAATCCAAGACATCCTCTAGGTGTCCAAGGAGATGAGCCCCAGGGCAATGCCTGGACATACAGGGCTGCACAAAGTCTAAGACATGGGTGGTCAAGCGAGACTTAATCTGAGCATTCTGTCCAGGAATGCCAGCAGCCACTGGAGCAATGCTTTCCCAACTCCCTTTCCCCAAGCCCACACTTGCCATTCACTTTCATCTTTGTATCTTTGTAGACTCTTACGTAGACATAACAGGGAAGGGGAGCCAGAGGAGGAGGTGCTTGGGGGAGGGGGAACCTCCTTTCCTTGGGATCCTTATTTGAGTAGTGAGTTCAAATAAGGACTTCAGAGTGTGCCTTAACACAGCTTGGAATCCTAGGGAAGGTTGGCGAGTCACCTCTTGCCACTCCAGCCCTCACAAAGACTGATAGAAAAAGAGAGAGCTGCCTTGCAATAGCCTAGGACCAAACTAGGAGCTGAGATACAAGTCATCTGCAGCACAGAGGTGCCCATATTCCACCCATTTCAATTCCAACATTGGGCCGTCTTCTGCCTCCCTCCCCAGTGCTGCAGGAACTTGGAGCACACTGTAGCCCATTCACTCTTTTCCTGTTTTTGGCCAGTAGGCCAGCCCTTCTCTCACTGCAGATGCTGACCTACACACCAGCGGAGAGAAAGTAAGATAAGAGGAAGCAGAAATGGGTCTTCCAGGAAGAGAAACCCCAGGGTAACTGGGTCTTTTGCAGCAGTGGAGAAAGGGGGCGGGGGCAGGGTCCTAGACCAAGGAGATATCCGAAGCAACTTGGACCTCTGCTTGGAGACGCTGATGCTCTAGAGCCAACTCCTCCAGAAAGACCCTGTCTCTTACGGGCTTCCAGGCTGTTCCACTGAAGGCCCTCTTAGCTTGTGAAAGGGAAATGCAAGTGTGAGTCCTTAGCAAGCGTTCTGCTCTTCCTGAATCTGCCTTTCTCTCCCTGGATATGGTATAAGCGTCTCCCTGTGGTCTTATGCATTGTTTTGTCTGTACCCACCCTTTCCCATGATCTCACTACAGCCATCTGCAGGGCCTCCTCTGGCCTAGCTGAGGCAGGAGGTTGGGGGAGGGGTCAAGGACAAACCAGCAATTGTCATCCACACAAACTGGACTCTAGCTCACAGGTGAGCCTAGGTGCCACACCAATGGCAAATGTGGGCATACTGGGCAGGCTCCTAGGTTCTTTACCTGAGTCTCTCAATGTCCCAGGCTCATACATATGGGGTGCAGATGGGGCAAATGTTGGAGCCTTTTCCAGCACAGGAATTCTCTGGATATATGGAGTGGAGGAGGGGAGAATTTTTGTTCTTGTTCACTTGATAAAACAACTCCAGTTGTTCTAGATTCCAGTCCACCCTGCTCTTTGGGGGAAAAACAAAAAGAGCAGACTCCTCCCAGAATCTTTAACCAATTGGCAAATCCATGGCCATGGTAAAAGCCTCAGAGATCTGAGTCAGATGACCAGGGACAGGTTACCTAATTCCTCTAAACCATGGGCTCCCTATCTACAAAATGGAGATGATTATGATTCCTACCTCATGAACCTGCAGAAAAACCCAACAAATGTTCCCCATTACTATTGTTATTATCCAGAAAAAACTCTCTCCCAACTCACCATTGGACCCTTTATAGGCACAAAATCATAACTCAAAAACTCTAAGAATGAAAACCAAGACAGTAGGAAAGGGATAAAAGAGACAGAGAAAATTGCTATCCAGTCTCATTTCTCCTCCCTCCACTACCTCCACTCACTGCCCTAGGAGGAGGGGCAGCCACCATGGGGTGGAAAGTCAAGCCTGACTTCCCAGCTCTAGGCTAGCTTTCACCAGGAACAATCAAGATAACAGTTTGGGGGAGGGAGGGCAGCAAACAATCTGGCATAACATAAACACCATCCTCATTAGCAAGAAGGGTTCTCCTAAAGGACTCAAGTCAGAGGTCCAGGTAAAAGGAACCACCTAGAGTCAATCACCCTCTGTCCTCTAGGACATATGCATGAAGAGACCCGCCTGCACAGTTTGGAGGGTTGGCTTGGCACAGGGGAGAGAATGCTCAGCTCCTGGGAGATTTCATGGGGTGGGGGTCCCCAAAGAGCGAAGATCAGATATCCTCTGGCCAAGTACCTAGGACAGAGCCTGCACTCAACAGGAATTTGATAGATGCTAATAATTAACTTAGATAAACCCAGCACTTTCAGAAAGCTGTGTCTTATTGCTCCTCAAAAACTTGTTGCTAGAAACAACTTTAACTCTCTCTGGGACCAGGAAGTTCTGAGTACCCACAACATACAACCATAGTCCTTTCCCGGCTCTTAGCTGCCAGTTCTTATTCTTAATTCTACCCAGCAGTCTCCAAAATGTCCTCTTTGTCCATGGCAGGTTCATGAAACACAGGTGAGGAACAGAGTTTTGGCCAAGCCTGGTGACATTCTGTCCCCATTATGTCACATAAGCAGTACTTTTCGGTCTTGTCACACCAACCTTCCGAGGTCAAGCATCAGACAGCATGTGCCTACCCCCATTCCTCAAGATTATGCCAAAGTTCTAGGCAGATAAGCAACACAAAAAGCTTAAATACCTTCCCACTTAACTTGAGACCCTTTTGGCAGCTGAACAAATTCCTACCCAGCAGGAAGACCGAGGGGGAGACTTGAAACTGAGTTTTCTACCCTGGGTATCCAAGTGAAAGGAACAGAAGGCATACAGAGACCACCCCTCTCAATGTCTCCTACTGGGCGAGGCTCGGCAAGAATGCCCAGGAGGGATGGCAGGTAACCACCCTGCTCCCTGTCCTCTTCTAAGCCTGAACTCTGGAACCAGTTCTGCTTTGTTAAGCAATGCTGTCCTGACCACCTCCCAGGGGCTACTGGGCTTCCTCCAGGCTTCTGGAGAAAGTAACTAGACCAAGAAGAAACCAAGGACATGATCCAAAGAGAAACAGTATTCTAGGAAGCGGCAGCTGCTTCTGACTGGAAAGGGAGAGAAAGCTCTGAGTCAGTGTCCCTGGAAGAAAAGGTGGCCCTGGACTCATGGTCAAGAACTGCCCTTGCCAGGTCCTACCTGCACGATGTCCAGCACCATGCCAGCAGCCACGGTCCCAAAGCCTGCCAGGAGGAAGGGAAAGAGCACTTGCAGCCCGATGGAAAAGGAGGTCTCCTTGAGCGGGGAGGGCGGCGCGGGGCCTCGGTCTGTGCTGACGTCGTCGCTCTCATTGCTCTGGCTCCCGTTCTCCAGCAGGGCGTCCTCTTCCCGAACCCCCTTGGCGTTGGCCCGAGACTCGATCACCACCACCTCCACCCCAGACTCATCAGGCCCCAGGAACTCTGAGGTCCCGGCCAAGGGTTCTCTCCCAGGGCCCTCTGAGGAGCAGGGTGAGGAAGCAGGGCCAGTCCCATTCAGCTGGTGGACGTCCTTCGGCTCTGACTTAGAGGACATGACAGGCAGGGAGGAGCGGAAGGGAGGACTTTCCTCTCTTCTTTTTTGCTTTCTTTCTCCCTCTCTAAATCGGGAAAGAATTTAGTTTTGGGGTGAACCCAGGCTTGGGTGCCGCGGGAACTCTTCCCACGGCTCTCGGCTCCTCCCAGGCACTGCAAAAGCTGATCTACCAACAGGCAGCCCCATCAAGTACTGAAGCCGAAGTTGGAGAAACAAGAACTGCTCCAGGCTCCGCAGCCGGCCACTAGGGGTGCAGATGCCTGGCTCCAGCCGCCAGCACTGTGCTCAGGGCAAATTTATCTGGCCTCTTATCTTCTTTGGTTCTCAGCGGCAGGCTCCTCAGAGCAGGGGGCATCCAGAGTCGGAGAGCCCAGCCAAGTCTGGGGAGCCCTCTGAGGTGGCCCTTCTTTCATGAAAAGTAGCTTGAGTTCAGACAGTTCAGAATGCAGCCCCCACTAGGGGCTGCGGCTCCTTCCAGCGCCTTGGGCTGGGTTCCTTGAGCTTCCCGCAGCCCCTCGGGCTCTCCTGGTCCCAGGGCAGAGTCTGCAGGCTCTCCCCTCTCCTCTGGAGATTTCCTTCCTTCCTGGGAAGACCTTGTACCTCCTCAAATTCTTTTTGCTTCAAGTCACAAGAATCTGTGTGGAATACCTTACGTGAGAAGCACAAGAAAAAGAATGTTATGATCCAGCAAAGGACAGTTACTCCTGGAATTCAGCCATTGAGTTTACTTTTGTTCCCTCTTTCCACTAAAACCACCCCCTTCCAACACTGTAACCTCTGGAGACACAGCAGGTGCCATTCCCATCACCCTTTCAACCAGCAACCCACTGCCCCACAGGGATCACCACGGCAGCCAGCAGTAAGGAGACGGGTCAGACTGGCATGGGGAAGTGATTCCTTCTTGAATACCCACTAAGTACCCAGGATTATTTAGGCGTGGTCTCTCAGTGGGGTTTGTTACAAATTCAGTCACAAACTCCTCGCCACACAGCCATTCTACTGTAGAAGGCCATTGTGGAGAGTCACAAGACAACCACACAAAACAAATAAACAGGGCGAATCGGATCTCTGAGTGAAAGCCCCCAGCCTCCAAATGCCCTCGCCCCTGAGAGAAAAGTAACAAAACAAAACTAGGCGGACTCCCTGGCCAATGGGGCAAGCCTGCCAGACCAAGGCCAAGAGCCAGAGGCCTACCCACTCCTGCCCTTGAGAGTCAACAGTTACAAAAAGCTCAGACGCTGACTAGGATCCAGGCCGCTGTCTCTACTTCTCTCCCACCCTGTTCCTGGACTTGTGAGCCTGTCAGATGGGTCAAGGGAGTCCCCATGTCAGTTTGAAGGGGAGAGGGCATTTTATACACACATTATTATTAGGCACACATTTTAGCTCCCTAGGTCGCCCTGTTCCCCAGGGTTACTGAGAGTTGGATTTAGTGGAATTCTTAAAACACAAAAACAGCAACTAGAATAAATAAAACAAAACAAAAAACAAAGCAGCATAAGCCAAAGTGCACTTGCTCCAAATGCACCCCTCTTCAGCTTTCTCCCTTAAAGGAGTCCCTGGTTTGATTTCATCCTAGTCCATTTCACCAACATAGGTCTTAAGTAGAAAATAAATTTAAAGAGAATCTTCCCAGATAGGATGAACAAGTCCTCAATTGTTCCAAACAGGCTAGTCAACTGGTTTGGAAAAGGCTGAATCAAACTCCAGGAACTGACCCATGGAATTGTTTTCTCTACCAACTTAAGTCACTAGGGCTCCCTTTCCCAATCTCCTTTGGTTCTTTCAAAGTCCCTGCCTCACTGGAGACCCAGGAGGGAGCCTCAGAGCAGGACAGTCCACTGTCCCTTGTCAGACAAGTTTCTGAGTCTGCTAAAACCTGCCTTTCCCTCCTCCTCTCCTGACAGGCCACCTAACCTGAAAGGGGGCTGGCAGGAAGAGAACCACTCTCTTACCCCACTCCTTCCATTAAAGACTTCAGATGGATCTAAGGCCCTGGGCTGAAAAGAAGCCAGAGTGAAGCAGGATGCCCTGCAGAGGGGACAAAGAAGACCCGTTCTCCTATCCTCAAACCCAGGGACCGGGAGAAGAAAATGGGTGGCCTCCCCCGCCTCTCCCGGAATCAGACTCAGCAAATGCGCAGCGCGCCAGGGCTCCCGCCCTCCGCCACCCCCTCCCCCAGACCCCACTGAACTGACCTGCCCCTCGCTTGGGAGGAAGTGGGGCGCCTGGCCAGTGGCAGCAGGGGCCCGCGGTCTCGGGGGGCGTAGGGTTCCCCCTCTTTTCATCACTCCTCCTCGGCAGTCCTCCTCGGCCCCCGGCGTGTCCCCTCACACCCCAGCCAAGGAGAGCGTCCAGCCGCGACAACCGGCTGGCTACATTTCGCCTCTGCGTTACAGCGAGGCCGCCGCTCCGCTTCCACGAGGAGGAGGTGGCCGGGGAGGGCAGGCTACAGCGCCTCGGGCTGGGGCAGGGGGTGGGGAACCCAGACACGGACGGTGGGGCCGAGCTCACTCGCCCCAATCATTTCTTGCCCGCGGACTTGGGCCCGACTGGTTGGCTGCTAGTGGCAAACGTGATCTGGGGCAGACTGGGTGGCAACCCCCCTCCATCAAAAATAGATTCAGGATGGACAACTGCAGAAGCCAATCGGGGACTGGGAGGGGCGGGCTCACCGCCGCCCGGCCCTTTTCCTGAGCTCCTGGCCCGGAGGCGGGGCGCCGGGGAAACGCGGTGCGAGCGATGACGAGAGCTGGGAGCCGGCAATTGGTGCCGTCAGCTAGCTGGTTCCATCGCCCCTCGGCTGGCAGCCCTAGTCCTCGCTGCCCAGCGCTGGCTGCTCAGCGCCGCCTCCGTCGGCGCCCCCGACTCACCCCGAGCCTCTCTCCCGTCGCGAGACGAGTGCGCCGTGTGCGCGTCTACTTCTCGTATCTTGAGTTTTCATGAGGCTCTGGCCCGAGAAGCCTCCGGAAACTTCCCAGTGGGGCCAGCCCGCCAGCTGTGACCCCGCCGGCGCTAGCGGCCGTCCCGGGGCGCCTTCCCAGAGCCGGGTACCTGGAGAGAACGTGCCTACCTTCTTCTTGGTCGCAGCTCTCCTCTTCTTGGCTCACACCTCGCGCTTCCGCCCGTTTCCGCGAGCCTCTACGCGAATGGCTCAGCCCAGCGGAACTGGGCTTTATAGTGAAGTCCCCAGCCTTGGAAGGGATGGGGATGGGCGGGCAGAAGGGAAGAGAGGTCAGATTCGACTGGGGTCTCACGCACCGCCTGAGGTAGGGGTGGAGGGGAGCCTGGCTTCCTCTGACCCGCTGGTCCTGGTGGCAAAGTGGGGAGAGCTGTCCCATCCCGGCTAAACGAAATCCAACTTTCCCTGACGTACCTGTGTGATCAAAGAGGGGTGTTCCCAGCTCCGCTTTTGCCACTTCCTCCCTAGGGTATCGCCTCCTCTCCAATGTACCCTCAGTACCAGTTCTCTTTGGGATGTTTTTGTGCAGGAGGTATGACCTTCGTCATAAAGGAACTGCCATCTCCCAGGTTTTCCCTCTTGTGATTGGAACCTGTGACCAATGGTTCCTTCCTGTTCCTTTCCTCCCGGAAAGTGGCTCAGAGGGCCGTGGAGCCTGACGGACGGCAAATCCCTGGATGGAGTTGGAGTAGGGATGCGCCTGGGAGCGCGGTGAGCACATGCGTACAAGAGCACACCAGCAACCAGAGAGGTAAATTCCTTTGCACAAGGATGGCCAACACATAAAACCCTGCGCCCTCCTGGTCCAGTACTCAGAATTATTCCAGTTTAACTGCCGGGACTTTTGGATCGAGCGTCTACTTGGAGACAAGTAGCTGCTAGATGAGAAAACATTAAACTACATCCTAAAAGATCTGTTTGTGAGTAGCGGCTATAGAGTTGGATGGGGAATTCAGGCTGATGTGTCTGGACACAATTCTTCCACTGCTTCATTCAGCAGTTCCCACCCACTTCAAAATCTTGCCACAACTCAGCAACATATGAAAAAATCTTGATCTCTCTTATTCCCTTGCCACTTACCATTTCTTATCTACCTCTCTTTGTGGATAGTTATCATTTTAATTTTTTAAAGTTTATCGAAGGAACATTGCATCATAGCATATAAATTGAAGTTTGCTTCATTGTAAATTAACAATTGTATATAATACCACCGAAAGTCCATTTTTTTAAAGGAAAGGTACAGGCAGGTGGGCAAGCAGACAGGAAGAAAGAGGAGGAAGGAGCACTTTTATTTATTTTTATTTTAGTTGTACATCTTAGTTGTTCCCCCTAGTCCTAGGACACAAACCCAGGTCCTTGGGAGGTATGTGGAATATGCTTTAGAAACAGTGTACCTAACCACTATTCCACCGGGGCACACCTTTTTTTTTTTTTTTAAAGAAAGGTGTAGGCAGGAATGAAAGTAAGCAGAGACAGGAAGAGAGAGAAGGAGGAAGCAGGCCCCGGGTTGTGAACCCAGTTCTTTGGGATGTATGTTGACTGTGTCCAGCAGACTTAACCAACAAGTCACCAGGGCATACCCGAAAGTCCAATTCTATCCTTCACCAGGTGATTAAAAAAAAAAAAAAAAATCTATCTATCTATCTATCTATGTATTGAAGTAGGCCGGACATGTGGGAAAGGGCACAAAGCCTAAGGGTATAGGCCAACAAATTATGATTCTGTGAACATAACCTTATAACTATCACCCAGATCCAAAATTACCAGCACCCAGAAGCCCTCCTCTTACCACCTCGCTGTCGCTACTCCAATGGTAATATTTCTCTAACACCATAGATTAGTGTAGCCTACTTTTGAATTTGATATAAATGAAACAGTTTAATAGGTATTCTTTTGTTTCTGATTTCTTACTCAATATTATGTTTATGAAACGCATCCATAATGTGGTAGCATTGCTTGCTGTAGAGTATGCCATTAATGAATGCACCACAATTTATGTTATTTAGTTGAGGGACATTTAGGTTTTTCCCATTTTGGGGTATTTTCCAAAGTACTTTTGTTAATTTACATTTCAGAACTAGAGTTCCATTTACTCCATAGCCTCAGCATCATTGGTATTGTCAATCCCAAAATACTGAAACATTTTAACCATATTGATGGATGTTAGTGGTATTTCATTGTGGTTTAAATTTGCATTTCCTTGATAAGAAATGATCTTAAGTAACTTTTCATATATTTAATTGCCATTTGGATATTTGTTCAAGTATTTTGTTCATTTACTTTCTGTCTTATTGCTTTGTAGGAATTCTTCATGCATTTAAAATATGAGTCCTTTGTTGGTTTGGGTGTTGTGTTTCTAGGAGTACAGAAATACAGAAGTCCTCCGTTTTGGGCTCTTCTGAGGTATGTTGAATGAATGATGGATGAGAATAGAAGACATTCATCCATTTACTCTGTGTTGTGCTGATTTGTAGGATCAGATGCCAAGAGAAGCTGGAGGGAGCAGACTTCCTTCCAGCCCAGATAGTTGTGAATTTGAGAAGGGGAAGACCCAGCCTGTGCCTACTGAAAGAGCAGAAATAGCTACAGTCTGTGAAGACAGAAGCACAGATGCAGGGAGCAGAGATCACAGATGAAAGGACAGGAACTAGCAGCAGGTAGCAAGCTAGCCGGATGCTTCAGGAGAGACTCAGTTGTGGGTGGAGGTATGAAGGAGATAGGAAGGGTCTCTGATGTCATACTGGACCTTTGTATGATGAGAACTTCCAGAGGTCACACAGACCCTTCTCCTACCTCAACACATGCACATCTTCTTTTTTTAAAAAATTAATTTAATTTTATTGAAGGAACTCTGGATCATAACATATATTTAAGTATTATAGTAAATTATACATTATAGTAAAACCAATCTGTAGATAATACACTATGTACTTCACTATTTAAGTTTCTTTTTGAGAGAGAGAGAGAGAAGAGGAAGAAGAATTTTTATTTATTTAGTTGTTCATCTTGGTTGTTCTTCCTGGTCCCAGGATGCAAACCCAGGACCTCAATCATTCAACATACCTCAGAAGAGCCCAAAACTGAGGACTTCTGTATTTCTGCACTCATAGAAACATATGATTGAGCCCAACCCCTGCTCCACCAGAGCCTACCTTATTGTAATTTCTTTTTTTTCTTTTAGTATTTTATTGCAGTAACTTTGTTTTACAAGTTAAACTAAACTCATATGTTCCCCATATGTGAAGTTTTCAGTGTTTTTCACTATACAATTGATTTCCTTTACCCAACTTGTCCACTCCTGCCACACCTCCCCAAACAAGTTCAGTCTTACAGCTCTGAAAGCTTAAGTGAGCTCTTCTCACTTAGGAACACTTTCCTGGTCTGAAGGAAGTATCTTGAGACTTTTGATATGGGATCCTGTTCCTACCTCTCCATTGAATAATCTTTTCAGATCAAGTTTTAACTCCCTCATGGCCTGTAACGTCCTTCCTGAAGATGGAAAGTGTTCTCTCACTGCCAGTCCCTTTCTGGGAGACTTTTCTCAGAACTGTTGCATCACAACACTTATCTGTCACTGTCCTTTTCTTCAGTGTCCTCTCTTTCTCCTCTTTGAGTTATCATAGATACCAGGTCAGGACTGACTCCTTTTGTTACCGACCCCAAGGGACTAGTAGCCTCTTCAGGGTTTGGGGACTCCTGAGCAAATTAAAATTGCACAGAACCCTTGCTCAGACAAGGCTTTATTGTAGAGATCAGATGTAGGAGATAAAGAGAGATAGATCGATAGATAGATAGATAAATAGACAGATAATAGATAGATAGATAAATAGACAATAGATTGATTGATAGTTTATACATATAAGGACAAAAACATGGAGGATAGGACCTTGCTTTGCTATGCATCCTACTTCTAGGTTCTGGGACTTCTAAGTTTCTAGGGTAGATTAGATCAGCAGTTTCCATGAGTTGGTGGTCAGTAGTTTCAGAGGAGGGGTATTCTGTCTCCTTCTTGATTGGTCCTGAAAATACCTAAGGGACTTAAAATGTTTTGCTTTCTATATGCAGGGATTGTATACTTTAGTTGCTGATACATTTTTAGAGTACGGGGTTGTGCCGTTATTCCTTGGGCCAGTATGCTAAAGATTTAAGGTATGAAGCTTAAATGTATTTATTATAAGGGGATTGAGATTTAAAATGAGGTAATGGGTCATTCATAGCTGAATGAGTCCTGGGACAAGAAGGTAAAACCCACCATACTTTCCTCTACCTGTCTCACTTTTACTATAGGAGAGAGTTCCCCCTTATAACACCCTTAACACACTTACAGCCTCCCTTGCCCAGGCTCTCCAGAAGACAATGAGGCTAGTAGTAGCTCCAGAATTTTCTCTAGAGAATGAACTGGGGTAGCAGTTTAGTTGGAGAATGGTTCGAAGATATGACATTTGTGTAGTGACTATATTCACTTAGAATATGAGATTATCAGTGGGGGTGAGTTCCGGGGAAGGGAGCGGTGTTGATCTCTGCTAGGCCTGTGGAGGAGCCTGTGGGAGAAGTGGCTCTGTGGGGCAGACTTCTTCATTCTGGTTAGGCACCTTTCCTGATACATGGTCATTTAGCCTCCATCTTGAGGTCTTCAGGTCCCATGTCCTTTCTTCAAGGATAGCTGCTGCCTACCTCCAGTGCTTCTCCATGGACTAATGGCTACTCATCCATAAATATCATAAAATTCCAGAGCCCTATAAATTCTGGATCCCCTAACCAGTGTGATATAGTCACAAGATCAGTCTGACATGGCTGGAAACATTTTTGTCTTTTGTTTCTCCTGGGGGAAGGTGCCCCCTCCCTTTTTCCCCTCTGCTATTACCCCTCCCTTGCTATCTCCCTCTCAGAGGACAACTTTCCTGTTGCCCAGAGCAGAGGTGATTATCCCCTTCCGGCTGCATTCACTTCTAGGAGGGCGTAGTGACGGTGGGTGGGATGGGAAGCGTGGCCATCTGCGCTCAGACGTAGCTGCTCTTACCATCTGCACTGTGTCTCTGTACCTGAGTGCTCCTTTCCCAGAGTTCCCTCCAGACCTTCCTTGGGGTGCCTCTAGGGAGGATGGGTACAGGTTGTTTTGGAACTGCAGTTCTGAAATTACTGGGTATAACTGGAAAGAATTAAGAGTAACCAAATTGTCAGGTAAACTACAGCTAAGAGAAATAATTTTTTCATTTTAAAAGAAAGGTACAGGCAGGAATGAAGGTGAAGAGGCAGGAAGAGAGGAAGAAAAAGCATTTTATTTTATTTTTATTTCGCTGTTTATCTTGACTGTTCACCCCGGCCCCAGGTCTTGAACCAAGGACCTTGGGATGTATGTGGACCGTGGCCCCTGGGTGTACTAACCCATTAGACCACCAGGGCCACATGAAGAGGTCATTTTTGAGAGGCAGTGTTGAGGGGTGGAATGTGTCAGAGTTTTGTAATGACTGGCTTGAATCCATGTGCACTCACATATTTGGGGTGTGTCCTTGGTAAGTTCCTTTATGTCTCCAGAGTCTATGTATAAGATGGAGATAGAAGCGTTTCTCAGAGATGCTCTGAGGATCAGTGGTAGTACAGCATTTGGAATGTTCCCTGCACATGGTAGGAATGTTATGATTTGACCAAAGAAGAACCGCAAACAAGGATAAGGCATCTGGATTCAGGGCTCGGATTCTCCTTGACTCACACAGAAGTCTAGACTTCACAGGGTGTGAAGGCACTCCTAATTGCAAAGGGTTAAAGATGGACCATGTCCTATATCTGGATGCAGGAGGGGAGCTAGTCCTGAGCAGCATTCTTGCTGGGGGATTCAGCCAAACACAAGTATGCGTCATTTTTCCAACTAGATGTTTACTGTCTTTTGATCATCACCTAATCCAAGTTTTCCTAAATTGGTCTGGTCATAGGAATCCCCTGTGGGTATTTCTTTTAAAATATAGATTTCCAGGCCTTTCTCATGGAAAATCTGTTTCCAAATTCTGGTGTGGGCCAGAAAATCCACCCTTTGATGACTCCCATGCCTAACCAGTTTGGGGAACAGCACTCCAACCTGATGGTTCTCAACCATGCTGCATAATAGAACCTCCTTAGGAATGTCGACAAAAGGAAGCCTAGGTCCTAGGAGGAAACATTCAGCTTTGTCTGGGGAGATTCTGGGAATCTTCAAAGACATGGAGATATTTTTATTGAATCTTACTGTATGGATTTACATATTAACTTGTTTTATACTAATAATTACATTATATAGTAGGCTGTTGCAAGAGAACAGGTCAAAGTCTAGTCAGTAGATTATTAAAAAGTTATTTAGATTAGCAGCTAGGCAAATATAAATTAAATCAGAAGAGGATACCACTTCACACTTAAGAGGTTGGTCATTAAAAAAACACAGTAAAAACCAGAAAATAACAAGTGTTAGTGAGGATGTGGAGAAATTAGAACCCTGTCCATTGGCTGGTGGGAGAACAAAATGGTACAGTTGTTGTGGGAACAGTGAGATGTTTCCTCAAAAAATGAAACACAGTTATCCCATCAGTCAGAATTCCATGCCTAAGTATATGCCCAGAAGAATGGAAAACAAGAAAAACATGCTAGTTAGAGGAAATAGAGTGGAATGTCAGGCAGGCAAGGAGAATGTGTTGTTTTCAGAGAACAGCAAGCTTTTCAATATATAGTTAACTATATGGAGAGAACTGGAGGGTGAAAGATGAAATGGTACTCTCTGACGATATCTTAACACAATTTAAGACTTATTTTATATGGACTTGCCGTTTTATATGTTGGTTTTATTTTTTTAACTAGATTACAAGGTCCTTGAGCACAGAGACTTTATATTTTAAAATTTATATTCTTTTTTGTTGTTGTTGCCCTGGTGGCTAGGGTGTTAAGTCTTCACTCTGGTGTAGTCCATGCAAACCCCAGGGACCCGAGGCCTGATGTGGGAGCAAGCAAAATAAACAACTAAATAAATATTTCTTCCTTTTCTCTCTCTTCCTTCTTACATGCCAGCCTACTTGCCTTCATTCCTGCCTGCTTCCTTCTTTACACACACACACACACACACACACACACACACACATACACACACACACCCCTCTATATGTTTTATTTTTGATGCTGTATGTCCTAAAATTTCTGTGATGTTTGTTGACACATTCTAATTTTTAAGGCTTTTTTTTTAAAGAGCAGTTTTAGGTTTACAAAAACACTAAAAGGAAGCTATAGAGAATTCATATATTCCCTACCCCTACATATGTATGGCACTTTTTTTTGTTAAACCAAGGATGAATGCTGATACATCATAATAGCCCAAATCTGTAGTTCACCTTAGGGTCACTCTTGGTGTTGTATATTCTATGGGTTTGGACAAATGTATAATGACTTATAGATATTCATTACAATATCAAAACAGAGCATTTCCTCCACCCTAAAAACCCTCTCTGCTCTGCCTATTCATCACCTCCTTCTCCCTAGAACCACTCATTTTTTATTGTCTCTGCAGTTTTACCTGTTCCAGAATGTCACATTGTTACAACAGCACAGTATATAGCCTTCAAAGATGGGCAACTTTCACTTAGTAATAATACATTTATGACTTCTTCCGTGTGTTTTCATGGTTTGACAACTCATTTATTTATTTACTTATTTATTTAAAGGAAAAGTGCAGGCAGGAATGAAAGCGAGTAGGCAGTCAGACAGGAAGAGAGAAATGGAAGAAGTACTTTATGTTTTATTTAGTTGTTCACGTTGGTTGTTCCCCGACCCCGGGTCTTGAGTGCTAGACCTTGGGATGTGTGTGGGACGGCTCTCAGATGTACTAGATCACTGGGCCACCAGGGCGTACCCTCACGTATTTTTAATTCTGAATAATATTCCATCATCTGGTTGTACCACAGGTTATTTATCCATTCATCTGCTGAAGGGTGTCTTTTGTTTTCAAGTTTTGGTAATTATGAATAAAGCTGCTATAAACAACCCTGTGCAGGTTTCATGTAGACAAGTTTTCAAATAGCAAAGTATGTAATTGCAGGGTTTTATGATAAAGATGTTTGGTTTTGTAAGAAATCACCAAACTGTCTTGCACAGTCACTCTACCATTTTCCTTGCCAGCATTTGACATCATCAGTGTTCCAGATTTGGGCCATTGTAGTAGGTGTGTAATGGCATCTTATTTAATTTTAAAGGAAAAGTGCCAGCAGGAATGAAGGCAGGCAGGCAAGCAAGAGAGGAGGAAGCATTTTATTTAGTTGTTCACCTTGGTTGTTCCTGCCAACCCTAGAAAATGAACCTGAGACTACTGTGGGTTGAATGAGAACTGTGCCCAACCACTTACTTCACCAGGATGCACCTCTTTTTTTTTTTAAAGAGAGGAAAAGAGAGGTGGAAGAAGCATTTTTAAGGAGGAAAGGAAGGAAGGAAGAAAGAAAAGAAAGAAGGAAGGAAGAGGAGGAGGAAGAAACATTTTTGAAATTTATTTATTTATTTATTTTTGGTTGTCCCCACCAGGTTCTGGAACCTGGGTCCATGCCCCAGCCACAGGCTTAGCACCTGAGCACCTCCTATTGCTGTTTTAATTTGTGTCTCTCTGATGACATATGATGTGGAACATCTTTTCTATATACTTATTAGCCATCTAGTTATCTTCTATGTGAGGTGTCTGTTAAGGATTTTTGTTTTTTATTGTTGAGTCAGGAGTTCTTTGTCTATTTTGAATAACTGTGCTTTATCAGATATGTCTTTTAACATTCTAATTTAAACTTACACATTTTGTTTTGCTCTCTTTGTCCTTTTCTTCCTTAGATATAGTCTAATTTCTGTGAATAGTTTCTCCATTTGCTCAAGTCAGCCACCTGGGAGTCATTCTTGACTCCTTTCTCTACTTCCTCACTTGCCCATCACACATCAGTCACCAAGTGCTATACAATGATTCTACCCCCTAAATGAAATTTCTTGAGGTGAAATCCACAGATCATAAAATTAACCATTTTAAAGATAAATTAACCACAATCTTTAGGCCTTTGTTATATTCACAGCATTGCACAACCAACATCTTTATCTCATTCCAAGACATTTTTATCACCCTAAAAGGAAATCTCTTGCCCATTAAGAAGTCATCCCCACCTCCTTTCCTAGCTCCTGATATCAACAGTTTACTTTCTGTTTCTGTAGATTCCCCTCTTCTAGAAACTTAATATAAATGGAACCATGCAATTAATTTAAACAGGTGAAATGTTGTATCTGCCCTCCTTCACTCAGCGTATTTTGTAAGTTCATCTGTGCTGTAGCATGTAACAGTGCTTCCTGCCAAGGATCTGGTTCCAAAGTAGTGCACTGTTAAGGTCCCAGGCTCACTTCCTCCCCACAGCGCAACTAAGAAAACATCTATTTGGCTACCAAAATCTGTTTGTTTGTTTTTTTTAAGGGAAAGGTAAAGCCATAAATGAAGGCACATAGACAGGCAGACAGGAATATAGAGGAGGAAGAAACATTTTTTATTTATTTGTCCATTTTGGTTGTTCCCCCTGACCCTGGGTTTTGAACCTGGGTCTTTAGGATGTATGTGGACTACATCCAGTGGCCTTACCCACTAGGCCACCAGGGTGTGCTGGCTACCACAATATTTGAAATGGCACCAGCATCTCCACAGAGAAAAGGGTCATATGCATCCATAAAAAATAGGAGGCTGATATGTTTCCACACCATACCACACTGGAGATACCGGGAGCCATGGGGAGAGACTGGCAAAAGGAACACTGTCCTGGAGTTAAAGGACTTTCTTCCAGAGCGAGCACTCCCCATATGGCAGCTGGCTTTCAGTCATCCAGCTGGGGGCCTCAGCTTGGGTAGAAAGAGGGCTCAGGCCCTGGTGAATGGAGAGATCACTTTCTCACTGTGCTGGTATGGGAGGCCACCACTACCAGGAAGTCCTCGTGGGGAAGTGTCTGCATCCTCTGCCATTCGCACACTGATGTAGGTGCATACAGCTGCATTTCTGCCATGCAGAGCTCTTGGCTCTTACACTGTACTTCTGAGGGCAGCCAGAGACAGATAACCAGGGCAAATGGCACCCAAGCAGATACTTGGCTATTTCCTGGCAAGGAACATTCTTTTTTACCCCTCTCACTGGAAAAATAATTGGAAGAGTTCCATCAGAACAGCAGCTCCTGTCAGCCTGTGACTATAGCAAAATAACTTCCTATCTGCTTGGTAACTTCTGAAATTCCACCCCTTCGTCTCAGGACTTGTTTAATGCCCCCTGTGGGCTCCTCTGGTGGAATAAGTCACTTCCATAAGGGAGGATATTCCACTAACATCAGCTGCTGGCTCTCACCTATGGGCTGTGTTGGAACTATGGCCTACTTACTGACTGGAACCACAACTCTTGGATTTTTCTCCATGAGCTTTGTTGTTCATGCCAGTAACTCGGAGGAAACTTCTGCATTCCGTATTCCAGCTCCAACTCCGAAGACTGGAATTTCAGGTCTCAACACAGAGCTCACCTTAGAGCTTCTACAAATTCGATGTGTGTTGCAGTCACCCAACTAAAGGAACTCCAGTTTCCAGACTAACACTCAGGTCTATTCTGTGCAGCGACACACTAACACAGGGCTATTACATCAAGGAAGGCTAACCCATAGAAATACATTCAGACTGCCAAATAGATAGAGGAGGCAGATAAATACATGTAAAATGATGGATCTAAAGAAAACTCTGGGGGGAAATCTGAATGCAACAGACTTAAGTAAATTACCTGAAGACTTCAAAGGAACAGTTTTAATGCTAATCACTGAAATCAAGAAAAACAATGGAGGAATAAAAAGATAACAAAAGAGATAGAGAAGAGGCAGTTCAAAACAGAATTTATGGATCTAAACACAGTAGCTGATGTAAAGAATACAACAGAGGGGCCCAACAGTAGGCTGGAATAAGGGCCCAATAGAATCAGTGAGCTAGGTCAGTAAAATGCACTCAAGCAGACAAGCAAGAGAAAAAAAGAATGAAAAGAAATGAAAACAGCATACAAGATATGTGGGATAACATCAGGAGGAACACTATTTGCATCACAGGGGGTCTCAGAAACAGAAGAGAGAGAAGGGGGCAAAAGCTGTATTTGAAGAAATAATAGAAATATTTCTCCTAACCTGAGGAAGGAAGTAGATCTCCAGATCCAGGAAATTAAAAGACTGTCAAACAAAAGAAACCCCAAAGACCTACACAAAGAGGTATCATAATTAAAATGTCAAAAACACAAGATTAAGAGAGAATCTTAAAAGCAGCTAGAGAAAAATGAGTCACATACCAAGAAGCCCCTGTAAGAGTGTCAGTGGATGTCTCAGGTGAAATTTTACAGGTCAAAAGGAAAGGCATAATAATTCAAAGTGCTGAAAGAAAACTTTCAACCAGACACTCAACCCTGCTAAATTATCACTTAGAATTGAAGAAATGATAAAGAGCTTTCAGACAAGCAAAAGTTAAAGGAATTCATCACCACAAATCAGTTTTACAAGAAATACTAAAGGAAGTTCCCTAAAGTGAAAAGAAGCCCCATTTAAAAGAAGCAAGACATCAAAATATAACAAGTGGGGAGGAGGAAAAAAAATGTGGACAGTTAGAATGAGCTCAAGACTAACTGCTTTCAAGTTAAACTGGGTTATAAGCATAGAAACATTTATGTAAAAAACCCCAGTAACCTCAAAACATAACTCCAGGGGAAAAACAGAAGAAAATAAGAAAAGGGATCCAAACTCAATGTAATTGATTTCAAATAACCTAGAAGAGAAAGAGAAGAACAAAGATATGGTCTGCAACAATACGATAACAAATAGCCAATAAACAGTACATATCAATTATCACTCAAAATTTTAATGTGTTGAACTTGTCAATCAATAGGCAGAGTGGCTGAATTGATTAAAAAACATAACTTTCTGCTGCATTCATGAGATTCATCTACTTTCAAAAGATAATGACAGATCCAAAGTCAGTGGTTAGAAGACAATCCTACAGTCAAATGGTAACTGAAAAACAAGCGTGGGCTCCATACTTAGATAAAATAGACTTCTAACTAAAAAAGACAACAAAAGAACAAAAGACAGGAGTGGACATTATATAATGATTAAATGTTCAGCAAGGAGACATAATGTTTATTAATGCATATGAACCAAATGAAGGGGCATCAAATACATAAAGTAATGATTAACAGAACTAAAGAGAGACAGAGACAGCAATACATAATAGTAGGAGACTTCAACACCCCACTTACAACAATGGACAGATCAACCAGGCAGAAAATTGACAGAGAAACAACAGCTTTAAATAACAAATTAGAGCAGATAGGTTTAATTGACATACACAAAACACTTCATCCCACAATGGTGGAATTCACATTATTCTCACGTACTCATGGAACTTTCTAAAGGATACATCATATATTGGGACACAAAACATGTCTCAACACATTTACAAAGTCTGAAGTCATACTAAGCATCTTTTTTGATTACAATGGCTTAACACTACAAATCAACCACAAAAAGAAAACTGAGATTCAAAAATATACAGAGGCTAAACAATATACTTCTGAATGACTCGGGTAAGAAAGGAAATTAAAGGAGAATTTAAAAAGTACTTGGAAACAAAAGAGAATGAAAGCATGAGTTACCAGAACTTATGGGATGCAGCAAAAGCAGTACCAAGAGGGAAGTTTATTGCAATCCAGGCCTACCTCAAGAAACAACTACTTTGTTCCTTTTTATGGCTGAATAATATTCCACAATATGGATATAGTACAATTTGTCTATATATTCACCTGTTGTTGGATATTTGGGTTGTTTCTATCTTTTGGCTATTGTGAATAGTGCTGCTATGAGCATTTATGTATAAACTTTTCAATTCTGCTTTCTGTTCCTTTGAGTGCTGGGTGACATTGTAATTCTGGTTAACTTTTTTTTAAAGAAAGGAAGGGAAGCAGAAATGAAGGCAGGCAGGCAGATCTAGAGAAAGGAGGAAGAAGCATTTCTAGTTATCTACTTGTTCATTTTTCTTGTTCCCCTACAGGTCTATAATCCAGCTGCCAGCTTAACACCTGAGTCACCAGGGCATGCCTCTTTAATTTTTTGAGGGAATCCCAGATTATTTTCCACAATAAATGTACCAGTTTACATTCCTATCAGAAAATGTATAAGAGCTCTAATTTTTCACCTCCTCACTAACACTTGTTATTTATTTTTTACTATCAACATAGTGATAGCCCAGTGTGGTTTTAATTTGCATTTACCTAATCAGTAGCCTAAATAATTTTTTTTCAAAGACAGGAAAGAAGGCAAGCAGGCAGGCAGGAAGGAAGAGAGTGGAGGGAAAAACACTTATTTAGTTGTTCATGTTGGTTGTTCCTCTGGGCCCAGGTCATGAACTGGGGTCCTGAGACTTTATGTGGACTCCACTGGAGCCACAGACTTAATGCTTGAGCCAGCAGGGTAAATAAGTCTTTTTTTACCTGCTTTTCTCCAATCCACTGACTCAATTTTTCACCTGTTATCCTGCAACAGCCTACTTAACAAAAGGAAGAACAGAACAGATGGAAAGAAGCAAAGATGGAAGAACAACTTCTTAACTAGTGTTCCTTTTCCCATTGTCTTTAAGTTAAAAGTCCAAAAGCCCTATCTGACTTATAAGACCCAAACAATTCTTCCATTTTCTTGAAGATACCATGCTCTCAGTTGTCTCACAGTTGCTGCACATTTTAATTCTTTCTGGCACTATCCACCCCCACTAACTCTTTGCCTTGTTAATTTTTCCTCGATCTTTTTTTCATAAGCATCTTTATTTATTTAGTTGTTCATTTTGGTTCATTTCCACCTGGGCCCCAGGTCTCAAACTGGGGTCTTTGGGCTGTATGTGGTTTACACACCAGCATCTCAGTCACCTGGCCACAGGATGTGCCAACTCTTCTCAGCTTTGAAGTCTCCACTTTTCCATGATGTTGTCACCAAAGATCTTCCTGATTCTCCTGACCAGGCACCATGGGGTGTATAAAATAAGACTTTATCTCTTAAGCTTGAGTAAGAAAGCCCTCTGTCTGGGCTTTGTTCTTTAGAAGGCACCATATATTTCAATCACAAGATAACTAAATCTGCTGAAAACCCAGGGGGTGTTTCTGTCACTCCGGTTTCAGCATTCAGTGCTAGCAGAGCAAGTGGTCACTCTAAGCACTGTTCAGGCCCCAGGGAAACATTGCCCCATGTCTTTAAAAAAAAAAAAAATTACATCTGGATGTCCTGAACATTTGTAGGCTGTGTCACTGTGAAGTCTGGAGCTGTACGTGGCTTTGGAGGGCAGGCAGAAGGAACTGAGCTGTCAACGTGCTTAGCTAAGTAAGAGAAAAGAAAATCAACTTGTCAAATCCTTCTCAGCATGACTGCAGCAGATCGTTCATGATGCTATTTTCCTGTAGTGCTGAGCAGCCATTTTCTCGCTTCTCCTTGAGCTCTAATTTCTGATTCTCCAGGCACTGGAAAATTAGCATGGTGTTTGTTAACACTGCACATGGGGTGGGGTGGGGGTATTTTGTAGCATTAAAAAATTCTATTATTCTAGGTCTAGATGCAATAAACATGAAACATGATGCTTATTTTTATTGACAACTACTTCGATACTGAATTGTGAATGGTTCCATATTTATTACACATATTTAACTAGATTTACATTTCCAAAAACATATGACTAAAGTGCTAATTTTAAAAGTTTAGTAGAAACTTTGTCTCCTCTTATCTCCTTTGAAATGAAAGAATACCTGATCTAGAATGATTAAGTTTTAGCAATCCAGGTTGTAAAAGGGACTCCAGTTGAACTTTATTCGTTTCCTTTCCTATTCTCTTTGCTTATGAGTATTTTGTCTTCCTTCCAACCTTTGG
Organism: Solenodon paradoxus; assembly: GCA_004363575.1. Lineage (NCBI taxonomy): Eukaryota > Metazoa > Chordata > Mammalia > Eulipotyphla > Solenodontidae > Solenodon > Solenodon paradoxus. The sequence continues at coordinate 409,385 of RJWH01000923.1, forward strand.
AAGTGAGGTGTGAATAGGAAGTTTGACCTAAGTCCTTGATGGGGCCTGGGATAGGGTGTATCTGTGATTATCAACTGGAGCTCTTTCAAGGTGAATTTGGGGAGTGGTAGGTAGATGAGAGTAGGGGTGAAGGAAAGTACCGGACTCATTGTTTCACCCTACTCAGAGTTTAGGGGCTCATGTTGTCTTGGGTTGGCCAGCACTTCTAGCCCCTCTCTCAAAAAATTTTCAGGCACACCCTGGTGGAGTAGAAGTTGGGTGCAGTCCAAATACATCACAAGGTTCCTAGTTCAAGACCCGGGACTGTGGAGAACATACCAAGATGAACAACTAAATAAAATAAAGTGCTTCTTCCTCCTTTCTCCCTGCCTGCCTCTGCTCTCCTTCATTACTCCCTGTACCTTTCTCCTTTAAAATAGACAAACGAAACTTTCAGGGTCAGGATTTCTAGCATTTCCTCTCAAGGGCCTTCTTTGCTGCTCCAAGGGCTCAGATTATCCTTTGTGGTGCTGGAAGTGAGACTGGATGGGGACTGGGTCCGAATTCATTCTTCAGTCAGTTCTCCCATGAGTCATCAGAGATCCAGCTGAAGGGAGAACAGCTGAATCCAGGTGCTGGGGAGGAGGTGGTAAGAAATGTTGGCAGCTAGAGGGAGGGTGTGAATAGGGTGAGTTCAGCCATGGGAACACAGAGAGCTTAAGTTAAGAACTAACTAACAGTAGAACAGCCTTTGTCCTGAGATCTCTCTGGATCAGAATGAATGAGCCACACACCAGAGTCTGGGGCAGGCAGTATGGGGCAGCTGAAAATGTACTGGACTTGTGGCTTTTGACCTGTATTTGCATTCTGGTATGTGTCCTAAGTACTATGTGACTTTTAGTTTCTGCTTTGGTATTATTAGCAAAGGTCTTGGATTCAGAGACTCTCTGTCCCTACTATCTGCATGACCTTGAACAAATGACCTTACCTTAGAGTCTCAGTTGCCTTATCTGTAAAACAAGGCAATAACACATTATAGTTGTCAGGATTAAACAAAATAACCTCTGGGAAGTAGATTCCATCAGTAATTAGGGAATAGTAGTGAGTTTGGGGCCAGGTGGCAAGGGTTTAAATCTGCCATGCTAGATGTGTTACCTCTCTGAAAGTCGATTTCTCCTCTGGAAGGGGCAACAATACTTTCTTAAGCAGGCTGTTGTGAAGTTCTGATGAGCTAAGGTGCATGACAGTACTTGGCACAGATCTGTACAAATTTGAATGGTTATTTTTGTCCTTCAGCTCACTCTCTAACAAAAGCTGAAAAAGAACTGAATTAACCAAAAAAGGGGAGGGTGAGGGAGGAATGTGACTCTTGGGGAGAGTGACAAAAGAGCTGGAATAATCCACACACTGTGCTTCTAGAACTTGCCACTGGGCTAGAGCTATAAGGTAAGCTCACCTTCACAGGAAGGAGGCCAGGAATTGGGGCCGCTAAAGGGCTACAACCCCAGGAAGGTATGGAAGGTCCTTGTTCGGTGAGGGAAAAAAGGTCTCAAATCCCAGCTCTGTGTCTCCCTCCATCACCCCAACTTCCTTGGGACCCATAGGGCTCAGCTTCCAACCTTGAGCTGAAAAATGCTGCCCTCTAATGTCCCCTACCTGGCAGCTATGGAGAAGATTCAAGTCTGCTCAGGGTGGATTCCAGAGAAAAAAGACAGGGGCTCTGCTGTCTCCAAAGAAGGGCAGCTTGCCCTTCCCTCATGCCCTTCGGCTTTCCACTTCCCTTTGATGAGTCTGAACCAGGACATGCTGTCAGGGCCCTGCTGGTCCTGGGCTCCACCAAGAGGCTGGATCACAAGCGCCTTTCCCTTGGGACCTCAGCCCATAGGGAGTGCCAGGGAAGTGTTTCCACAGATTAGTGCCTGCTGGGGTGGGACAGCAGCAGTGGATGACAGGAGCAGGGCAGGGGAGGAAGCAGAGCACAGGGAGCCCTTGGAAGGAACTCAAGACAGAGGCTTCATTCTCCAGGCTCCAGCCTTCCAAAGCCCGTCTCAGTTTTACCTCTTAGTGACTAGTAGATGCTACACAGATAACTTTATTGGACCACTGTGGTAGTATCACAGCTTAATCATGTTCTGCTCCAGATGTAGAATAAATTGGAGGGAACGGGAGGGATAGAAAGGCTGGAGAGGTGAGATGTAAATCATCTGAGAAGTGGGGGAAAGGAGAAAGGAAGTTACCTTAAGAACAAAGAGTGAAGTCTCAGAGAAGGCAGCCCAGCAAGAGGGTCCTAAATTAAGCACTCCCAGCAGGTAAAACTCATTTGAGGTTTTTTCAACTCTGCATTTGTTAAATCAGGGGTGGAGGGTGGAAGAGTTAAATAACTGGCAGAAGACAGCCAAGCCCATTTTCCAGTCAATGCTGTCAGGAGGGAGATGTCAGGAGGGAGGGAGGAGTCACATCCCTCCCCGACTTGGTGGCCTTGTTCTTGGGTGCGTTAGGCAGGTAGGCAACATATTAGATGGTGGGTTTGACCAAAAGTTTCATCAGCATTGCTCTCCCCCTGGAGTTCGTTCTGGCCCAGGGTCCGGCACCCCGGGTTCAGTTGGCTCTTTGACCTCACAGTTCGTGTAGGTGAGGAAGTGGATCCTCATCACTGTCAGCATTCTGGATAAACTCAAAGATGAATTTCACCTGGGTCTCATAGGCTTGCACGGATATTTTCTCATTGATTCCATGGATGCTGAGGGAAAGATGTGGGACGAGCGAGTCACTACTGCAGCACAAGTGTTATTCCAGGGCACACCCACCCCATGTCCCCTGATCCCACAGGGGTAGAAAGTGGGCAAGGTGGGAGAGGCCATGTGGTCATGTCTAAGGTTTCTACAGTGTGTTTCTTGTAAGCATTTATAGTATGAGCCCACCTTTGACTTCATGTGTGTCTACATTTCACTGAGAGCTCTGGAATCTTTTTTGGGAGAAAATGAGGCCCAGAGGGTAAGCACTTTCCCAAAGGGAGGAAGAGTTGGGATTAGCACCTAAGGGTCCTCATTTCACCAGATTCTCTCAAATAATTATTTCTACCCATGAAAAATCTTCCGCTATGTCCTGGGTAGTGGTAAGACTCATTATGAGAAAAGCTGGCCATTTGGGTTCTATATTGTCTCCATTTTAGTTTGCGCCAACCTCGCTTTCCCCAGTTCTACTGTCAGGAGAAGGGTGGGACAGGGACAGATCAGATGCATCTCCTCTCTCCCCACTGCTGTTCAACGTTTTCCACTCACTCACCTACGGAAGCCCTCGGGCTGCAAATAGACAGGGTTGAACCGGTAGATGCCAGTGGTGAGGTTCGTATAGTGTCGGCTGTCTGTGTTACCAATACAAATACCTGGAAAGGGAAGATGGAGAGGAACAGGGTTTTATGTGAATAGCAAGCCAAGGGACTCGTGGGAGGTGGGCTGGCTGGAAAGCTGGGACACCTGGGTTACTGCAGAAAGATGCCTAGGCCTGTGGGAGGAACTTGTAGTAAAGAACTTTTGTCCTTTGGGTTACCTGTTCTCAAAATCTTATTTAAAATGCCTTTTTTTTTGCCAGAAATATGGACTCTCCTCTGAAGGGCATTAGTGAAATATGCAAATATGCCTTAAATGGTCCCAAAACTAAGTGTCTTCTCTCCGTGATGACCAGGGAGGCCAAAATCTCATTTCACGCCCATAGTTAGATTCTTCCTGAAATCTAGATTTCTGGAAATCTAGATATCACTTCTTTATTGTTTGCACTTTTAAACACATTTAGGGAACTTTACTGTGATAAAATATAATCTTCCTAAAGTAGAACATGATTACCTATTATTTTTGTCCTCTGAAGGATGAAGAGTCCAAGCTCAGGTTTAGAAAAGCCCAGGACACTTTTCAGAGTTCCACTCTCCAGCTGGAGTATTCTTTGGGAAAAGACCCCTTGGAGCATTTGTTAAAGTATAGTGGACCGATTTGAGATGGAAAATTGTTTTTTGTTCTGTTTTCTACTTTGGGTTTCAGACAAGTGACTTGGGCCCTTTATAATTTCTCACTTTTAGGGACTTCTGCCTATCCTTTTTATTTTTTATTTTTCTTCTGTAAAAGCCCCACGAGGGGATTCTGATAGGTGCCCCAGAATGGATGGAGTAGGAAAGGGAACCTTGAAGGCCCAAAGAGGAAAATCTGGGATGCTGACAGGACCCAAGATCAGGGCCCTGCTTTGTGGCAAGAGCCTGAGGAGGTGGCGGACCTTCACTGGGATGATTACCTGGTGTGTTCAGGGACAGGGATCTTAGGTCTAGAGTCAAGATCCTACTCCCTAGACAGGCCATAGAAACAATGGAAATCTCTAACCTGAAGTAACCTTTTGGGTAGGACAATAAATGGCTACAGATTGCTGCCTAAGACCCCGAGGGCCTGATTCAAGGAGGGGATAGTGAGATGCTTGAAGGCCTCAATAATTTCTGAGGTTGAATTATCTGAGAAGTAGTCAGGTTTAAGTTGATTAAAAAAAATAAGGCTGGTGATTCCAGAGTTCTCTCCAGATTAGGTTAATCTTTGGGAGTGGGTCCAGGTAATCTGTATTTAAATAAGTCCGCAGGTATTCCACTTCCACTCTTAAATTTGAGAACCACTGTCTATACAGCATAGATGTGGGAGTTATGCTGAAAGACAGTGGGTAAGGGGTGGAAAGGTCCTGCTGGGAGTGGGTTGGGTTGGCAGTGGTAAAGGGGGATCATGCAGATGGGAGGCATTCCTGGCTGAAGATTTTGAGCATTGTTGCTGAGCTGTACCCTAGAATTGATCAAATCCAGACTTGGGGTGGGGGAGTCTTAGCTCCCTTTGTGTTGCCCCCAGAGTGGGGAAGAGTCTGGACCAATCCTCTCCATGCCAGAGCTGCTGGCCTAGTTAAGCAAGGACCCAGGCTTGACTGACCCAATTTATTGTTTCTGCCCCTTTACTGTTTGCTTTGTCATTCCCACTCCAAGGGGAAAATATAGTTCTAGTCCTATCAGGTGGGGAAAGAGCCAGCTGTTTCCAGGCTGAACAGCTGGGGTGGGGGAGGGGCAATGGACACCAGATAGGAAACAATTCCAGCCACCACCTCCCACCAGCCACAGCTGATGAAGTCATTACCTGGGGCAACAATATTGACTTCTGGAAAGACGGACTGCACAGTCTGACGGAGCAGCTGGTAGCCCAAGGCCTGATGGTCATAGGGGCTGATGGGCAGGGGCTCAAAGGCACTCAACACATGGAGCTGGACCCGGTCATCAGCCACAGTGTTCTTGACAAATTCTAGAACCTCAAGGGAAGAAACAAAGGGAGATGGATTTCTTATTGTTCGGCTATTCAAGAACCATAAGAATTTAAACAGTCCCAGAGCCCTGGAGTACAGAGGAATCTAATTTTTACAATGTGACCTCGAGTCTAGTCAACTGGCTATAGGAGATCAAAGAGCTGGGTCTTCCTGGAAAGCAATCTACAGGTAAACAGTTTGGGAGGCTTGTCTTGCAGTCGTGAGTCACTCAGGGAATTGGGAAATCAGGAAGTTAGGTGTCCTTCCCCTTATGTTGGGAGCAAGATCTAACGAAACCGCAGAAGAGAGCAGAATGAGAATCTTGACCGTCTTCACGCAGGAGGATAGATGTGATGATCTCAGAGAGGTGACATAGGGTCACACTCTTTTCTTTTCTTTCTCTGGGCATCCCTGCTTCCTCTTTGTAACCAACTGCACCAGAAGCCAGGAAAGATGAGCTCAACACAAACAAAAAGTGGTGGGGTGGGAGACTGCTGTTCAAGTTTTCTCTTTGCCTCCTGTTCTCAGGAAGGAACCTTCGAGGAAATGCCTAGAGCTGAATCCAGGAAGTCCTGGTCCCAGGTAGGATGCAGCAGGACCAGGCCACATGGAGCCACGCGGGAATGGACCAGGAGGCTGGCTTAGGGGGGCCACCCCAAGTCCACCCAGACACTCGGGGAAAGCCTGACCTATATGATCAGCAGTTACTTGAGGATTGCCTCTTCCCCAAAAGGGGCTATCCAGTGGCTGGGGGTCACCTGATGAGCATTATTTCGAGCACTTCTTTTACATAACAACCGGTAATCTCTGGATAGTCCAGCTTCCGTCTGCTGTAAGGACGCTTATTAGAACATCCATCACAACCTGCACTTGAATACTTCCAGTGGCAGAAAGCTCACCACCACGTGTTCCATTTCATTCCATTTTTGAAAAACTTGGATTTGAATTTAGTCATCTTAATAATGAACTGAGATCTGTATAATAATGAACTGTAGCATCTAATCTCTCTGTCTGCCTCTCATTCCCTCTCTTGCCTTTATTCCCTAGTGTATAATACAGTCCTAGACACATGAAGCCTCAGCAGAATTTCACCCCTGATGAGAAGAGGGCCTGTGTGCTCTTGCGGTTCCCAGGTCTCGCTCATTCTTAGGTTTCAGTGTAAACACTTCCTCCTCAAAATCCCACTTAGTGCCCCTCTTCTCCCCCGCCGTCCCCCACTGCGAGTCACTAGGACACATCATCCTAGGATTTCTTTGTGACAGTTAATCTCTTGAAAGATAAACCTTGTTATTTTATTTGATTACTTGTTTACTGCTGTCTCTTCCCCACTAGGATGTAAGTGCCTTAGCAAAGGAAATCTTGGCTGCTCTGTTCACCATTTCTACAAGTGAATATCTAGCTACTTAAACACTTGGTAAATGAAGGGATAAAGGAAGAAAGATGTCTTCTGTACAATAGTCTAGATAAGTGGATATCTAGCCTCTAAAGAGTTCATTACTATAAAGATGTTATATTCCAAAACTCTCTTGAGGTCCATTCAGAAAAAACTTCCTACAAGGAAGCCTATTAAATTTCTGGACTCTCATTCCTGGTGTTGGAGACCTGTCTTCAACCACAGCAACTCAGAGAGATATTTATATTCCTACTGGATTCTGCCCAAGCCTCTAGACATGCCGCTCTCAGATCAGCAGAAGTGTCCCTTGAAGCATGGGGCTAGACCACGAAGGACAGGAGTGACCAGGACAAAGGGATGATGGAGGCTTTCCACTCTTCACTGGGGTGGGTGGACAGGAGAGCCTGGGGATTCCAGGGACTCACAGATAAACCACAAACTGGGAAGGGAGGCCACAGTGGCAGGGGATAGAGGGAGGGAAGCGTGCCAGAGCTCAGGGAGATGAAAGCACCAGCTGGTGGAAAACAGCCCTTGGAAAGGGCATGGAGTTGGAATGAGGTTGGGGAAAAACTGGTGGAAAGAAGCTCAATGAGGGGAACTCTGATTTCCTGGTTTCATGAGCCCCCAGGGAGAGGACAAAGGTTGGCAATGGATGAAAGCAGCAGAGCCCAGAGATCACGTGGCCCCAGCCTGGATGAGGGGTGACTCTGACCATCAGAACTGGTCCCCACCTCTGCAACTAGTCTCACTTCTTGTGTGAGACATACACCGCCCTCCATGAGAAAGAACCTAGGGAAGAAGGCCCACAGGAGTCTAATGTGGATGATCTTTGATGATCTGTGTTGGAGACTCAGTAACACCACCTTCCTCTAACCCTTCCTCATTCTGGAAAGCTTATTCATCTAGCTGTTGGGTGGCCTCTTTTGAATCTTTTTTGGTGGATTAGAAATACCTTTAATATTCTTTTAGGCTCACTCTGATGTTGAAATAAGCTGGGTTTTCCTAAATATGTCAATCATTGTTTAACTTTTACTCACCCTTTAGCTCAAATGTTACGTCCTCAGGAAAGTCTTGCCTGACACTCACACAAGGTCTGATTCCTTATATATTCTCTAATAGCACCTGGTCCCTTTGCTTGCCAGCACTCATGGTTTGCATTACACATTCATTTTAACAATTTTAACTTGGTGTTCAGAGCATTGCAATGCTCTGTCTTCAAGCCTCTTTCTCTCCATCTTAAGACATCTTTCCATGGGATTTTGTTGACTCTAAAGGTTAATGACGCTAATAACACCCTAGCCTATAACTCTAGTTTATCCTCTCTTTCTATACCTGAGGTTTTTATGATTGCTTATTACTATATTACAAGCTTCTCAAACATTAAACGCTACTGCAGACTTATTCTTCTTCCCAAACTTTCCACCTTAGTTAAAGGCATCAGCCTCTGACCAGCTACTCAGGTTGAAAGCCTTGGAGCCATCCTGCCTTTCTCTGTTATTCACCACATCCCGCCAAACCATCTCTCTCCCACCTCTGGTGGGCATCCTCTTCCTCACCCATGACCATGGCCTCAGTTTGACCTTCATACCCACTGCCTGAGACGTTAGAACACCTTCCTGCCTCTTCCTACTCCAGCACTTCCTCTGCATTGTCACCAGCTGTTTCCCTAAAAGCTAAATCCCTAAAATCAGAATATCTCAGCCTTGTCGGAAGACCTCTGACAGTTCCCTCCTGTCCACAGAGTAGAGCTCAGACTCCTCAGTGTGACAGACAAGACCTTGATCTTCAAGCTACAACTGCCTTTCAGATGCCACAATCTCTCCCCAGTTAGCCTACTCTTCAGCCTCCTTCTGACTGCCTTACTTCCAGCAAGGTCCTATTTGCCCCTTAAGCTCCAGCTCAGTTTTCTAGAGGCCAGAAAAGACTTTCTGGACCCTCTGAGGTAGTATCAGTTCCCTTCTTTGAATTGGTCCTATGGCAATTCGTTCATCCCAATTGTGACAATCATAGTAGAGTCCAGTGGCTGACAGCACAGACTCTGGAACTAAGTGTGCAGTTTTGAGCATGTTACTTACCTTTTCCCACATTAAACAAGGATGATACAGCTCTTAGGGTAGCTGCGGGAATTAGAGTGTGTCTATACCTCGGAGCAAGCCCACTGTAGTGTCTACTACTGTTGTTTTCATTTACCAGAGTTTGTCTTTCATCCCCAGACTCCACGCTTCCCCAAACCAGAGATCTCCGATTCTAGTCAAGTTCATGGCATGGCACATAGGAAGCTCTTGAAAAATGTCATTTGCATAAATGAGAGACTGGGTCAGCTCTAGGACTGCAGTTAAACTCAGGTCCCAAGAGCCATATCTCCCTGTCATACAGAACAAAGGGTACATACCTCTTGGACTGTCTGTGCAGGGTGAATCCGAAAGTTGATTGTGGCCTGGGCCACCGGGGGGATGACATTCACCTGGAGAGAGAAGCACCAACCCTGGCCGGAGCCTGCCTGGAGCCCATTTAACCCCTGCCCAGGAAATGCCAAACATGACCAGTAGGGGGAAAGGAAACCGATTTGATTTAATGGTCCTGGGTTGCTTATTATTTCTGCTCTGGGTCCTTGATCTGCGATTCTGTTCAGAGGAGTGTCTCTACTTCAGGCCAGAGCTCCATGGCTCTTGGTCCTATCCTAAGTGGGTCTCAGGGAGCTACTCGGAGCAAGAATTCTTTCTCTGCAACTGCCCAGATGTCTCTGGCCCAGTGCACAGTCATTGGCTAGCTTCTGAGTGTGCTCTTTTTCCAGGGTGTCTGTGATACTTCTGCTGGTGCTTACTCAGGACGGGGCACCCACAGCCTCTGCAGGTCCCAACTGTGGCATGTTTGATTCTCAAGGGGGTTGATGATGGTGGTAGTACCTTCATGTCCAGTTATGGAACTTGATGCTGGGTTTTTTTTTTTTGCTTGACCAGGAAGAACCCAGCACTAATCAGAGGAGAAAATGAGGTGGAAGGCTTTTGTCCTTGAAGGTTATGAGAGCACAGATTCCCCTGCTGTGTATTGTTCAACTGGTCTGATAATAAAAAGCAGCATGTGCCCTGGTAGCTCAGGTGTTAAGCCCAGGTCTGGGGAGTAGTCCCCAAATAGCCAAAGGACATAGGTTTGCAGACCAGGACTGGAGGGAACTAACTAAATAAAATGCTTCTTTTTCCTCTCTATTTCTTCCTGTCTGCCTTCATTCCTCCCTCTTAAAAACAAAAACAAAACACTAGACTAGGAACAGCACTGGGCTGTTACAAATTGGCCATGAGATTTTAAATAATTATGAGTTCTTTGTGACTCTGTTTTCTCAGCTGGCAATTGGGGTGCTAATATTCAGAGAGCTTTTAGGAGGCTCACATGGAGTAACCAATGTGCAGGTATCTGGACAGAAAAAACACTATTTAATGCAAGAATACAGTACTATTAATTTGGTGAACACTACTGGCAGTTGGTAGGACCAGCTCAGATCCAGCTGACACACTGGACCCTCCAGTCCGTTATGCCAGGAATTAATTTGGAGGCACGACTCACGGACACTGAACCTGGACTCCAGACTACCAGGCTCCACAAGGGCCACTGTATTCTAGGTGAATATGGGGAACTTGGAGTTGTGTCGATGTGCCTGCAGCAAGAGGAATGATCGCTTATTAATCATTTTAAGTGAATACGTCTTTAAAAATTTGAGGATAAATAATAAAAGAAAATACTTGGCAATAGAAACCCTAGGACCCTTAAGTCTACATAACCAAAATGCTAGGTAAATATAAAATATATTGAGGGGGTATATAGGTCACAAGAATTAATTGCCAAATAGCATCTTTTCACACTAGGTTTTTTTGTTTGTTTGTTTGTTTTTGAGTATAGACCCAAAGAACCTGAGGGGACTATGGACACCCCTAAAATACACCTATACAAAACCAGCAATTTCAGAGGCTTGTAGACTTCAGCTAGAATACTTGCTCTTGAAGCTTACCAGACTGCTAGGACAGTAGCCTGTCCTATTATTAAAACTGTAGCAAGAGAAAGAAGACAGAGCCAGCAGATAAAGGCAACGATGTAGGAGGGGTTGAATGGGCAGTGGGGAAAAGGTGTATGGGAGGAAGCAGGTCATGTTACCTTGACCCCTGCATTGAATATGGTGAGTGCCGTGGTGGTCCGGACCAATGCATTGGTTATGTAATTTCTCTCCATAAACCTAAAGCAAAAGGACTAAGGTCATATGTTAGGAAGAACTGTCCAATGGGAGAAATAACTGGCTGGAGGATCACCCAGTTTTATGAATCTTAGATAGCTTTAAGATTAGGAGGGACATCCTCTATATGAATTAGATACAAATAGTGTTTGATGGCTGAGGGACAACAGGCTCAGTGGAGCCAATAAAGGGGGCTGGAGGGTACGGAGGTTTGGGGTGGGGGATGTGAGGCAAAGAAAGAGAAAACTGTACCTGCTTACAAGGGGTCGAAATAGCCACAGGTTGCTCAAGATTATGTTGGTAGGGAAGGGAAACTGAAAGGGAAAGAACCAGGTCAGTAGGATTCCAGGAGTCAGCACAAACAGGGCCTTTGTCATGAGGCCTAGGTCTCTGCCTACTATAGATCTGCCTCGGGACCCTCATCCCCAGGATGCATGGGGAAGTGAAACAAGCTCTTGAGTGAGAACCAGCTCCTAAAGGGTGCCTGGGTGTGCCAGGTGTTAGGGTCTCTAAAAAGCACCAACAGCCCCAGGGGCATGCCAGATCCCTCAGTCTTGGTTCAGCCTCTGGCTGCACAGGTGACAATGGGCAGCAGTTGAGCCCTTTCATTACTGTAAAGGAGCCTTCTCTGCCACCCTTCCTTCATCTTCCACAGCTGGCCAGGAGAAGGTAGGACTCCTCACACCTCATTTGCCAGAAGCTGCAATGTCGTCTTCATCGTCCCGTCTCCAAACATGTTTGGCATCGGTGTCTGCTCCAGTCTGGAAGAGAAATGGAGTTCTCAGGGCTTACCCAACCCAGTCAAAACCATGATTGTGACTGAAGAGGAAAGGAAGGGAGACAGGATATTTCAATGGGCTTGGCCCAGATGTCTGCATTCACTCCCCTGTCATCTTCAGCAGCCCGACCATTCCCCGATCTCGAAGCACCAGCAGGCCACCTCAACTCCACTAGCAGCTTCCTTTTCCTTGTCAGGGCATCCTGCTCTCATAGCACCTACCACACTGTAACAGAAAGTCAGTCCCTTCTGCTACGCGTTCCTTGAGGACCAGGGCTGGTTGGTTGGTTTGTTTTCAAGCACTGTATACCCAGCAAAGTCTTCAACATGGTAGATAGTTAAATATGTCACTGAATGAACATAACTCTTCTTCCCACTCTGCTGATAAAAATGGGCCAGAGGTGAGCTCTGCTGTTAACAGACACATAGGCAACAACTTTTATTTATCTTCGTACTCTTGCTGGGGCAGGTGGAGAATTTATCCAGTTCTACCTGTTTTTGGCAGCTGGTGATTTCTCATTTCTAGTCTGGGCTTTGAACTCCTCCGGTTACTTGACTGGGGTTTGTCTGCTGGTTTTACTTACCACCTGGATGACCTGACAAGTCATTTTCAGACCTCAAGCTCCTGTCTTGGGATATGTCATTGTACATTTGTCTTTCCTGTGGACTCTACCGTGTCTTCCCAGCCAGCTTCAGGCTCCTCAGAATCCAAGTGTGAAAATGCCAGTCTTTCATCCTAAGTCTGGCAAGGGAGCAGGGTCAGGAATGCTTACCGGCTGACGGCAGCTGCGAGTATGCCAATGCTTGTCTCCTTTGGGGGAGCTGAAGAGTGGCCTGGGGTCATGTTTACTTGCAGCCCGAGGTTAATCGCACCCTTCTCTGAGACAGAAATCCTGTAGAAGATCAGAGAGAATCCTCCTGATTCTTCCTGCCTTGAATTATCCCAAAGGTCCACAGGCCCATCTGTGCAATGGTTTGCTAGGTGAGGAGGCCAGCTTCATCTGCTTAAAAAATCTACCTAGAGGGGGAATGGAAGGAGGAGTGCAGAACTGGTGGAAGTTCAGGGTGATTAAAGTAAGAGGTATATAATAAAGAGGTGCCCAGTAAGGCTCACAGCCTGGGTCATCTCAGATGAGAATGCTTTCCAGGATGGGGGATGGGGTGCTTTACTCACATGGCAAAGGGTTTCTTCAGGTTGGGGATAAAACCATCCAAGATGAAGCTACCCTCATCCACGATGAAGGCCAGCTGGATGCCCCTTGCCTGGAGCAGGGCTGAGATCTTCTGAGCTCCATTTTCCCCTGACACCTGCAGACATTGAACCCAGAAGCACAGTTCTTTACAGCCAGAACTCCAGAGATAGCTAATGGAATCCCAACCAGCTCAGCTAGGGTCTAGGACATTTTTGCCCAGTCTCCTGCCTGAGAGTAAAGTGACTTCCCCAGGCTCAAAGAAAGTAGCATCACTGAAATAAAACACACTCCCTGTTCAGTTATCTTTCCATCACACCATGCTTTTCAAGGTGTTACTGATAGGTCACCTGCCTGCCTCAGATATTACCAGGGAGTTGGTTAAAAATTCTTATCTTTGATTAAATGAAGGAAGTCAGTCTGAAAAGGCTACATGATATATGATTCCAACGACGTAACATTCTGAAAAAGGCAAAAACATGGAGACAGTAAAAAGATGAGTGGTTACCAAGGATTGGAGGAGGGGAAGAGTGATAAGAGACAGAGCAGATGGTTTATCTGAGCAATGAAAATACTCAGTATGATAATGTAATGATAGCTATACATCATTATATGTTTGTCCAAATCTACTGAACGTACAACATCAAGAGTGAACCCTAATGTAAACTATGGGCTTTGGGTGATTATGCCAATGTAGATTCATCCATTGGCAGGTGATATTGATAAGGGTTGGGGGTATAAGGGAAATCTCTGTACTTTCTTCTCAATTTTGCTGTGAACCTAAAACTGCTCTAAAACAGTTTTAATTCAGATCAGCAGTGCAGAGCCCAGGAAACTGTATTTTGGGCAAGGTGCTTAGATAGTTCTGGGGACCCTACAGCTGGGGGGCAAACTGGACTAGGAGGAGGCATCGCTCCTCCAAAAGGGCTCTAGAGACAGCATCAGAAGGAAGCTCTACCTCCTCATCATGGCCCAAAGCAATGAAGAAAGATCTTCTGGGGATGTAGTTTCTCATCAGCAGGAGCTCCAAGGCCTGAAGGATTGCCTGGGAGACAGAAAGCACAGAAGAGGAGAAAGGCTTATTATCAAAGTACCAGGGCATTCGAGACATTTAGCTGCATATATCAGGGTTGGTGGAACTGGGATTGGATAAATTGTTTTTAAGTGGAAAAAATCCAAATGGCCTTGAAGACGGTGTGGAGCTGTGCACCAGACCTTCACTACCTAGAGGAAAGCAGGTATTTATCAATGCCAGAGCTGAGAGTCCCTGGGGATTATCTACTCTAATCCCATGCACATGGTTGAGAAATCAAAGCCCAGAAAGGGAAAGTGACAAACTGATGACTGGAACTCAGGTCTTCTGGAGTCAAGGTTTTTTTACTAACAAGCGTCTGCTTCCTAGGGGTCAATGGAGCACCCCTACCCTGCTATTTATGGCCCTAAGGCAGAGGGAACATAGCATTTCAGACCATCACTGAGTTCTTGTTGTCCAGTGCGCCTCGACCGTGGATGAAGCCATCACGCTCCAACCCAGAGAACGGGGGCACCTCCCAGCCTTCTTCAGGGGCAGGCACCACGTCAGTGTGAGCCAGCAGCAGGTAGGGCTGCAAGCTGGCGTCTGAGCCACCGACAGTGAACAGGTGGCTGTACTCTCCCACAACTTCATGCTTGATAAAGCTGGTACTGAACACTGTAGGAAAGACTAGAGGCAAAGGAATGAAAAACAGAAAGTCAGATTTCGGTTTCCTTTGGTTTTCCTATCTTTGGGTGGAAAATGCCCATTTTTAAGAAGTCTTCTGGGACAAACCCAGTCTGACTCCTGATCTGCCCAGGGAACCTCTAAAATTCCTCTATCCCATATTTTAAAGTGCAATTACATATGTAACATGTACATCAAGATTCCATCAAAAACTAGCCTAGAACCTGCTCTTACAAGTGCATGTTGCAGGGTGATAAAAAGTAAAGAGGTATTACATTTTGAATCCAAGTAGCATTCATAGGATTCTTGGACCACTCAGAAATGAGTGGGTGGGAGTTTCCCCATACCAACAAGCAAAGTCCTCAAGTTACCTCATTAACGTAACAAGAGACACCTTTACAACTCTCAACACTTAGGTAATTCCAAGGGTTTGGAGGGCTAAGAGCCAGGAACTACAGCTGAAGGTCAAATATGTTTGAGTGACTAAAAAACATAATTCTTCTAAATCTCAATATTGCAATATCCCAGTATCCAAATTACTTGGAACAAAACATAATTTACATAAAACAAAACAAAAATTAGAGGGATTTTTCTTGTAGAAAACAAGACTTCTCCTGTTTGTATTATATGGGGATAAAAGATTGTTCTGTCTAGCACAAGGCCACACATCTGTGTGTGGGTGTGGATGTTTCCAGGGTCAGTGATTCATGTCACTGGTCTTAACACAGGTGGCTTTAGACACATGAGAAAACTAACATTTTCCCTCACTAGGCTTTGCTGGAGGAATCCACACATGTCTTTTTTTTAGTCAGTTTATTTAGTTTACCATCACTTTAGGTTTATTTACCTATTTTTATCTCCTATTTAGTCAAGACTGCCAGCTTGACCTCAGCCTGTTGCAGATCCACCTGTCCCAGAGTGTCAGAGAGAGGGCCACTTGCTGCCCCAGGTCAGTTTCTCCCACACACGATAACTTTGGAGAGGCTGTTTGTCATTTACAAAGGTGGCCTAACCACTCTCCATGAAATGAGGTGGGGGGAGTTCTTACTCACCTTTCACCCCTGTCCCATCCTTCTTTAGCTCTGTAGTCCATGGGTGGTGAGTGTGATCAGGGCACAAGAGGATGTGAGAGCTCAAAGTTGTTGACTGCCCAGAAGCTCAGAAATGTGCTGCAATACATCAGGCGCAGGGCCTGGGTTTGTGGAGTGTGTGTGTTCTTGTGCAGATGCATGGGTGTGTGTATACAGGTAAAAGTGGAAGGAGCATGGGACATAGTTGTGGAGCCCTACACAGGAGGAAGGAATTCCTAGTCTGACTTTTGGATTGCATAACACTTATAACAATTTATTGACTGACACACATTAAGGGCAAAGATTAGGAGTACAAACTCCAACCCAACTGCCATGTGACTTAGTTCTTCAAAGGGAAAAATCTCCACTTAACTCCTGAATTTTCTCTTCTATCCCTTCCCACTATGTACAAAGTCAAGAGACCCAAGGGAATTAGGTTGTCCTATGGTCAGTCACAAAATACTCCTCTTTATCTATTTGCCTTCATTCTTGCCTGCGCCTTTCCTTAAAAAGAAGTAAAATAAAAAATAAACTTCTTTAGCATCTGGTAAAAGAATGTAACTGCAGGGCAACCACTCCCACCCCTGTTCCATAGTTTGTGACTGACCTTTACGGATGTATTTTCCAAACTCAGACAAGGCTGTAGTGTTAGACTCCTCAGGGCTGAAAGACACTGTGGGAATCTGGATGGCACCTGTCAGAGTCACACAATCAGAGAAGGGAGTTGCATATGATAATAACAGTCCTCTGTGCATACACAGTTCTTTTACATTTATTATCTTATTGTGGAGAGCAAAGCAAACCTGTGAAATTGGCACTGCTATTTCCCCAAATTCAAAGGTAAGGAAACAAGGTAAGAATTAGATGAGCAGCTCAAGAGTGTTCATGAACAAGCAGAACTGGATTTAAACCCAGGTTTTGGGTTTGTTTAGGTTAACATTTTTCTTAAAAGAAAATGAAGTTCAATATTGCCCAGGGCGGGGGGCGGGGGCAGGTGGGAGGGATGGTAGGGAATAGCTTTTGGACCATGACCTGGAGTAGGAAGCTGCTATAAATTGCTGCCTCACTCTGCCTCTGAAAACACAATCCCTCCTATGGCTCTAAGAAGCCCTGGAGTCCAGGACCCTGCATGAATGAGGTGTTGTGGTGTGCAGAGAGCTCCCAAATAATTCCTTGGTCCCAAATAATTGCATCCAACCTACCCAGATGTCTCGGTTCCTGAAATGTTACTAGGTACATTCCTGGAGCCCTGAAACCTTTACACTCCTTAAAGAGTTTCATTAGCTAATACAAACACCACTGGAAGGAAAATTACAATGAATCATGAGAACATCTGATTAGATAACTATGTAAAATCACAGTGGGGAGAAATATACCTGGGCAACTTGATGTTGAGGGAGGCCTCCTGAAAGACAGACTGACTTCTGTACTCAGTTTTGCTCAGGCTTCACCCTAAATTATATCCCACCACATGGATGGGGAAGCTGAGACCCAAAATGATGAAATAAACTGCCTACAAAAGAAGCACATCTGAACTCCCAGAATTTGCCCTCAGCTCAGAGGCTTAAGCCAGGCTGCAAAAATTTCTAATTTAGGTCCCACCCAGCTTTTGATTTCTTCTGTGCAGACACTCTGTTGAGAGGCTGCTGTGTGTCTTTCAGGGGACTGTTTTAACTCCTCTTTGGGAAAGCCCTGCTCTGCCTTCCAGGCCTATCACTCCAGCACAAGAACACCCAGGGGTTAGCTTTTGGTCCCTGCATCTGCACAGTGGGCAGTTTCTTTTAATCCATTTTTTAAGGAAAGGAACAAGACTGGAGTTAGCTCAATGGTGAGGAAGCATCTCATTATCCCACAAGGTCTAGCAACTGAAACTTCTCTCTTTTCTCTTGAAAAATGCAGATTCAGAAAGTAACGAATGTCGAGCCTTGTTTTGAGGTCCAGAGACAAGTGTCCTAAATTCGGGGAGGAAATTAGGAACATCCTCACAACCCTTTCTTGGAGTCTTCTGGAGCCCAGCGGGTCTACAGGTGCTGCATATTGTCACCTACAGCCAGTTCCCTCTGTAAATTTTCTGAGGAAGCTCATTTAACTGAACTAAGCTTCAGTTTCCCTCCTCGGTAGATAAGATTAAGCTCTTTTAGTCTTTTAAAATGTGGCAGAGATTTATCAGAAGTAAAAACTTTCAGTTAAAAGTACAAATAAAATATGTTGTAACACTCGAGAAGAGGGTGGGTAGGATGGGTAGCGCTGGGCTAAGCAGGGAACACCCTAGTCTCTAGAAGCCAGGCCTCGGGAAAAGTGGGTGCCCGGACCCGGGGTTAGGGCTAGGGCTGGGCTGGGGTGCTGCGGAGCTCGAGCAGCGGACCCTCTGCGGCTGTAGAGAGCAGTCCCAGATCCCCAGAAGAGTGGGACCCAGATCTGAGCAAAGCGGGGCGAAGGGCACCCAGGCTCACCTTTCAGCGCCTGTTTCATCGCGACGCGCTCCTCTCGGCTGAACTGTGACGGGATTCGCGACGCCCCTTTAGGCTCCTGGCCCCACAGGCCCTCCGACCTAGCGGCGATGGCGAAACCTAGCAGCAGCGCGGTCGCCAGGGCCAGCGCACAAACGAACGGCCGAGCCATGCTGTACTCAAATCCCCACTACCAGCCTGCGGCGGGAGTTTGTTCCTAAACACCCAGCCCACGTTCCTCACCTGTCAGGTCCAATTCCAACGCGGCCTTGGCCCCACCCCACTCCCTCACGACCAATCATCGCTCGGCGGGGGTCCTCGCGACAACCAATCGACGGAGCGACCCCGCCCCAAGCCCAAGGCCTCTGGGCGTTGTAGTTTCCCGGGGAGCTGGAAGGCAGGGCTTTGGGTGGTGGGGTCTCTTCGGTGAAAAATTAAACGAAAGAGGGGTATGGGACTTTAATCCGCCTTTCGCTTCGGAGATTCAGAATTTGACTATCATTGCTCCAAGATTCGTAGGGAGCCTCCCCCCTACTCAGCTCCGCACTCGATTTCCTATAAAAGTGGAGCAGTATTGCTGTCTGAGAGTGTGCTCCTTTTTAGGAGTTTCGCTCAAAGTGTTTTTTATGTTTATGTTAACACTGCGTATTTGGGACTCTAGGCAAATAAAGACCTAAAGATTTTAAGAGAGATTATGCATTAATTTTGATGTATCGAAACAAATGGACATTTCATAGCTATTGAGAACAGAGGGTCATTTTGGGAAAAGAAAGTCTCACTTGGATGCACCCTTGTGGCTCAGGCAGCTAAGGTGCCGCCATGTAAAGCCCAGGGACCTGGGTTCAAGGAGGGGATTCTCACTTAGGACACAGAGACATAAAATTAGATTTCTTGCTCAACAGACATGAAGTTTGTGTAAGCATGATGATTAAGTTCTAGAAATCTGTACAGCAGAATTGTTGACTATACAGCACCCTTAGTAAATAATACCACCAACAAAACCCCTAAGACCATGCTTAATTGCCAAAGCAAACAAACAAAAAAGAAAGCTGGCTCTGGGTTCAAATGTGATTCTGCCCCTGATTATCTATGTGACCTTGAGCATGCAAGGACCCAAATGCTGAAGTTTGTTGTCTTTAAAAACTCTTATCATATGTCCCAGTTTGACCAGAATTGTTCCTGTTTAGCAATGCTGAACCCTCCCCCAGTGCTGAGTCTCCCTCCCATTCTCCAGTTGGTCCCAGTTTCAACTATAAAATTTTTGGTGTCTGTTTAAAACAAGAATTGTAATTTTTTTTTACTGCAGTCTTTTTTGGGGGATTAAGAGATAATACACATAGAGTACTTTGTAGTTGCACAACCAATAAATGTTAACCTATGTTTAGTGAAAAAAAATTCTTAGAGCCAGAAGAAACCATTCCTTCCAGGTTACTTGATGCAATTTAATCTGCCACCACTCTCACATTTTAGAATTCTCTAGAAAAATTCAGTAAGTGTTTTACCTCAAGTAAATCCATACAATTACTGGTGACCTAAGTTGAAAATTCACAGTCTGATGTTTGTGGAAGCAAACTTTTGCCTTTTACATTAAAGTTCTTAATCTTCTTGGAATTATTATTATCATTATCAATATTATTAGCTGGTATGAAGACAGAGTTCAATTTTTCTTTTTTTTTCCGACTTGAGAGCTAATTTTTCCAGCACCATTCATTCTTTCCTCAGTGATCTGCAATGCCAATCCTATCATTTGTTAAGTTTTCATCTGTGAATTATTTGGTCCACTGGCTGTTTTGTTTATTTCTAAACTACTATGGCTGCCTTAATTGCTATAGATTTAAATATATGTCACTATCAGGTAGGGCATGTTTTTCCTCGAGCCTGCTAATGTAGTGATTTACTTTAATAAGTTTTAAATACCTAAACTGCCCTTACATACCTGAGTAAACCCAACTGGGATCAACCCAACTGGGATCAACCCAACTGGGATCAACCCACTGCTGGATTTTCCTTTTAGAATGTTTGTGATTCTGTTTGAGTTTGGACTGTACATTTTCTTTTTTGTATTATCCTTGTTTGGACTTGATATCAAGTGTAGTAGCCATGAAAATCTAATAGGGAATATATAGATATTTTTAGCTGCCACCAATATCCAGTCCCTATACTTTCTAAGTGACAAGAATCTTGGGGACTCCACCCAAGACAGAAGACTAGCAAGATACTGAGCTTCCTTCCTTTCCACAGACCCAACAAAACCACATCTAGATAGAAACTATACCCTTCAGTAAAGAACTGAGGATGGGGGTCCAGCATCTCCACAAGGAAAGGTGATAGAAAGCATCAGAAAGGACAGGAAAAGCAGAGACCTCGTCTCATCAGGGATGTTCCCTGGGCACTGTAACCCCAGGTCAGGAGGGACACTAGTGAAACCTCTTCCCAGGGACTGCAGGGCTGCCTGCACATCCTGTCCCCATCAGGAACTGCGCTCAAGAGGGGAGCACTACATTCTGGAGTGGAAAACAGAGGGGCTTTCCTTTTGTGAACGAGAGGACTCTGGGGAGCAGAGATCTCGGGCTGGAGCACTGGGGAAGCTACTAGAAGAAGTATGTATACATCTCACTGGAGGATTTTTGTTTTTTGAACTCAAAACTTCAGCAGGAGGAATAAGAAAGAATAGCCACCCAGTAAACAGAGACACTGTTGGGCGTCTTCCCCACAGACACTGACTGATGCAATATTGGAATAGGATCAAAGGAAGAAATCTCTGCCCCTCCTCAGTCAACAGTGTTAGTTCTTGAGGTTCACTTGTTCTTGTGGGTACAATCCTTAGAGCTACCAGGCAGCAGTTGCCTAGGGTAGTAATAGGTGGCCAGAGCCTGTAACCCTCACGTAAGCAGTTGAATGCTGACTGACAATGCTGCTTTTCGGAGTTTTTGCTCAGGGAAGATTGCAAGAGAGATTCCAGGGGCCTGAGAAACATTTGCTTCTCACCTGCTTGGGAGGCCTAAGTGCCCCAGGCCCTGGCAGCTGGAGCCTGTCCACAGACCTATAATCTACATCCTGAAACCCTAACACAGGACTAATATCAAGACAAGGGGAAAAAGGCCAGTTATTAGCCTAATCCATAGAAATAAATCAGAGTACCAAACAAAATGAAGAGAGAAATTCACTTTAAATGATAGATCAAAATAAAAACCTAGAGCAAAATCTTAATGCAACAGAATCAAGTAAACCTGAAGGTGACTTCAAAGCCACAACCTTAATTCTCACTGAAATTAGGAGAACAATGGATGAGCAAAATAAATTTCAAACAGAATTTATAGAGCTAAAGAACACAACCCACAAGATTGGGGATCCACAGTAGATCTGGAGAAGCCCCCAGTCAGTGAGCTAGAAGACTGGACAGAGAAATGCACCCAAGAAAATAGCAAAGAGAGAAAGAATGAAAAGTAGTGAAGACAACTTGAGAGACATGGATAATTTCAAGAGGAACAACGTTTGTGTCATAGGGGTTCCAAAAGGACAAATGAAAGAAAAAAAGACAGAACCTAGGATTACCACAGCTTTGGTTTGACTGGGATTGTCCTCGTTTAGCAATGTTGTCCCAACATCCTGCCTGCATTGAAATTGTCTAAATTACCTTAATTGAGGAATAGTAGTTGAGAATTTACCTAACCTGTGGAAGAAAATGGACATCTAGGTCCAGAAAGCTCAAAGAGTTCCAATCAAAATAAACCCAGACACACACCAGGACACACTGTAATTAAAATGACCAAAAAAATCAAGATAGAGAATCAGCTTGAGAAAAACAAGTCACAAACAAAGGCATGCTCATAAGATTATATGTAGGTTTCTTAGCAGACATTTTTACAAGCCATTTTGCAAGGAAATGGCGTGATACGTTCAAAGTGCTGAAAGCCTAGAACACCTAATCCAACCTAATCCAAATTACTTTATTATCACTTAGAGTTGAAGGAGTGATGAAAAGTTTCTCAGAAAAATAAGTTAAGGGAATTCACCTAGTCTTGCAAGAAATATTAAAGGGCTTTTATAAAATCTCTTTTAGAAGCAGTAGGACACCAAAAAACATAAAATGTGGCAAGGAGAAGAGTAAAAATGTGGCCTGTTAGGGGTTATAAGCAAAACAACAATGAGGTATCACCTTATACTTGTGAAAGTGGGTAATATCCAAAAGACTGAGAAAACTATAAGGACTGCAAAGATGTGGAGAAGAGAAACTTCCATACTGTTGGTGGAGGATAAAATGGTTCAACCATTATGAAAAGTAGCATGGAGATTCCTCAAAAAATTGAGAATACGTTGCTACACAATTCTGTTATCCTACCTCTGGGTATTACACAAACACACTAATTTGAAGAGATATATTAACCCCCATGTTTATTGCAGTGTATTCACAGTGGCCAAGAGCTGGGAGCAAACTAAGTGCCTATCAAGAGGTGAGTGGATAAGGTATATATGAAGATACGGTATACACATGCAGTGGAATACTATTCAGCTATTAAAAAAAGGTGAAATCCTGCCATTTGCAACAACATGGATGGACCTAGAGTGAATTATTCTTAGTGAGATAAATCATAAGAAGAAAAGTAAACTTTATATGATTTCACTCGTGTGGTAATATGGACAAACCAAACAAATGAACCAAATCTAACAAAAACAAACTTTTAGTCTATAGAACCAAATTAGTGGTTATCAGAAGGGAAGGAGAAGGGGGTCAAATAGGGTCAATTATTGGGAGAAGGATAGAATTGGACTGTTGATGGCAAATTTATTATATTATATAAAAATGTTGATTTACGATGAGGTACACTTAAACATAATATTATAATATAATATTCTTTCAATACATTTTTTAAAGGGAAAGAAAAGAGAACCCTGAATTTTAACTTTTAACACATTGATAGCTAGTTAAAAGACACATTTCCCAACCCTTGTATTAGGTTTTTCCATGTGATTAAGTTTGGAGAATGAAAGAGAAATATGGCATGTAATCCAAGGGAGTGTCTTTAAAGATACACTCCTCTTAAGTCCCTTTTTCCATATTTGATGGCTGCAGCTCTATGGAACATGATGATGAGATCCACACTGAGGAAGAACAGAGCTGAGCTGGAAGGAACCTAAGTCCTTGGTTCTTCATGGAACAACCACCAGCTCTTTCTCTGAAGTTCTCTCTCAAGAGGGCGGGGGGCAAGGGGAGGGAGGAAGGGAGGGAGATCTCAATTAGGTAGAAATCTCTCTGTTTCTCTCATTCTCTGGAAGTGTGTATAAATTTGGACCAAAAGTCTAACATATTTTTTTGTAATTCTAAAAAATAAAATAACCTCAGTGGAAAGATTTTTTATTTTAAAGGAAAGGTGCAGGCGGGTATTAAGGCAAATAGTCAGATAGCCAGGAAGAGAGAAGAGAAGAAGCAGTGCTATTTCATTCAGTTGTTCATCTTAGTTGTTCCTTCTGGCTTCAGGTTTTGAACCTAGATTCTTGGGATGTATGTGGACTGTATCCAGTGACTTTTATCATCTAGTTGCACCCTTGTGGAAAGATTTTGGACTACTTTACTTAAGTTTTACAAGAATTTTCAGGTTTTCTACTGCTTTCTTGAGTCCAATTTGGTGAGTTATATTCTACTAACAATTTATTCATTTCATCTAGGTTTTCGACTTTATAGTCGTTAAGAATTTAATTTCTGGAGCCACATTTTCTGGATTAAAACTTCATTCTTGAAAGGTAACTGTGTTGTGTGTACAATGGTAATTGTCTCTTATTACTTGGAGGATGTTTTACTATCTACTGGCTTCCATTTTTCCTATTGAGAAGTTGGCTAACGATGTAATTATTGAGGTAACTGATTTACAAAACAATATAAATTTAGATGTGTAGGTTCACTTTTCATCAAATGTAAGATAACATACCATTTCACCACCCCTTGATCCCACCTTCTACCTGCTCCCCCTTTGGTAACCTCAGTTCTATTGTCAATGCCTGGATTGGTCTTTTTTTCATCTATTTATTCACTTTGCTTCTTTGTATCTCACATTTAAGTGAGACCATCCGGTATTTGTCTTTCTCTTTCTGACTTATTTCACTTAGCATAATCCCCTCTGGTTCCATCCGTGATGTCAGCGATGTCAGGATTTCATCTTTTCTATGACTGTGTAGTACTCCATGGTGTATGTACACTACATCTTCTTTATCCATTCATCTGGCGACTGGCACTTAGGTTATTTTTGGTTCTTGGCTATTTTAAAAAATGTTGAAATAAACATGAGGGTGCAGATATTTTTTTGAATTAGTGTTGGCTCCTTTGTTTTAAGATAGTTAACTGTATATGTGATATCTACTTTCTGAATAGATGTTTCCTTAATCACTGTTTGCCCTGTTTGTCCTTAGGGCCATTTCTAGAGACTTAAAAGTTTTTTTTTCTTTTTTTAATTATCAGTATTTTTATTGGGGAGCTGGTCAGTGATGTCTTTCACACTGTCATGCCAGACATTGATCTCTCTACATCCATTCTTGATAAAAGTCTTAAAATGAAAAAAAAATTATTTCGAACACTAAAGCCAGAATCATGTTTAATGAAAAAAATGTAGAAACATTTGCATTAAAGTCAGGTACAAAAAAAGGATGTCTGGTATCATTATTATTATTTAACATTATCTTGCAGGTACTAATCAAGGCAATGAGACAAGAGAAAGAGATAGGTATAAAATTTGAAAAGGAGATAAAAATTGTAATTATTTGCAGACATAGGATGAATAACTGGCAAATCTAAATTAATGAACTGCCGAACTACTACACAACTATTTGTACTGTAAGGGAATTGAGTAATTAATCTGGATACAAAAGTAATATACATAAATCAATAGCCTTTATATATGCCAGCTAAACTAGTTAGAAAATATAATAAAAAATTTTATTTAAAAAGTTAAAAAATAACTAGGAATAAACCTGAGAAATCTGTAAGAGCTGTATGAGGAAATTACTCGAATTACCAAAAGGAGACTTAAATGAAAAGGAATATCATATCCTTGAATAAGAAATACCACATCCGTGAATATCATAAAAGGGTTCTAGATGCGGACTAACTTTACCATATATTAAAAATACTATAAAGCCACTGTAATTTAGTTATCTGTCTATCTATCTGCATATCATCCACCTATTATTACCATCTATCTATCTATCATTCACTGGGACTCAATTCTTGTTTTTCAGAGTACAAGTCTTTCACTTTTGGTTAAATTTATTCCAAGGTATTTCATTCTTTTTGTTACCATTGCTAATGGAGTTGTTTAACTGAATTCTCTTTCTGTTAGTTCATTATTGAGGTATAGAAATGCAACGGATCTTTGTGTATTAATTTTTTAGCCTGACACTTTACTGCATTGATTTATTACTATATCAGATTTTTCCTATTTTTTGTTTTTAAATGTATTTAATTATTTTGGTGTCCAAATTATCCTTAATGCGGTTAGTGGGAGATGACTGAATCTGGTTCACGTGAACTTGGCACATATCTCCATTATATTTTGGAGTAGTTTCTTGTTCTAAATGATGACACGTCCTAGACTCACTTTGTGCCTACCCTGCGCTGGTCCTGGAAGCAACTTCCTCTTTGAGGAGCCTTAGTTCTTTTTAGTAGGGAATAATATTAGAAACCATACTTAGGAATTTAGTTTTAAAGTATTCAACCCCAGTTTAGAAGGGTGAGATAGCCGTTTTGAAGATGCTCCATCACTATTCCTAAAGACTGCCAAAGCCTTTATAGTTTTACAACGCCTATAAAATTTAAAGATGAGAAGAAATGCATCTGACTTAGTTACTCTTTTTGTGCCATCCAAAACTCTCCTTCTAATTTTATGTTAGGGTGATAGTTTTAAGTAGTCTTACCTGCTGGTCCTTCCCTGGAGCTCTGCCTGCCCCTCCCCACTGCCTTGGGGACTTCCCTGATGCCACAGCAGGGGACATCTTAGGACTGCGCTCACTCATATCTATGCAACCTGTAATTGTTGGAGAGTTAATAACCATGGGGACACCCTTAATTTATGAAACATGGACGTGTTGGCTAAATGTTCTCCAGGATATTTGAAGATGCTTTTCGTAGTATATTGAATTGAAGATAAACATAGATAAACAGACTCAACTTCACAGAGGAACACATTTTAGAAATTAACGGCAAGATCAATGAGGCAACCCTCCTGGAAGGAGAGAAGCAAGACTGAAGAAAAATGAAGAAATTCTATGAGAAATATCAGACACCACGAGAAGAACAAACACAAGGACCACTGGTGTCCTGCGGGGAGAGGAGAGGGAAAAAGGAACAGACAATCAGATAGCAAGAGAACTTCCCGCACTTGTCATAAAAAGTAACCATGGAGATCCAAGAAGCAAATGGAACACCAACATTTCTAAATATAAAAAGAACTATTTCTAGACATGTCATAGTAAAACTAGCAAAAGTCAATGACAAAGAAAAACTGCTCAGCACACCCTGGTGGAGTAGCAGATTAGTTAGCTGCCTTCTGCTGAGAGGCAGGCCACAAATCCCAAGGACCTGGGTTCCAGACGTGGGGCTGGGATGAAAACCAAGATGAGCAACTAAATAAATTAATAAATTAAATAAATAAACTGCCTGTCTCTGCTCACCTTCATCTTGGAACACAAAACAAGTGTTGGCAAACTTAACAGGATTGAATTTAACAGAAAGCACCTTTTCTGACCACAAGGGGATGAGACTAGAAATGAGCCAGAAGAGCAAAACAGCAATAACCACAGAGATGTGGAGATTGAACAACATGACTCTTTTTTTTTTAAAGAAAGGTGCAGGCAGGAATGAAGGTGAGTAGGCAGGCAGGCAGGAAGAGAAAGGAGGAGAAAGCATCTTTATTTTATTTTTATTTAGTTGTCACACTGGAAGATTCCCCCCCAAATCTGGGACTCGTACCCAGGAGTATGCGACTTGCTCCTTCAGAGGCAACTGACCTGACTGCTGTCCCACCAGGGTGGGCCTGAGCAACAGGCTTTTAAAAAGCTCACAGGTCATTCATGAAATTAAGACTTACCTGGAAGCAAGTGAAAATGAAGAGATGAGAACATACGGGATGCAGCAAAAGCAGTTATGAGAGTAATGCTTATAGCAACACGAGCACGCATGAAAACCAAGAGAGAGCCCAAATTAAATCCCTAATCTCCACCAGAGGGAATTAGAAAGGGAAGAACAATCAAAACCAAAAATCAACAGAAGAATGGAAAGAAAAATTAGAGCAGAAATAAATGAAATAAAAAACAAAAAGGATTACCCAAAAGAAAAATGAAACTAAGGGCTGTTTCTTTGAAAAAAATAAATAAAATTGATAGACTCCTAGCTACTCACAAACAGAAATAGAGAGACAACCCTAACACCAAGAATCACAAATGACAGAGGTAAGGTTACAACTAACAGCACAGAAATACGAAGGATTGTGAGAGACTATTATGACTAATTATATGCCAATAAATTCATCAATCATGAAGAAATGGACAGAGTTTTATAGAATCCTGTAACCTCCCAAAATTGAACTGGGAATACATGGAAATTGAAGTAGTTGAAAAAAAAAAATAAACAAACAAACAAACCCCAAATAAAACAAAACAAAAAAACTCCCCAAATGCTAGAGCCCATGTCCATATAGCTTCACTAGTGAATTCCACAAAACTCAAAGAAGAGCTAATCTCCATCCTTCTTGAACTCTTCCACAAAATTGAAGATGAGGGAAAGCATCCAAATATGAATCCAATATTACCCTGATCCCCAAACCAGACAAAGATAGCACAAAAAAAGAAAACTATAGATCAATATCACTGATGAATATAGACGCAAAAATCCTCATCAAAATCCTGGCAAACTAAATTCGACAGCACATTTAAAAAATAATATAGCATGATCAACTGCGATTCATCCCAGAGATGCAAGGATTATTGATTGTACACAATCAATGTAATATACCACATAACGAAGAGAAAATAAAAAATATATGATCATATAAATACATGTAGAGCAAGCATTTGACAAGATCTAACACCCATTCATGATGAAAACCCTAGCCAAAATAGTAATAGCAGGAAGATACCTCAACATAAAGCAATAAATGACAAACTCACAGCCAACATCATATTCAATGGTAAAAATTTGAAAGACTTTCCCCCAGGATCTGGAACAAGACAAGGCTGCCCTCTCTTACCACCACTATTCAACATGGTCCTGGAAGCTTTGTCCAGAGAAATAAGGCAAGAAAAACATATTGAAGGACTCCAAATTGGAAAAGAACAAATGAAACTGTCATTATTTGTAGATGACATGATATTACACCTGGAAAATTCTAAAGACTCCACCAAAAAAACTGCTAGAAATAATAAATGGGTGAAACCAAGTGGCAGGATATAAAAACACTCAAAAATCAGTACAATTCCTATATACAAACAATGATATAGAGAAAAAAGAAATCCCACTTTCAGCAGCATCAAAAAAAGATCAAATACCTGGGAATAAACCTAGCAAAGATGATGAAAATGATAAGACTTTAGCAAATAAAACAGAAGATAACACAAAGAGATAAAAGAATATTCCCTGCTTATGGATTGGAAGAATTAACTTAATTAAAATGGTCATTCTACCCAAAGTGATACATGGATTTAATGAACTTCCTATGAAATTCCAGAGACATTTTTTCAGGGAATTTGAGCAGAAAAAATGCTGAAGTTTATTTGGAATCACAAAAGGCCTCGAACAGTCAAAGCTATCCCGAGGGGGAAAAGAATGAACAGCAGATGAATCACACTTCTTGATTTCAAACTATACTACAAAGTGTTCATCATCAAAACAATATGGTACTGGAACAAAAAACAGACACATAGATCTGTGGAATAACATTGAGACCTAGAAACAAAGCCACACCTATATGGGCAACTAATCTTTGATAAAGGAGCCGAGCACCTACAATGGAAGAAGGAAAGCCTATTCAATAAATGGTGTTGGGGAAAATGGACAGACATGGGCAAAAATATAAAACTAGATTATTCATTAGTGCAATACACAAAAGTTGGCTTAAAATGGATCAAAGACCTCGACATAAGACCTTAAATCATAAAACGCTTAGAAGAAAATGTGGGGAAAACTCTCCATGACCTCAACCTCAAAGAGTTATTTGTGGAAAAAACAACTATAGCAAAAGAAACCAAAGTAAAATGAAATAAATGGGACTACATAAAAAAATAGTTTCTGCACAGCAAGAGAAACCACCACTAAAACAAAAAGACAACCCATTGCATTTTAGAAAATATTCACACAATATACGTCAGATGAGTTTAATCTCCAAAATATAGAAAGAGGTCATACATCTCAACAAAAAACATAAACGATGTTCTGCATCATTCATCACCAGAGAAATGCAAATAAAAACCATAATCATCTCACACCATTGAGAACAGCATACATCAAAGTCTAGAAACAACGAATGCTGGAGGGGGTGTGGATGAAAAGAAACCCCCTTCACTTGTTGTTGGGAAAGTAAATTAGTGCAACCTCTCTGGAAAACAGTATGGAGATTCGTCAAAAATATAAAGATGGAACTATAATTTGATCCAGGAATCCCAGTCCTAGGCAAATAGCCAGAGAGTACAAAATCTCTAATCAAGAAAACATTTCCACCCCTATGCTCATAGCAGCACAGGTCACAATAGCCAAGACATGGAAACAATCTAAATGCCTGTTACCAGATAAAGAAGCTGTGGTACTGTGTATACTCAATGGAATTCTATGCAGTTACTAAAAAAAAAAAAAAAAAGTGTCTTTTGTAACAATCTGGATGGAACCGGAGGGAATCATGCTAAGAGAAATAAGTGAAAAAAAATGAGGATGGTTTCACTCATATGTAGAATAAACAGATAAATCATCCTGTAATTCACTGGATACAAGATGATGGCTGCCAGGGTGTGGGAGGGGTGAGGAAAGGAGAGGAAACAAGGTCAGTAAAGGACACTAGAACTCTGGGGGTAGGTGCGGGTGTAAGATAGAAAAGAATTCAGTATCTTAAAATGGCTATGATTTTGTAAAGAAAAGATATAATAATAAAAGTATTTTATATATAAAGATAAAATAGTTTGGTGTCTTTTGCTCTAATTTCTTAGATAATAATGTGAAGACAATTACTATTACTTCAGTCAGAGTAAAAGGCAATTCTCTGCCCATTCAAAACTAGAAAGCAGTTTCTAGAACCATTTTTCGCTCACTTTCCTGGATCTTCTGTTTACTTTCTAAGTTCAACTTCAAATTTATTTTAGTGATACTTTGTGACTTTTTCCGAGTTGCTTCAGATCACTGGGAATTCATTGTAAAGATCTTGAAATTTAATAATTAAATTGCATTGGCCTAATGAGAGGAACTGTCACAGGAACCCAGCAACCCCCAGGAGCTTCGATGTTTCACAAGCAATGTCTGAGTAATTCAGACCTAAAACTACTCTCGGTTGCATTTTGCATTTGAACTGGGTGGTTTCTCATGTCTAGATACAAAGTGCTAAATACATTTCAAAATGGCGCAACAGCTAGGGTCTACAACTTTTCTGTGTGAATTGTGGTGGTGTCTGGATAAAGTCCTCTCTTAGACTTTCCTACTCTTCTTAGATACTAAGTGGTCAAAGTCCATTCTGTGTTTAACTTCTATTTCTCTACTGTGATTTCACCTTACTCTTAATTGAGGTTTAGATGCAAAATAGGGCAACCTGGTTTGGCATGCCCGGTGGCCTAGCCACCAGATGGAGTTCAAATACATCCCAAGGACTCAGGTTAAGACCCAGGACCCTGGGGGATCAACCAAGAGGAACTACTAAATAAAATAAATGTTTCTTCCTCTCTCTACCTTCATTCCTGCCTGCACCTTTCCTTAAAAAAAGAAAAGAAAAGAGAGAGACCTGGTTTAAAGAGATACATTCTTAACTGTGAACTGTGTTTTATTTATTTAATATTATATATCTTATTTCTAATTTCTTCTTACTATTTCATAAATCATCTCTAGAGAATATTTTAAAGGTCACTAACACCTGTGTATACTAGTGACTATGGATCATGTATCAACTCATTTCATCATCAGGAAGTAGGGACTGCCTACCCAGCTACCCTGTTTGAATGAACTATGACTGAAATTTAACTTGACTTTATTCTGTTTCAAATTTCTCAAGGCCTGGAAACTATGGCTCAAGCCACTGCAGATGTATAAGAACAAAGTGATTTCTTAATTGCAGTGGTCTTATAGAACTGCCACAGCCTCACTGTGATACACAACTTTAACCATGGTTATTTTAAAAGTCTTTGCCAACGGCAGTAAAATGAGGGCACTACAAACTGGGACACTAATCCAGAATACAGTCTTTTGTTCTAGGTGAAGAACCAGTTATCTGTGAGTCCATCAAAGACCTCCAATACCTCTTCAAAAGAATTTGTTCAGATAAATAAATGAAGAACATTGTTTCTTTTCTTTATTGTTTTCCTGTTCCTCTGACTCTGAAAAGTTACCTCTACTAGGAAAATCGCTATTCTGCTCCTATTTGGTAAAAATCGCATCCATTACTAAAAATTTCTTTCTAATATTTACTTATTGGGGACAAAAAGGCGACTGACGTCAAACTGAGGAAACGAAACCCACACCTGGAATCACAGGACCAATCCGCAACCGCAATGTATGAAGCCCGCGAAATTCTTTTGCTTAAAGAGCGCGCTTCCCTTTGTTCGGGCGCGACTTCCCTGCCCGGGTTCTGCGGACCGGAGAACCTCGCCCGGGTGCACAAACCCCAATAAATCCCTGGCTATTCGACTTTTTGTATGATTGGCATTCTTTCCTCGCGGAGCCCAGAGAAAAAAACCTTTCACTTATCTCTTTAGTGTTTTATCTCTACGAGGGAAACACCTTCTTATGTGTTTCCCTCTTATCTTTACTATTTTAGTTATAGTCTTTAAGATGCTCAAAACTTTGTCTTCCTCCTTAAGGCCTAAATACACTACTAAATGAGTAAGCCAAGCAGTTTTTCAGACTCTTAAAACTAAAATGAACCAGTTCTGGCCATTTCTAACCTGGAGAAACATTTACCCTGTATTTTTCTCTGAAAAGCCTGATGATGGCCTTGGGGTCCTCACTTAGAAGCTGGGAAATAATAAATCTCTTTCCTGGAGTACCCCTTTTTAGGACTTCTACTCAGTTTCACTCTCTTTCTCCTATTTGAACTCTGCCTTTTTAACCTGCTAATAAATTTGTTTCCTCTAGCATCTGTTAAATTGCAACTAAGACTTCAGCAAGGCTGCACACATTACCCTGCTCCGTCAGGCAGAATAAAGAGAGACCGTTTATGGAAAACAGGGACACCTTGAAAACTAAAGCAGGATTGCAGATGTAGAAGCAGGAATTTAATTAACTGGCCAAGCTTAAGGCATGCTAAAAATAAGCCAGTACCACCCAGGCCTAATGGGGATAGGTTTACAGCAAAGACCCTTCTTTAGTAACCAGGTCCTAAGTCACACCCCCTAACAACTCTCCGGTAAACGCCAGGTGTGCTGGGAAGGGGGTTATAATCCCTAGTGACAGAGGTCATGTCCCTAGCAGTTCCTGTGAGAATGCCAGGCATGCTGGGAGGGGGCTGACAGGGACTCATGGCCATGCCCCTGGTTACACCCACCAAGGGAGGAGTTCCTTCCCGGTGTATATACAGGATTCCTTACCCACTATACTTTCCTCTTTGTATGCTTCTGACCTGCAGAGAACTCGGTCTCTCTGTGCTACTTCTAATACACTTGCTACTCCCATCACCAGCTAAGGGTTGATTCAGGCTAGGAAAGCATCATCAAAAAATATCTATAAAACTCAGATGGAAGGGTTGCTAATTGCTAATTTACTCAGATCTGGCCTGATAACTGAACAGCAGGATAATACAAGATGAATTTATTTTACGTACCTATCATTTTGAAACTCACTAACGTCTCTGCCTCTGCAATGTATCTTCCTGCTCCTTTGCCAGTATCTCCCTTTTCTAGCTTTCCCAATCTCTGTTTCCAAGTATCTCCAGCCCACTGAGAAGTTGTGTTCTCTGCTTGGTTTTATCTCTGGTCTTAATGTCTTTTCATTTCATCCTATTTCTGTCTCCTTCACACCTTTGCTATTAGGTTTTCTATGAATCCTCTTATTTCCTTCAATTTCTTACTGTTAGTAAACAAAGTTGGGAGTTGTTGAACACTTGAGTCCTGTGGCTTTACTCTCTTTGCTGAGTATCGATGGACTTGGCCCCTAACATCCATTTTAGGAATGTTGAAGGATTAGCACTAGAAGGATGTGTGGAAGAGATGATGGGACTTCACCTTCCCTGATGGCCACAGAAACTGCAGAGTGGACTCTGGGAACTGGGCCTGAGTATGCGGCTCTCTAAGTCCAGTCCTCTCCCAGTGTGCTCTGCTCTTCAGCTTTCATGGACATGAATCCATCCTCAGGAGTGGAATCTAGGACTGGCAGAAGAGCTGGAGACTCACAGGGAAGTGTTAGCTCCTTTTTATTTCTCCCCCAGGATAGTGCAAAACAGTTTTCTCCCTGGAGATGATTCGTTTTACTTCTCTGTAAAACCACCCAAACACACGCATTTGCTCATATTTCAAAACCACTTTATTAACAAAATGAACAAAAGGAGAAAGGCATTTAAATTAAATAAATTACACAAATAAGTCAAGAGTCCCGGTCTTCCCCGGGAACCACATCATCACAAGTCACTAATAATATTCAAAATATTGAAATTCTGGATTATTTTACTACTTTGTTCCCCTTTCCTGCCTCAGTCATGTCCAGAAAGTGGTCTGTGTGAACTCGTGTTCTCTTCAAACTATTCCAACAGTGAAGTTTTCTTCAAGGTCTTCCTTTACCCACGTGTTTGCAATCTCCTCTCCACTGTGGATTCTCTGAGAACTTATGCTCTTGGGCATGTTGCGGGGTCCTCCTTGAGTCCCAACTATAGGCTGCTGAGAGCTAGCAATCCCCTTTGGTTCTTGGACTGGTCTGGGCATTAATGGTCACTTCACCAAGTCCTCAAGGGGTCTAAAAACTTAATTCAAAGGGGACCTCCCATTGGGGATGTCCTGAGGCTCTGTGACCTTCCCTGGCCTCCTGGTGCTGAGCTAGACTTGAAGGAGGTGGAGTAGGGAGAGTGAGTTATCATTGGCTAAGTTTCTTATCCTTTTGGAATTTGGCACTTCGGGTGATGGGCACAGTGAATCCCAGATAACATTGTCTTCCACCTTCCAAGTTTTGAGTTCCATTAACAGCCAGATGGCACAATGAAGTCACAGAGAAGCAAAGCTCATCGGCCAAGAATCTGTTGGCTTTTGGCCAGCAACCCCTTTCTTTAACTCCAAGAAGACTTACTAACTGAGTGGCTCACTCGACACACAGATACACAATGCAGGTGAGGCTGAAGTTAGGAGTTGGGACATTTTTTCCAGGCTGGGCCAGCCCAACCTTTTGGGTAGAGGTCACAAGTGGAAGGAGCTGGGAGAAGCAATGTGGAGAGGCTGGAGGTTTTCTGTGCATTTCCATGGACATTTTCCAAAACACTTGCACATGGAACCTATTTATTTTCAAGTCAACAGAGGGCTTCCTCAGTTACCTCCTTAGATACATGGAGACCTTAACCTGTCTTCTCACCTTTCCTAGAAGAAGATGGCCTCAGGTCCTGAGTTTGTAAAGAAATCCCTGTAGGGGATGACCAAGTCCTGATCAGCCCTTCTCCACATCTACATGCAGTTGGGGGATGTAGCTGGTCCTGGGGGCCTTCCTCCCTTGCCTGGCTGAGGATTCAGGCCACAAGCTAATAAGGGATAATTAAAATCACTGGCTTTTTGCAAATGAAGAACAAGGGATGCTTCCCAAAAAGGGGAGGCATTTCTTTGATGGGCTTGGAGGTCAAGGAGGCCCTCAAGGCCCAGGCCCCTCCAGTTTCCCCTTGTTCACCACTAGAACTCCACCCACCCCCAAATCTCCCTTATAACAAGTGGTTTCCAAAAGCTTCTGTGAAAAATAAATGGTACTGTTAAGATGTTGCCAGAGGAGTCTGCCTGCCTGCTACCAAGTCCCCATCCTGCCTCCCCTGCCACTGCCACCATCCCTTATAGACTCCCACCCATCTCAAGTGGAAGGGAGCAGCCCCTGAAGGCAGGGGAAGTTACACTGGAGGCTGTCCCCTGGGAGGAGTTCTGGTGGCCGTGAGGGCCAGCCCCCAAGCTCATGAGTCTCATGAGCAGGTCAGCAGTAGAGGGCCCAGCAGTCTTGAGATTAGGAGAAAGGCAGCAGTCAAGACAGAGATTATTCCTGGGTTATGGGGAGCTTATGGTCTCAGGGGTGCAGAGCTGCCAGGGACAGAGTTGGGACAGCTAGAAGGGGCAAGCCATAGAGTCCTAAGAAGATTTGTCTGTCCTGTGACATCTGACACCAAGTTGAGCAGATCAAGGACTAGGCTGACCATATGTACCATTTTAGATGGTACAGTATCGTTAATTTTCATATTTCCTGACCATCAATTTTGTCCTGTTTTTAATAAACCAGGGCTGTCTTCAGGGACAGTTGATCTGCCCTGGACCCAGTCTGTTGAGGGGGCCCCAAAGCCCCAACTCATTTTTGTCTCAAGGAAATAGGGACAGTCTACCAAGGACACTTTTGAAGCTTGTGCTCCAGGTAAGCACAGTTGTACTCCCCCTGTTCTCGGCTCTCTTGTGAAGTCGGGGTCTTGTCAGCAGATCTGGGCAGGGGATGCATCAGCGTGGAGTGAGCAGGAGGCTTGCTCATTGCTGGCCAGAGCCCTGAAGGTCAGGAGAAGGGTGAAGAGGTGGCTGTCCCTGCTGCTGAGTGTGGCTGCCTCTAGAAATGCCAGGAGGGAGGGACAAGACTGGGCGAAGAGGAGGTAGAGGCGAGAGCGGGTCTGAAGTTTGGTGGAGGTGGTCTCCTCTTCCCACCACTTCTCCGGATTCGTCTCCTCCTTCATGGAAATTCCAGGTGCAAGGCACTCTGGAGGCCATGTGGGAACTAGGGAGCTCCTCATAGGGCGGTCAGGGTTTCTGCTCCAAACATGCTCCCGAACATCTCCTGCAGGGACATGGGAGGGGCAATGGGAGAGGGCAGGACAGTGTTAGACCTTTTGGGCTCGGAGTGGCTGCAACCTCAAGGCTCCCTTTGGACCCCTGACCAGAACGAGGCAGCATGAGTAAGGGTATGTGAGTGAGTGTGCATTTGAACAGGGAGAGGCAGGGTCTGCCTAAGAGGCGAACTGGTACAGGAGGCAGGAGAGATGCTCAGAACTCAATATGAATCACCTCCAGTGTAGGACATGTCACTTTCCCCTTTAGCATCACTTTCTTCATCTGGTAAAATGAGAGTTGACATCAGACCAGCTCTAAAGTTCTTTCTACATCTGATAAGATACTTGGGTCATATATAAATTTTCTGGAATGTGCTGGAGGTCCACAGGCACAGAACTCAGCCTGCCCCATATTTGCTCCCTACTGTTTCCAGCATGCCACCAGCACTTCCCAACCCATGACAGAGGAGCCCCAAAGAACAGGAAGAGGCACAGAGTGATAAAACGCTATTTTTAATAGACTTAGAGCCAGATTTCTCTAAACCTGGTCATCTGGATTCTTTTACGTCAGGGCATTGTGATAGGGCTGCTTTTTATATGAGGACTATAGGGCTTGATGGGGACTGATGACTCTCACATCCACATAGCTGTTAGCTCTTAAGGCCTGACCACTGGCAATAATATTTTACCCAGAGACTCTATACCCCTGAGAATTCATCTGACCCAGAATATGACTTTC
Source organism: Solenodon paradoxus (assembly GCA_004363575.1). Classification (NCBI taxonomy): domain Eukaryota; kingdom Metazoa; phylum Chordata; class Mammalia; order Eulipotyphla; family Solenodontidae; genus Solenodon; species Solenodon paradoxus. The sequence continues at coordinate 446,367 of RJWH01000923.1, forward strand.
CTAAGGGCAGGAGTCTTTGTTTTGTTCACTCATGTATGTTTATCCTAGAACCCTGTTAGGCAAGTAATAGGCACACCATAAATACCAACTGAATTAATGAAAGAGGAAATGAATCCCCTGCTAATGTGAGATGGATGGGGCAGGCATTATTCACAGTCCCTTATTTTCAGTGATAAGACTGGGCCCTTGGTGGCATCTGGGCTAGGCCAGGATCACGTGGTGGATGTGTTGCAGAGTTAAGAATAGATGAGTTCTTTAGGACTTGGCCCAGTGTCTCTCCCTTCCCCCAAATGCCTGTCAGTGAGTGAGAAGAATTAAGCTGTGCTATAAAAAGAAAGCGGAGAAAGAAACATTGTTGCTTTCAAGGGGACCACTCTGGCTTGGAGGCACTAGCCTGGGGAACACCTTGGACTTCAGAGTGCCTCTTTCCCCTCCATCCCGGCCTCAGCTCACCTTCTCTAAGTCCCAGTAGCTGGGGTTGTCCTCCTCCGAATTGCACAAGGAGAGCTCAGGGTCCACTGGTGCCTGGAAGGGGGAAACCAGTGCAGAATGAGCTCCAGAATCTGAATACAAAGGCTAACGCAAAGGCAGGCTTGAGGGTGCCATGTTTTCTGAAGCTGGACTCATCTTCTTACCCTTCCCTTCCCATCCTCACCTGCCTCACAAAAAGTAGCACAGTGGGGTCTTCCCTCGTACACCAGACAGGTGTGCATCAGAGTCTACCCTCTTCGGTGGGCACTTTAGAGGCGGGGAAGTTTACCTAGCTTACGGGATGATTGGCTAGCTGCCTTACTCGGGGGAATCATTAATCTTCTCTAGGAATCTGTTTGCTTATCAGTAAAAGTAGGACAATCAAACTCATTTTGCTCAGTTGCTACCTCACCATGTGGAAAGGTGGGTGTGCAACTTACATAAATGAACATATTTTGTAATAAGTAAATATACGATAGATGATAAACATTTTTCTATATACAAATGAATAACTAGACATTATTCATGCAATAACGAATTCTTCCAGAATTGCCCTCTCTTTGCCCTGTGGAGCCAGAAAGCCTCCTACTCCTGCAATTTCCCTCCAAGTGTCGGGGATGGGGGCCAAAGTACTGTGTTTTCCTGGGCAGTCTTTCAGCACTTAGAACAGATGGCTTCACCTTCATCAGTCTCTTCAAGCAAAGAGCAAATGGTTGCTCTGCAGCCAGAAAAACCTTTCCTATGACCTACAGAGGACAAGGGGAGATTTTTATAGAGGGCTGGGGCAGAGTCCCGAGAGGTCAGGGCAAGGACTGAGCTAGGAGGGGCCTTGGGGATGGAGGCAGCTGGGGAGGCCTGCGTAGGGGCCTTAATGGGGTGCACTTTTTTTCTGCCTCTTCAGCTTTCTGGAGTCCTAGACAATATTCTCTGCAGCTCATTTGCCTACCACTTACTGAGCTAGTAAATTAAATGTCAGGAAGCTGAGACAAAGCTCAAATCCAGCCTCTTCATCCATCACCAGCCTGAAATATCCAAGCTCTGCTATATTAGATTGGGCGGGCCTACTCATCTGCCTTTCCCCACCCTCTCTAAGAGACGGTGAAGGAGGAGGAGGGGTGAGCAATGCAGAAGACATCACCTAACATGCTTTAGATATTTGTGTGCTGTGGAGATTAATATTAAAAAAGAATATGACAATACACAAATATCTACAGCATACAATTTTTACAATATGCAAAGTGCTTTCAAGTTAAATAAAAGATGTAATTACCAATCGATCCTAAAACAAAACCCAAACAACCCTGTGAGCTAGGTAATATTACTTTAGGGTACCTAATTTGCAGATAAGGAAACAAATAAATAACAATTTATGAGAAGTTAAAGGACAGATTTTGTGCTGGAACCTAAGCCCTGGTCCTAATATTTCAGTGCCCTGGCGCTTTGGATTCTCCAAGTGCTGGGACCTCACCCCTTGGAAGTCATGTCCTGGGGCCACTTCTCTGGCATTTGCCTGGGCAAAGAGGACGGCGTCATGTATGCTGGGGAAGACATGGTTGTGTTCCAGACACCCATCTTCAAAGACGCCTCCGTGGCTAATGTCATTGTACACCTGGGCTGGAAGGAGGGGAAGATGACCTTGAGCATGATAACAGCCACTGTGGATTGGAGCTGGAGTGGGGAGGATCATGAGAGGGGAGAGACAGGAGGGGTGTGGTCTTGGCCTTGGCTCTGTAATAGCAGGCCTGGACAGCAGAGGGCAACATGAGCTTGAGGATGCTGAACCTTCCACTCAGGCAGAAGGAAGCAGTTTGGTTCTGGGTGTTGGCACTTTGTGGCCTCTGGAGAAGAAGACACTGAAATGTCCCTGAAGGGGCTGTTGCCAATTCTACTCCCGAGAGCCTATCCTCTTGTTACTCAAACCTGCAACCTCCAATGTGCAGTGGAGCTCCTGCAGCAACTCCTAAGACCATCTCCTGAGGCGTGCCTCATGTCTAGAAAGGGTAACAGGAACCCACTGATCTAGCTTGGTAGCACGTGTGCATCACCTCATTGTCATTGCGGATTCTCTCCAAGTGGGGCCTTCACAGAGTTGGGGACGTGTTCCAGCCAGCTCTGAAGGCCAGCCCCCTGAGGGACTCAGCCCCCTTCAGGAAGTGTGGTGTGAGTGCGGCGTGGTCTTTTGTGTGCATTCACGTGTTTCGATGTCCCTGACTGCTGACATGTGAGCATGTGTGGCCTTTGAGATTATACGTATATAAAACTGCATCTGGGTGTTCCCTGGGTAGTTAGAATATGTTTGTGCTCTGTGCTTACTTGTGGACTTCCAGATTTGGAGAACCCCCTCTCCCCCAAATCATTTTGTTAACCTCTTATTATATACACATGGAAATTGATCCCCAGGCAGAAACTGACTTGATCCAGGATACAAAGTGGAGCACATTAGAGTTCCACTTGTTCTTTCTCAACTCCATGATCCCCACTCTGTCATTGAGACCCCTAGGATGTTTACGCCATCTGGCCACAGTGTCTTCTGACACATGTGTGAAGCTCTTACGAGTGGGCAGTACTTTGGGAGATTATTGGGCGCTCTCATTTCTGCTGCTCTGTCATCGACGCCCCAGCATCCTGCTGCCCCCTCCCCCCCCCCAACGCTGTTCTGTCCCCTCCATGTCCTCCTCTTACCATGAATATTCGTCAGGAAGACCTTCACGCCAATCTTTCCATAAGTGGAGCTCAGCTAGAAGAGTTGGGGAGGGAAACAAAAGGAAAGGAATGTTCTGGGTGAATCTCAAAAGTGATTCCAGAATGCACTTCAGAGGGGAAGTCAAACAAATAAGCAACTCTGAGAGCCCTGGCAGCCAAAGGTAAAAATAGCAGCAAAGCACACCACTTCTGTCTGGAGTGTTGACTGACAGCTGCTCTGGAAAGTGGGGCGGAAACAGGCCTTGCCAACCAGGAGGGTGCGAGGTCACCAGGGCCCCTTCTTCTGGGATCAGAGCGTTTCTTTCAGGAGCTTAGACTCCCAGACCCCATCTCTCTCATCTTGGGGTACAGGTAGAGGCCCAGGAGACTCTGGCTTCAAGGCTTTGGGAGGGAAGCAAGCTGAGCCCATGCAGGGGACAGAGCCTCTGTGCCCGGGTGCTGGTGCTGTCAGCTGCACACTTGCTACCCCTGCTCTCCCCGCCGGTTCCCTCTGAGATAGCCCTGAGGGCTGCTGACTCCCTGCCATGTGAGGTGTCTGTTGAAAAATTATTCCTCCAAGGTGGTCCATGGGTGGTCTGTTTGGCCTGGGCTGGTGCTGTTTCTTCTCTCGTGGCTGGCCGCAACTGGCTAAAGCTTGTGTCTGGGAGAGCACGGGCAGGAGCACGAGACATGGACCAAGCTGGAGTCTATATGGAGGACGCTGGGGTGGGTTCCTGGCAGCCTGAGATGGAAATTGGGGTGGCTTCTGCTAGAGAAGTGTGCAGGGTGAGACACGTGGATATTCGGAATCCCTCTCCAGCCATTTGCTGTCTTATACTATTGGGGGCTGCTCTGTAAGCATCCTGTCCTTGTCTTGGGGAAAGCAGGGATCCTTAGGAACCTTCAGTTTCCTTGCTGAACTTTCTCTCTAAGGTTGACAACACCAGGGCTCCACAGTAGGGCGCTGCGGGAGAGCAGGGGAAGGGCTGGGGGTCTGGGGTGAGCTGGCACGCCGTCTGCTCAGGGGTCTCACCTTGGCCAGGGCTTTGATGCCCATCAAGTCCACAAAGCTGACCCCACTCAGGTCGAGGATGAGGGTGTGGAAGGTGACAAAGGGTGGGACGCTGGCTAGCAGTTCAGTGGGTTCACTGGAGGTCTCGGCAGAGGCTGGTGGCTCACAGTGGGCAGCTGGGGAACTGTCAGGGCTGAAGGTGATGTAGGACACACTGGCACCATTAGCAGGAGGCTGGTTGTTGTTGGGGTCTGTCGGGGAGGCGTTCTCAAAGTCCTGCTGGAGCTCCTGCAGGGAGACAGTCTGGAAGGTGGGGTGGGTGGGCAGAGTCAGGGGTCTGCTGTGGCCGAGGCAGGGGTGAGGCGGAGGGGAATAGCAGAAGATGGTGTGAATACCAGCCCAGAGCACCTCATGGGAGAGGCATCTCCCAAAACTCCCTCCTTGGCAGGACTTGCCAGTTTGGTCCCCACCAACCCAGATAAAATCAGAGACCTTCCCAGAGAGGCACTGAAGCCTCAGGCCATTATGGAAACAATTGGGCTCCTTTTTGTGCTTGTTTATCCCCAGACCTCCTGTACCCACCCCGACCACGCTAGCTCTGGGCTGGCTGGGCAGCTCAGAAAATACATAGCTCCTCTCTATCTGGGGTTGTTCTGAAGTCCATCAGCCTTATCTTTCATGGTAAGAAAAAGCTGAGAGGCAAGGGAGTTCGGTGGTTACTCCAGGAACTGGCGACCCTCACCCAAGGAGGTCACCAGCAATGGTCATGAGACGTTACGTCTTTGCCTCAAAGAGTATTGGGAAGAGGGCACCCAGGGACAAGATCAGAGCGGGCAGGGGAGCCTGGCATGAGTTATGTCTGGCCTTGGTTCACCTTGGTTTTCATGAACAGAGACTTCCTCTGTTGTGTGGGCATCATTCTCCCCTTTTCCTGCTTCTTAAGGTACTTGTGCTTGGCCAGCAGTACTTTTTGGGGGTCCACACCTGTCTGCAGGGAGAGAGCCAACAGCAGGCTTAGCCCCTTACTTGGGGTGGCCTGCTTTTGAATCCCAGTCCCCTTTCTCCCATCTTCTGGCCATTCTCTGTTCAGCCTCTGTGCTCTCCAGGAGATGGGATGGAGTCTTACCTTAGCAATGACCTTTTGCCTGAAGATCTCTGAGTTGGCAAAGTAGAGAGGGGAGCAGTAAGTAACAATCTTAATCCCCTGAATTTCCTGGACCTGTGACAGAGAGACCGAGTTCAGTTAGCAAAATATCTTTATTGACTTTTTTTTTTTAACTTCTGGGGACGGAGGCAGGGCAAAAGAGGGAGTTCATAAATTTGGATTACCCACCCTACTGTAGGTTTTGGGATTAACATAAATGTCAGTGTCCGTGATCGGGGCCAAAGTGTAGCCATTCCGACTGGATGAAGAAGAAAAAGAAAAACATAAGAGAATGCTAATCATGAATGGGCCTGGAAGGATGCTAGGGGTGGGGGTTGGGGCAGAGGGAGGGCCGGCCCATCCTGGGGCCTGCTGTGTTTTTCTTTCTATCCTGCAGATGCTTATCAGATGCCTGTGGTTGTGCTTAAACTAGAAGCCTGACAGGCAGGCCCCAGACAGAGCTCCCAGACCAGGACTGCGGGGGTGGGGGTGGGGGGGGTTGGAGGTACGGTACACACAATGACAGCCTCAAGTGGCCACCAAGCCATCACTTCCGGGTTCTGTGCTCTCAGGAAGAGAAGGCAGTTTCCCTAACATTCAGCATCCTTCCTGCCCTCGCCTGGACTCCTTTCCTCTGCACACTTTATATTTTCATAGGAAGGACACAGAGTCTGTCCTCTGGCTGGTGTTACATGGGGGCAGAGTCCCATTTGGTCTGGGGGGCTGGAAGTGCCTTTGGAAGGGTGCTGTGTCTGACCCTCCTGCTCTTCCCCTACTTTCTCTGACCTCCACCCTCCAGACTATGATATCTTCCTCTGGGGTTTTCAGGACAGAGAAAATCAAGTAGCCTGACCTGTGTCTACTGTCTGGGCTATGTCAGATTCTCCTCAGGCCCAGAAACACCTCCAGTGCCAGGCCCAGAAGACAGTAGGGTAAGGCATATGGGAGCCCTTGGCAGGCTGGTCCCAGGACCCAACCAGTGTGGAGTGGAGTAAGGGGCTGTTACTTACAACTGGGTCTGGAAGACCACAACCAGTATGGAGAAGGCGACACCCACTGCCACACCATAAGGCAGGCTCAGGAAGAAGGAGGAGAGGAAGCTCACCACCCAGATGCACTGTGAAGAAAGAGATGTCAAAGCAGGACTGGGGAGAAAACTGCCTCCTGCAGGAAGTCTTCCTGGATTAGTCAATTTCATTCTCTGTTAGCACAATCTCAGACCCACCTTTTCCTTTTCACTGCACTTTTACACTGTTTTATGTATTTGTGCTTTGGTTACACTTGCCTATTTCCCCTAAGTGGCTTCCTGATTATGTCTGGGTTGTAGGAGACACCCCAGCACACACAGGGAAGTAGCATGGCGTAATGTTAAAGGCATGAGTCAGATATGTCTGGGTTCCAAGTACATTCTCCTACTTGCCAGCTACATGAGCCCAGTTGTCTAACCCACAAAGGTGGAATAATAATACCTGTTCTGTGAAAGGACTTAAGAGTTAAGGGGTTCAATAAACATGGCTGTTAGCTGTGTGTCTGACATGTGCTCAGATGACTTTCTGGCTTGACTGCCTATGACCTGGTTGTGTGAGCAGGGGGCAGGACTGGATGCAGTTTCCAGATTCCCCCCCCCCCCATGCTCTTTTAGAGTCCCCCAAATTCCTCTAGTGGAGATAAACCTGCCTACACTCCTGTCAGGACTGGTGGAGATCTGATGGGAATCAAAAGCACTGTGAATACCACTGCGGGGGCTGTTGGGGTGTGGGAAAAGCAGCTCCTCAGGGTGGCATAGGACATCGTTTTCCTCCCTGTCCTCATTGCTCACCAGGACCCCAGATAGACCACTCACTTCTCTGGCATTAGGGATTTTCCTCCCTGTACCGTGCAGGAGAGCTTCCTTCCTGGGGAGGCCAGATAGCCCAGAGGTCTGGAGTCCAAGACCTGGGGTTGTAAGCCTGACTGTACTTGCCACCTCTGGGGCCTCCGATGAGTTACTTAATGTCTCTGAGTCGTGGTTTCATCATCTTGAGGGAGGTTAATAGCTCCTCTCAGGTTTGGCGGAGCTTAGATGGGATAATGTGGTGTCGTCAATACATGGCAGCCTCATTACAGCTGTCCGGAGATGTGGTGGCGACATGACTAATCATGACAATGTCATGTTGCAGAGTGTTTTAGGGTTCTGTGGTGCTTCCCATTCTGATCTTGTTTAATCCTCAGAACCAATGGGTGATGCAGTCATGACCATCACCCCATTTCAGAAGAGGAAAAAGAACTCAAGAGAAGCCTGGTGACTTGTTTAAGAACCTGTCCACTGGCTTTATGTTCTAAGCCTTCCTTTTCTTTTTTAAGGAAAGGTTTGGGAAGGAATGAAGGAGAGCAGAGACAGGCAGGGAGAGAGAGGAGGAAGAAGCATTTTTATTTATTTTTATTTAGTTGTTCATCTTGGTTGCTCCTGCCAGTCCTGGGACTGGTGAACCCAAGACCTTGGGATGTATGTCAACTGTGCCCAACCGATATTCCACTGGCCTTTTGCTTTTTCAAATGATTTCTATATATCATACACATAATATCTAATTTTTGTTGAACACAAGATATAATTCAGACAATGCACTTACTTACCTGTGATCTCATTTCTTCCTACTAAGCAACCCTAGGTGGGTAGAGAATATAAAACACCTGGTTCCCAGATGAAGAAGCTTAGATTCCAAAAGTTAGGGGCTTGCTTTTGTCCACAGAGCCAGAGAACAGCTGAGTTAGGACACGACCATAGGGTGTCTCACTCCCAAACCTGTGCTTTGAACCTTTGGTTGTGCTAACTAGGGAACAGCCCACCAGTGGGGCATCATCTAGAGGAGGTGCCACAGCCCCCCATACCCACACAGTCCAGCTTGCTCTTCCTCCACAGGTAGAAGGGGTCGGCGAGTTGCTTGAGGGAGTTCTTGAGGTTGACGGCTATCAGGGCTCCTAGCACAGACTGGGGAAGTAGAGCATTGTTCCATGTCACTTGGGTGTCCCCTTCCTGCCCTGCCTACAACAGCAGACCCAGGAGCCTGGCAGGGTAGAGCTGGGTTCCAGAGCACCTTCCCAACAGAGATCCCCATCTCTGCACTCAGTCTTGGCTTCTGGTGTGCAGGCTACCCTTCCCCTTGTCCCTAACCCCAAGCCTGGAGCCCTCCAAGCCGGGCACTCGCAGGTACCTGAGAGCACTGCCTGGAGCAGTGACTCTGAGGCTGGAGGCTGGGGTGTGAGAGGAGCCCTGTGAGCCCTGTCACCACGGGCATATCACTTAGGTGCTCTCAGCCTCAGTTTCCCTCACCTGTTCTGTGGACAGAATACAATCTACATTGTCTATGTCACAGGTTACAATTAGGACAAAGTATGACAATGAGAGTACTTTGTAACCTGTAAAGTGCTGTACCACACTGAGGGGCTTTTCTTACTCGGGTCTCTCGCTGGCCTCTGTTCTCCTCTGCTCTCTTACCTTGGGGAGAGGGTACAGATAGGACCCCAGGACCAGCATGGTGATCATGACCACCAGGGACACGCACAGGCTCGCCACCTAGTCAGAGAGAGAATTAGAAACAGGAAGTCAGTATGAAATTCTTGTTCTTGATTTATTTCCAGTGGTGGAGACTAAGCAGGGACGAGGAGGAACGGAGAAGCAGCTGGCTTTGCAGGCCACTTACTTCTCTAGGACAATCGCTCTGCCTGCCAGCCCCCAGTCCCCACATCTCACTCTCCAACCCTGCACCAGGCTCACCTGGGATTTTCCTCCAGCTCCATCCACAGCCAGAGTGACAGAAAGAGCACAGCAAATGACATGGATCTTAAAGAAGGAGCCAAAGAAGTTGCTGCAGCCCAGGGCGATCATCTCCTATGGGGACAGGGCAGGATGGAAGGAAGCTGGGGGCTGGAGGTGCAGTGTGATATGGAACAAATCTGGTTGGCTCTGCAGGCTGCATCTTGGGCCCAGGACTTGAAAGGGACCCAGATGCTATAAAACCACACACTCCCACTTAGGCAGAGGTCAGCTCTTGGGGTCCGAGTCCCTCCCTCCCACTCCACCACGTCCTGCAGCCTGCCTCACCTCAGCCCCACAAGAACCCAAGATATGTCTTTCCAGGTCTCTGTTTCCCTGGCCTGTCCAGCTCAGCCCTGCTGGGGTGGCCAGACCTACCTGGTTAGAGTCCACATCATAGCCATGTTTGTTGGCCAGGGTCCGGCCCATAGCCAGGTTGATGACATAGCCCACAATGGCCAGAGAGAAGGCTGTGCCAAGCATGTCCTTCCACTGTGAAACCACAGGCAACACCGGAGTGGGGAACCTGCCGAGAAGCCAGAAAGGAGGCAGGGCCCAAGCGCATGAGGAAAGGGAGGGCAACGAGTCCCTCATTCACCCACAGGGACTGGTGGGCCTCATCTGCACCAGGGTCTTGATAGGAACTGCCCTTTGGATCTGAATCCTTAGTATAAGGTCACAGAGCTGCTACAAGCTACAGCTTCTAAAGCAGGAAACCAAGGTTTAGGGCACCGACCTGTCCAAGGTCACAGTCAGGTAGGCTTTGTTTGTTCTTGTCCAGATCTTGGACTCACTAGTCTGAACACCCCAGGGGTGGGGGGCCTCCACCTTGTCTGCTCCAATGCTGTAGGCTAGTGCTGCCCCCACCCCCAGGCCTGGCATGATGCCTGACACAGTGGGCGCCTTGTGCATTTTGTTGATCTGAGTAGCTTCCTTTCCATCTGGAAGAAAAGGCCAGTGCCCCCCAGCAAGGTGGAGCATGAAAGGACTGACCAGAGAGGCTCTGCCCCAGCAGCATCCACTAAACGGGACTTCTGGGCTAAGGGTATGAGCAGTTCAGACTCACTTTTCATAAACTAGCCAGAGGTGACTCTTCTCCAGAATAAGTTATAATAATAATTCTCCTCAGCTCAGCACCACAGAGTTGGGATGCATCTCCACCAAGTTCACCTCATCTCAGCCTCTGAGCCAGGCCTTGGTGGGGAGTATGGTGGGGGCCGGCCCCCCTGGACTCACCCACGTTGGATTTCTCCCACGATCTGCATGTGATACTTTTTGGGCATCTTATAGCTTCCCGAGATAGCTGTTGCCACCACCACCTGCAAATCCCAGAGTGGAGAATAGGGATGGTTTTAAGTTGAAGCCAGGACAGGAATCCTTCCCAAACCTTTCTTTTCTCAGGGGACCCCAAATCTTACTCCCTTGTCTCCTCAAGGGACAACAACCTGAGGAGCAGGAGGCATGGGATTCACATACAGGGAGGATGATGCGTTTACTTCCTGTCCCACTGGCACCAGTGGAGGGGTGAAGAGGCTCCCTGGGCCCCTACTAGAGCTGGATTCCTTTTCTCAGTATTTCTCCTGCCTGGACCCCAACATCCCGAGCCCCGGGCAAGGTCCTTACCACAATCATCTCTGTAGGGATGGGGAAGCGGATCTTGTGCATGTAGCGGGCATTGAGCTCCTTCACCAACACCAGGAAAGCGCCGCTGATGAGGGCGAAGATGAGCGAGGCCATGTTGGTGTGGGGGAGGTTTTTGCAAATGTCAATGAAGGTCTGGGGGAGAGAGCATCATGCTCATGGGCTCTACCCCTTCTCCCCAAATGCCCCATCCTGAGGTGTCTGACCCAGTGAAGGGAGGTCATCCTGTTAATAGAGCCACATCAAAGCAAAATCCAGACACTGGTCATGAACAGTGTGTTGCTGGGGTGCATGCTGGGATGGGGATGCTACTTCCCTTTCTCTTTCTCTGGTGAGATGTCAAATGAATGGCAGCATGGAGCTTAGACATAAAGAAGGAGTCCCAGGCAGGGAGGGGTTGAGGCATGGCATCTGAACGGGGACTGCTGTATTGTGCCACCTCCTTCCTGTAGGGGCTAGCCAAGAGAACCTCAGCAAGTCCTCAAGTTCATGTGTTTGAGTCATCCTCTTAGAATGGGAACTCTCCAAACGATGGGTCAGCCAGCCAGTGCTTGAAAACGTCTTGCAATGGGGAGTTCACAATGTCTTCAAACAGCAAATTGCTTATTTGTCTGCTTGAACCCCTTCCCATTTATGGGGGCTCATGCTATACTCACAAAGACGATGGACCCTGGTCCTGTGTAGGAGGGGATCGTTAGTCCGAAGATGTACTTGAGAACCGAGATTAGGATCTGCAGGCCAGCGGCTGTCATGAAGCCCCGGATGAAGGACTCAGAGAGATAGATGGCCACAAAGCCAAACTGCACGAAGCCCAAGCCCATCTGAAGGTAGAGGGTGGGGAGGGACAAAAAGGGTCAGAAGCTTCCAAACCCACCTGACACAAATCCAGGACTGGGGTTCAAGGGAGCTTTTGGATAGCGCAGGGGATGAGCCCTTTGTGACCATGTTATCTTCTTTGTCAGGCCAGCAGACACTAGTCCCTTTAGAACATTGGTTTCTTTGTCACTTTACCTGTCTGGCTTTTGTTTCCTCGTCTGTAAAGCAAACTTGATCTCCCTAGAGTTTCCTCTCTCAGTAGATGAAACTGCCCTCCGCCAGTTGGTTACCTGAAAACTCTGGAATTATCCCAAGCCTCACCACTCACATCTAATCTGTCACCATTGTTAATGCTCTGGAAAAAACTTCTCAAGTCCACACCCGGCTCCATAGCTGCCATCTGATCTAGGCCCTCATCACTCTTGTCTAGACCTCAGCATAGTCTCCCAACAAGTTTCCTGCCTTGATCTAATCCACCTCCCACCCAGTTTCTCTGTAGCCCTTGTCTATCCTTATAGGCTGCCGATAAACCCAAAGCTGCCGCTTAGAGACCAGACCTCCGATTTCGTTTTCTGGACCCTGCTGATCTTTCCAGTTTCTCTCTCTGACCCATCTTCCAAAGGCTTCCTGCCTGTCAGTCACACCAGACTCCCTGCCTTGCCTTCCCTGGTCAGTTCACACTTTCTTAGCCTTCAATACTTCCGGGTGCTTTTTGCTTTGTCTGAATTGGCCATCTGTGCCTTGTCCACTTGGTTACTGGTCAATGCTCCTCGTCCTTAAAACTCAGGTCAATGTTACCTCCTTTCTTGGAGGAGAGACCTTTGTGACTTTTGAGTGTACATAGCTCTATCATGTTGCTTATCTCACTGCCTCCAAATCAATCTTGGCTTGACTTGGCTACTTCACTGGGCTGTGAGTTCCTTGAGGAGGGGGTCTCTTTCTTACTGACCTTTAACCCCAGGGCTCAGCCCACTTGCTGGCACAGCAAAACAACCAAAACCCATGAAATGAATGAATGAATGAGAGATGCTGCCTGAGACACCTTGCTGCATTGTCATACATGCATTCTGCCATGCACGCATTTGCAAAACTTAGCAGAACTTTTTGCGTATGACGGTAATGCAGTCTTTGTTACACAGCTGGTGCTGTAGCTTGGAGCAGAAGAGATAAGGGATCCTAGAGAGCTCTCCAGCTGTGCTGGAAAGGGCAGTGACAAGAAGCCTTGGGCTTTTAGAGTCTAACTCAGGACAGGTTATCAGGTGCCACCGGCAACTGATTTTGTAAGGTCTCTTTTGGATCTGGGTCGGAGAACAGGAAGGAGGTAGCACACTCAATCCATTTTAATGTCAAAATTAGGGCTTTGAGGCAGGGCGGCATGGCATGCTGTTCTGAGGAAGGGTCCTGGGAGGAGTGGGGACAGCCTCTCACCTGGATGATCGCCGTCAGACACGCTAGTGTCGCCGACACGTGCAGCCTCTCGGCCTCCATGGCCGACACATCCACATAGCTCTCGTTGGTGGCATTGTTGAAAACCCGGAATTTTGACTCTGGGGCCAGCTGCAGACAGATGTTACCCACCAGGATGCTGATAACGGCAAAGGTACCTGTGGTGCCCCACCCAGCCAGCAAAAGTCAGAGGTTTGGACCACACCCATGCCAGCCAGAAAGGGGCAGGAATGCTCCCTGACCCCAGAAGAATGGGTCCCTGTGCCTCCAGAGCTCCTCTCCAGCATAACAACAATCATGACATCTAACTGCAATCTACACTTTTCAGGGTGTACGCACTTCAACTCAGTATTATTTCACTGGACACAGAAGGAAACGAGCTTGGAGATGTAGCGGGGACTGACCCAGGATCCAGGTTTGGTGACCATGCCCTTTTACTCCATCCTACTTCGCAGCACAGAACTGCCTGTGACCCTGCAGTTGCCTGCTGGGACTAGCCAAAGACTTAGAAAGTCCTTTCTCACAGCTCTTCTATACTTGGGGGCACGTGGTACCTTTTGTTCTACTAATTCTTTCTCACATTGCAGGGAGGGAAACAGAACAGGCAATGTTAACTAAGTACGGAAGCTAAGTGGTTTCTCCAAGATCACAGAAGACCTAGGGCTGACACTCACAGGGACAGTCCTTCCAGGAGCAAGCAGGGTAACTGATGAAAAAATCACTTAATCCCCTTTGCCATACCACCTGCACTCATGGAGAGGGGAGAGGCCTTACCTGGCACCATCTGGTGGATCCCCCCCAGGAAGAAGTAGGTCAGGAGTGGGAAGAAGGAGGAATAGAGGCCATTGACTGCAGGAAGGTTGGCCAGCAGAGCAAATGCCATGCCTGCAGAGGACAGAGATCGAAGGCTCAGGAGTTGAGTTATGGAGGTTACAGCGGGTGGGGTGGGGAGAGGAATAGGGCAGAATAGCTGGCCAGGCTTGGTGAAGGATCTCCTTCACCTTGAGGGACCTGGATGCATCCACCACTGATTCCGCCAAGCAGGTCAGGGATGATGTAGTCTTTGATCTTGTACTTGGGGAGCCAGGAGAGCACCGGCAGCAACCCAAATACCACGGTTTTGATCTTGACTGAGGAACATCTGGAGGGGAGAGGGGAGACTTTCAGTTAGCACTGTGTGACTCGGACACTCCCAGTGGGGAGGGATTCTAATATCCTGTTCCTAGTCATGAATTCACTCATTCACTCTTTTGTTCCAAATCCAGTGAGACCCCACACTGTCTGGTATGCCAGGGATACTGAGAAGAAAAGGCAGAGCCTTTCTTTGGAGAGCCATGGACATGTCCTGGGCATTAGCTGGAGGTCTTCTGACTATCAGCTTTTCCTGTGAAGTGTGTAAAACCTGGCTTAAAGGCACTGGTTTTGTGGTGGCTGAGCCTTGTGGGGTGTCAGGTCCAGCCGCTGTCTGCAATGGCTTCTCTCTGGTCTGACTTAAAACAGCCCTGGGTGAGAAGTCCACTTTTCTTGAGCATCTTTGTTACTATATGTACTGCAAGTGGTTGCTTAGTAAAAACCTGTTGAAGAAGTGAATGAATAAATGACTAAGTGAAGGACGGGCCGGTACTGAAACTCAGTCTGAGTGGAGGTTGCTTCCCTTTTTCTTAGAGCTTCCTCCCAAAGGGAGGCTGCTTTGTCCCTGCAGCATGTGCCTCTGCCAACCCACCAACGATTCCAGTGTCAGAGCTCTTAAGCCACTGGAGAGCAGGGGACGGTGCCTTGCTAACGCAGGGTGGCCAGACCGTTCCCTGCTTGCTGAACAACTTGGGGCCTGTCATGGATACTTGGTAGCAGTAGAATAAGGACCCACCTACAAGATCAAGGATGACCAGTGGGTGGCGGGGGGAGGCATTTTCTTCTCCCAGCTGAGAGAACTCAAATACTCAGGGCCCTTTGGTGACTCACTGGCTTGATTTGATTAGGCCTCCTTTTCTGCCGACCGCCAATTCCTGCTCTTTGCTTTTGCTCAAGAAGTTTCCCTGACACTGCTGGGCCCCCTGGATGCTTCCCAAGGTTGAGATAAACATGGACAAGGCTTTGTGTCCAGACTTTCTGTCCTAATCAACACTCCGGAGCAGCATCGCCAACAACATCTGACAAAACATGGGACTCCCATGGGCTGGTGGTGAATATCTTAAACATCTCTAAAGCCTTGTCCTACAGAGAATCAACCCTGCAGGAACTCTATCAGGTTTGTCTGTGGCAGGAAAAACTGGCCTCACAGAGAACTGGCTAGGGGAAGAAAAACAACTCACTTGCCGGCTTGTACATGTCCAGCCTTACTTGCAAGCCTGCCATATTTTGGGCAAAGCAACCTGAAGTTGGAGATAAGAGCTAGAAACAGATTCCAAACACCTTCTGCTCCAGCTTCTCTTTTCAATTCTCAATTCTCTGGGAAATTGTAAGTTACCTGCATCATTTTCTAGTGTTCATCATCTTGATCTCTCAGGACAACAGTAGATATCCTCAGCCCTCCGGCACAGAAACAACCCACATTTAAACTCTTTGGGCACAAAGGCTGCCAGAGCCTTTCCATCTGTCCGAGATACAGTAGATACAGTGCCTAGACACCTGGCACCCAAGACCTTGTCTAGTAACTGGGCAGATACGGAGCCTCCCAAGAGAAGCAGGGTTGGGCTGAGGCTCTTAGTGAAGACTCAAATGGGTGATTCCCCTGACTGAACCAGTTCCACCTGCATCTCCACTTCAGCCATTACCAGTGACCTCAATCCAGGTAATTGAATCAGCTGTTTCCCTAGGGCAGTGGGAAAGAGCAAGCCAGCCCAAAGCTAGGCCAGAAGACTGAGAGGGGGGAGGTGAAGTTTGCAGCCTCAGGCTCCTGGAGTGTGGGTCTAGATCACCTGCAGTGATCACCTTCACCTAGAGGTGACCTTTCACTACCCACCATCAGGTCCAGGGAGCCAAGGATAGAATGAAAGAGTCTGGTGGGGCCACATCTTAGTAGGTAGCCTTTAAAAGAGCCACAGGAATTTAGGGGCTGGCTTTGGACATTCTCTGGACCAAGAGAAGGAAGGAGTATCAGGAGGAAAAAGGGACAAAGGACATGTGGTGGTGGAGGTGGCTGCAAAATGTTCTTGCTAAGAAAGGGACAGAACATAGAAGTAAGGGCTCTGTGGCCACCCCTCCAACTCCCTTAGGAATCCAAGGGAGACTCGAGTGGAGTGAGAATACAGCAGAGCCACAGGCAGGGGAGGGGATGCCCTACAGCCTTTTGGAAGCTGTGGATGGTCCTGGCTCCACTCTCCAGCCACCTGGCGGTAGCGGCGCAGAGTGGGGATGTCTCAGAACAGATGAGGTTGTAGGATCTCAAATGGAGGGTTCTGAACGTCCCTCCCCAGAACTTACCAAGCCTTGTCCTAGAGATCCCAGTGCAGGAGCCCTGCCCTGGCACAGGTGGATTTCGATGGGAGCAGAGGAAGAGGAGTCTGGGCTCTGGGCCACTTTACCTGAAGGCATTGCGCAGCTTCTCCCTCAGTGGGTACGTCCGGTCCTTCTTCTCAAACTCATCATCGAAGAGGGTGAGAGTATAGGCGGCTCTGTCTACCACGTAGCGGGGCCTGGGCTGCCTCATGTCTGGGGCATTTACGAGCTTTGGGAGAAGCAGAGCGGGGAGGATGAGGGGTGCCCCTCCCCGGTGCCAGCTTGGGCCCTCTCTCTAGTGCTCACCGCAGTAGAGTTTTATTCTGACTTCCCCGCCCCCATCCAGCTAGGTGCCACCCTGCCCTCTTTCAGGTCTGTCCACCAGACTCATTTCTTTCAGTGGCCTTCCTTCCCAGGCATGGATGATGCACACACTTGCCCTGGCTGTTTTGCTGGAGCCCAGCACGTGGCTGGCACTCCACACCTGTGACATTACCATCGCCCCCGCTGAACACCAGGCAAAAGAGGGGTGAGAGTACAAAGACAGGCTTCACAGCTGGGATTCTGCATGTTGATCCTGTTTCCTCAGTCCCCCAGCCCTGGGGCCCCACAAATACTTTTTCACCCAGACCTCAGTTTTTCTGGCAGAAAGACTCATACCACTCAGCTACTCAGCCTGGAAGAAACAGGGAAAACAGCCTGCCTGGATGCAGGGGATGCTGGAGGTAACGCAGGAGGACCCTTCTTGAACAGGTCGCCTAGGACTTCACCAATGGGTTTCCCCAGGGGGAAATGGTATCTTTTGGGAAATCAGGATGGCCTGCTGCGCTGGCTCTCCCACAGCTTCCGGTGCCTAACCTTTCCCCCACCCTGCGTGCTGGGGTTTCTCCTCCTGGCTTTTTGCGCAACCTTGCTGATGTTCCCAGAGCTGAATTGCAGAGTGAAATGCCAGGGCCCCTGAGGCCCAGAGGCGCTCTCTGCAGGACCTTTCCCGCTCCCTCCAACTATGTCCCCTCCAGCCAGAAGCTGTCGAAGGCCCTCAGAAGACCATGAAGAGATGGGGCAGGTTTAAAGGAGGATTTGTGTCAGAGAGGTGGGGAGTAGGGTGACTGGCCAGTTTGGCAAAAGATTTGAGATGGGGATGAAAGTGAGAAACAATGCAGCAGTCTGGGAATACCCCCACCCCTGACTTCCTAGGGGCAAACCCAGGCAGAGGGGAGTTATCAGATTGCTGATGGATGCCCTTGTGGAAGAGAACATTGGAGAGAGATGGAAGGATCATTAATGAAGGGTCCATAAACCTGGGTTCTATTCCCAGCTTCCCAGGTGAGGCAGACAGGTGATAGATTTCACCTGAACCTCAGATTCCTCATCAGTAAAATGGAATAGCCTTTCATCTCACAGGGCTGATGGAGGATCAAATAAGTCAACAGGGAAAAAAAGTTATGTAAAATGAAAAGACTGAGGCAAATGTGCGTTGTTAATAAGATTGTACCCACGTTGAGGAAGTTTGGGCTGGTGCATTCCATTCACTGGGTCCGGGGACCCCAACATCCACTGGATCTCTGAGCAAGTGTTGGATGCTGGCCAGCACACTAGGGTATCTGACTGGAAGGGAAGTGGGAATGAGCCTGCCCACAGTGCCTGTGCCCAGCCCCAGCCGGCACTTAGTCTGTACTTGACAAATGCTTACTGAATGATAATAAATGGTGTTTTGGAGAAGGTGCGGGCAGAATGATTATGAGCAATGGCATGTGGGACATTTCAGTGGGAGAAATGGGAGTTGAACAGCACAAGGAAAACAGCATGCATTTTAGAGCCAGAATGACCTGGGTTCAAAGCCTTAGTTTGTAAATGGGGTGACACCAGCCCCAGGTGGTTGCTGTCAGGATTACATGAGGTCATGTGCGTGAAGTGGCTGGCCACTCAGTAATGGTAATGGCTGTGATCACTATTTTTAAGATGGGAGGATTCTTCCTTCCTTGTGGAGAGTCTTCTAGCCCTTCTCCTCTTCTAAGGCATGGCAGCCCCATCCTCTTTCCCCTCTCCACCCTTTCCTGGACAGTCTGTCTTTCCGTGTTTACCTGGCAGGCCCTTTGGAAACAATAAGTGGGGATCTGGACTTTCCGAAGGATCCCCGAGTGGCTGCCTGGCTTTGGAGGAAGACTCGGGCTTTGGGGCGTCGATCCCAGGTCAACAAACAGCCCAGCAAAGGAAGAATCACCATTTTCAATGTGAGATGGATCAAAAGAGGGGATGATGGGCACGTTGTTTCCATACTGACTAGCAGGCAGTGATCTCAGAAACCCCTCCCCAAGCCCTTCCCAAGACCCTAAGTTCTGGTGGTGCCTTGTAAGGAGGGGCTGTTAACACCTATCCCACTGGGCCCTGCCAACCCACCAATTCCCTTCTCCATTTCCTCAGAGGCCTTTCTCCCAGTCACGCAGGCTCACCTCCACATGGTTCCTGCCCGCTCCAACCCCTCCAGACTCCACATTCAGTTGTTCATCAAACATTCATCCCACTGCTCTTTCCCTCCAGTGTCTTTCCGGGACCCACCCACTCAGGTCTCATCTCACACCTGGACTATTGCACTAGCCTTGCAGCCAATTCCCTTCTGACTCCCACCTCCACCTCTTCTTAGAAGCCTTCAACTTGCACATTTTCAGAAGGCTCAGCTGAAACTCCATCCCTTGACTTGCTGTCCTTTCCCCTGTCTCCTTTTGGGGGACTCAGTAGATTTGTGGACTGGGTTCCCTGTACCACCCAGTATCCCCCAAACTAACATGGCTCTGTTTTATCTCTGAGACTCTGTCATACTTCCTTTCTCACCCAAGCGCCAGCTCCGTCTGCCTTCCTAGACCTTCCTGTCCCCTGACCTGTGAGGCCTTCTGCCTTCTGGCTCGCTGCGCTCCTCTGTGAAGCTGTTCTGGCCACCCAGCCCTGGCCTTGCTGACTATCAGATCTCCTTTCTCTGTACATCTTTGGCCTGCACACTGGTGTTGGCTATGTTGGGAAGGCGGGAGGGGGTGTGAAGGGTCTTCCTGCTTACACTGGCCAACAGAGGGGAGAAGAGCCCCAGCTTTACTGGAACACAAAATGGTTCCTCTCCCAGACCCTCTGCCCATTTCATTCCAGAATTAGGGTGCTGATGAGGAAAAGGTTCTGTGAGCGCTCCTGACTAGACAGTGCTTCTGGGTCCTTCTACTATAAGGGCCTTGCTGCGGGTCCTGCCTCCCTGCTGGCCTTGGCTGACCAGGGCAGTGACAGACAGAATCACAAGTCTGTCGTCCCCCAGCTTCTCCCTACAGGTGAGGCAGTGCCCTGTCACACTTCCTAGTTCCAAGAATAGTGGTTGAGGTGGGGTGGGGCTTAGGAGGAGAAGTTTCTTCATCCCCAGTCAGCCCTTCAGGCAGGAGGAGGAAGCGGGGTGGGAAAGACTGACAAGAGTGGGCCAAGGTGGGGAGGCACTGCTTGCAGGCAGGGTTCAGAGAGAGAAGGGGCCCACAGAAGCCACCAAGGAGACTCCTGTAATGGAGGTGAGAAGGTGAAAGAGAAAGGCAGAGAGGTATCGGGAACATGATGACTTGATCCCTAGTTAAACACACACACAGCCGGCTGGTGATGTCAGCATGGTGAAGAAAGTGTCCTGTTGCCATAGGCGTGTACCAGAAGCCCTGCCTCCCATCCAATAGATCAGCCCCTCTGCCACCTCCCAGCCCCCACTGGTCAGAGGAAAAGTGCAGGTGCCATGTGACGATACTGAGGAACAAAAGGGCACTCCTGCCCCCATTCCCACTGTGGAGCAAAGGAGGGGCCTCCTGAAGAGCCAGAGAGACTTGGAAGGGCTCATGGGGCTGTGGTTCTGGAGTTCCGGGGGGCTGGGGGGCAGGAAGGACAGGACAGAGGGAGGAATGGAACAGAGGGCAGGAGTGGTGGGTCCAGACGAATCCAGGGCTTGGCAGGAGGATGAGTCAAATCCTGGTGAGAGGGAACCCGGGGTCTTGCAGAGCTATGGAGCTGGGGACAGAGGGCTTGTCCAAGGGGAAATGGACTCTGCGGAGAGGGCACTGGCCGCAGCTTCCTGGGCTTCTCCAGGACCCTTCATCTGAACCCTAAACTCCCCACAGTGAGCCCATACAAGATAGTCCCTGTACTTTCCTCCTAGTCACTTTTTTGACTGGGTCTATCTGCAGCCTCAGAATACTGTGGGCAGTGATGGATTTGGGCACAGTGCCCGAATCAACACAGCAAAAGACTTGGAAGGCTTCCTGCCTGTGGGACATACAGCAATTCTGTTATTATTTATTACTAGGATTATTTTGGAGGATTCTCCTTACTCGTAAACCTGAGGCAGATCCCTCTGCCTTTCTTGGTCTTCCTTTTCCTGCGTGCTCCTGACCCCATGCTTCTGTATGCTCGTATCCCTTCAAAATGTCCCAAGATGAGTGAGAGAAAGAACAGGAACTCTTTTTAGAAGAGGGCACGACCTCTGGGGAGCAGGGAGTGAGGAACCCGGGTTGGGGGTTGGGATCAGGTCTTGAGGTGTCCCTGTCATGGCTGACTCCCTCCTCAGCCCTGCCTCATGTGCTTCTAGGGGAGTTTCTTGCTGCGCACATGTGCCAGGTACGGGAGCAGCCCCAGCTTGGACAACAATCCTGGTGTTCTTATCACTGGTCCCTACTTGGGTGATTGCTGTGTTCTGGGAAGAAGAAAGGTCACTTTGAGGTTTCCTTTTTGCTCTAGCTGTGGGACTCACAGGGAAAGGGTGACCCTTGAGTGGTCAGAGTGGCGGGGGTAGGAGAGGAGAGTGAGGGTGTGGAGGTCTGTGGGTCTCTGAAGGCCTTTTATCACTGCCTTTTTATTTCTCTTGTCCCCATGTTTCTTGAGCAAATTTCCTGCCTGCTTTTCTTCAGCTGAATTTCTGAGTTGGCAATGTGAGGGCAGATGAGATGCCCTTAAGTTGCCCTCTTGTTCTCCAACAGTTCTAGGACCTGGCATCCCCTGTGCGGGAGAGAGTCACTGCTACACCGTGACCCCCGCTCCTTATTCCCAAGGCCACCATCCCTTCCTTCTCTGTTTTCCCTCCTGGGCACAAGGGGTGCAGTGGCAGGGCCGAGGAACTAAGCTCCAGTGAAGGCACTCAGGCCAGACTCTGAAAATGCTTTCAGCAGTGAGATGTTTCCAAGGTCATGGTCCCTGACACTAACAAAAGGTGAAGCTGCAAGACATCTGCGAGGAGGCCAGGCTAGTTTCACTTGGAAGGGGTGAGTGGACAAGGACATGAAGAGGGCCTGGCAGTTCTGGTCCAGGAACCCAGCGTGGTGGGTGTGGAGCAGGCCCCCACTGCCCCAGGTTGTTCCCTGGTGATCAGGCTCGGGTTTTTGACTCCGTTCAGCACAGACTCCCCCAATGGTATTCTTCCCAATGGGAAGAATCTGGACATGAAGAGGTGAAAGAGTCCATCTCTCCCAGGGTTTCAGGAGCCCTCCGAGAAATTGACCAAGCTCTGGGAAGTACCCAGGAAGCCATCTAGAGGAGGAGGAGGAGGAATCTCAGGTGCTAGTCTCCATGCTGCTCAAGGAAGGCTTTGCCAGCTTCTGAACCCCAGGGCCAGGGGAGGGAGTGGGGAGGATGTGGGGCTCTGGGAGAGGCATCTATGTGAGTGAAGCCACAGGGTGGAGGGGAGCCCTCTTTCAGTCTGCCCTTCCTGGGGGGCTGTACTAACCTGAGGGAGGCACTCCCTTAAAGCTGTTCTCCCTCTGTGCTCTGACATGGGACTAAGTATAAGTGGGGGTTTACTCTAGAGCGAGAAAAGACTTGCTTGGCATTGGCTGGGGACATGTTGGCTGATTTTTTGAGGAAGGCGGCACTTGGGACCCCTGAGAGCTGCAGGATGAGAGGTTCAGGGGAGCCTGTGGAGATGACCCAATCCTCCTGTGTTGAAATGTTCACCTGAGGGTCATGTCCAGGTTAGGTCCTGCTCCAGCCTGCATGATGGGCTGGTTCTTTGCTCCCCTTCTTTCACACCTTATTATCCCCCTTCTACCTCATTCCATCTCTCAAGTCACAGGGACAAATGGATCCCGTGTAGCCATACAGTGCCCTTGAGCTGGAGAAGTCAAGGAGAACATCTTGTGGGGCAAAAGGAGGGGGACAGCCCACAGAGCAGGCCGGTGAGCCAAGCATTAAGAACTTTTCCTTCCAAGACTTGAGAAGAAAGGGGGAGGTACAGGCAGCAGCTTCAAAGGCTGGCTCCCTGAGGAGGGTCCAAGAATTTTGTTCTTCCCTTTGCAAAGGAAGAGGCCCTTGCAAAGAAGCTGGTGGTTTCACTTCACTGTTTTGGGGTATGGCAGACCCTCCACCAGTGGTTCCATCTTACAAGCTCCCTTCAGCCTCCTGCCTGGCCGAGTTCTCCTGTGGAAGGGAGGACCCAATGTGCTCCTCGGCAGTGAAAGACTGGGGTGCTCTCACAGTCAGGGACCAGAGCGTCTTGCCCACTTATGCTCAGGTTGGCAAACAGCCTACCCCGATGATCAGTGGCTCCCATTATCCTTCGTCCCCCTGGTACCCCCCTTTCTAAAGGGTGACCCCCCCCCCCCCCCCGCTCAGGGAGGTGGGCTGGGTGGGGCTTACCAGTGGGTGAGCAAAGCTGGCTGGGCAGGCTGCAGGTGTGTCTGGGGAGCAGGCAGTCGAAAGGTGTTCCAGAGGTGTGCGAAAGGGCTCTGCTCAAATAATCCAGGGAGGCGTTTATAAATAACTTTACCTCAGGGCCGCGGGCTGAGCCCCGGCTTCTGATTGGCTCAGAGGGGAAGTGGTTTTGAACACTACACCATAGCTAAGCCTGAAGAGATAGGAAAAGGAGATAAGGGGGAAAAGGTCCCAAATGAACAGCCCTTTTTTTGTTTTACCTGAGGAGCAGGGCTGTTTGATGGGAGCTTGGCACTTCCTAAATCCACCCTGAAGACAATAGGTCACATTCAGCAGGGCCCCGGCCCCACAGGCTCCCCCAAGGTGGCCAGCGGGAGCTGAGGAGGGGGACAAGGCAGACCCCTCTCCCAGCTTGCTGTCCTATTGCTTTTGGGGTTGGGGGTCAAGCCAAATAGCCTTTCAGACAATGGGGCCCATTGAATCCACTAAGGGGTGGGGTCCTGGGGCTGCTTGCTTTGAAGGTTGGAGAACTGGGGGTGGGGTGGGTTCAGTAGACCTCAAAACACCCAGAAGAAGGGGATGGACCTGCTAGAAGGCTCCGAGTGCTCTTGGGAGGTGTGGAGCAACAGTGAAGACCTGGTTGCTAGTTCTGTCCCAACCATAAGTCACTTGCAAGCTCTGCGCCTTGGTCTGTGCCCCAGGATGATGGGAAACGTACTCGTCGCTGTCCTAAGGTCCTAGGTGGGGTGTTTGGAATCTGATAAAAGCTCACAATCTAGACTTCAAACAAGTACATGCAAGACGACCTGAAGGCCAGCAAATCTCTGAATCACAGGCCTCTGCCACCTCCAGAAATTTGTGTCCACCTGGGAAATGGTTCTGCTCAGGGTGCTGCCTGCCTTCTGAGTTAGAACTGCCTGCCAACCCCTTCCCCTTGCATTGTAGGAGAGCCTCAGAAAGGGTGGGTAGGTGAGTTGGGGAAGTTTTTTGACATATCTCCTGGGAGGGTAATCCCCACCTGGTCAGGTACACCTTCCATTTGGGGCAGCACCACCTTATTCCTGAATTGTTCTCCTATCTCTCCAGAAGAAAACAGGCTTTGAGGTGGGCTGGCTGGAATGGTGGCTTTAGTAAGGCACCCCTGGAAGTCAGAGTGAAAGTCTCCCTGCAAAGGCAAAATCAGCTAGCTTTAGCACATCATAGGGACTCAATAAATATTTGTTGAATGAAAGAATGAATTGTCTGCAAGCCCAACCCAAGGGAGAGTTTGTAGATGCATTGCTTGTGGGGAGCAGAGAAACACCCAGGTCACTCAGAGTTGTAGGGTGTAGCCAGGCCCTGACTCCAGCTGAAGGGAACTAGATAAAACTCCAGTCACCCAAGCACGCCCTGCTGCTCTCTGAAGGAAGGACATGTACATGGACATTTTCTTCAGGAGTCCTTCCCTGGGTACCTACGTGGCTTAGCTGCTGTGTTCTCACAGCACTCTCTGCTTCACCATGGTAACAGCACGCTGATCACAACAGCTGGTAGTCACCATTCAATTACTGATTTTTCTCCAAAGACGTTAGACGTTGAGCTCCATGAAAAGGGCGGGGCAGCACCTACCTCCTTCCCAACCTCCAGCGCCTAATGCTCCATAGGTGTGTAATATAGATTTGTGGAGCTGGGGAATGATTGTGTGATGGAGTCTTTCAACTAAGTAGAGCCAGAGGGCAAGAATTTGTTCTTATGTCTCCAGCATTGTCCAGTGGTGGGGGTAGCCTGACCTGTTCTAAACTTTGGGCAGGCAATTCCTTGAAAGTGCGTGAGTCATCAGGCTCTCTCTATGGCCAGGTGACAGTGATCACCAAGATCAAACAATGAAGTCCCTTCGCTGGGATACCATGCCTACCAGGGAAACTTCTGCTTATGACTTGGTTCCTTCAGAGCAGAGAATTCATGGCCCAGCTGACTGGAGCAGCCAGGGCTGCCTTCAGGTACATTTCTCTATTTTAAATGATTCATAGACATTCTGGTTGGTCCATCAATTGGTCTCCTGTAAGTTTTGTTCATGTGACTTGGTCTCCCTCAAAGCTGACCAACTTTCCTTAGTAATATTTATCTTTCAAATAGGTGGTCTAATTTAACAAGAACTATGTGATGTAGTCATGTGGCTCTCATTTTTCAGATGAGTAAACTGAGGATGAAGTTAAACTATCCATGAAGCTCTGGATAGAAGAGGAAGGAATCTAACTTGGATTTTAGGGCTTCGGATTCTATGCTTAGTCTATCACATCACTTTAATATTTGAACCTGCAAAGCTAAGAGTGAGACTCTATACAAAACCAGCTTTCAGGGGCATTCAGCCTCCCTCTCAGATAAGTCTCCCAAAGTGACCTGGCTGAATATGGCTGGGCCCTTCAGAACACATTCTGGGCTTGGGAACTTGATGACCCTCCTCCCTAACCTTTCCCCTTCTTGGCAAAATTCTGAACAGTAAACCTTGCATAGTCAGGACAGAAGGATAGATGAGGCCATAAGCTCCTCTGAAGTCACCAGTAGAGATGAACAGGGGCCTCAGAATCTGAGGACTGGTTGTGGGTGGTAGGCCCAGGAAGACCAGAGAACAATTCCACTATAGCTATGAACATATATACTTTCTGATTAGTTATACTATTTTTTCAGAAATACAAGATAAATACCATTCTGCTTGGTGCTAATGGAATAAATGCATTGTGAAAATGGCAATGATATTTATTCAAGTCATTGTATGCATAGAAATTGTGTATTAGTTATATCGGAGAAGCAGAGGAGAGATGGGAAGAGAGGTCCTGGCAAGTCAAAAGCTCACCTTAGTGGGTATCTTGGATGGAATTACCCTGGGACAGAGTTAGGGCTGTTGGAGGGAAAGCAAAGATACAGAGAGAGAGCCAAATAGATGGCAGAAATAGAAATGAGGAGAAAAAGAGACAGACTTAGAATCAGAGAGAGGAGCAGAGAACATGTTAACATCCAAAGTCTTGTATTTTATTAAATTGTTGTTTTTCATGGTGAAAATAGGTAGCATCACCCCTGTACCTCTCTCTGCAGCCTTAAATTCTTCTTTGGTAGCAGCCTACTCCACTGTCACCCCTGGGGTTGGAAGCTACATTCATTCATTCACTTATTCACAGATTCATTCATTCATTCATTCTCAAATACCAGGATCCTGTCCTGGAGACACGAGATAAATAAGACACAATCTGCCTGAAAAGATCTCACTCTGGCGAGGAAGACAGGGTGGTGAAGAGACTGCTGTGACACAGAAACTATGTGAGAGCTGAGGAGAGGTACCTAGTTCAGCCCTGAGGGGAGGGAAAGGGAGGTCAGGGAAGACTTCTTCCAGGAAGGGACATGAAGAGCCTTGAACTCTAAATCCCACTCCCAGGAGCGGGTAGGATGGGGGGTAGAAGGGACTTACAGCTCACCCCCAAGGTTTTAACTTTTGAATTCATCCAAGGGCCTCTGCCTAAAAACCCACTCCTCTGCCCCCAGAGATCTGTCATAGTCCCCCAACCCTATTCTTCAACTCTCTCTCTCTCTCTCTCTCTCTCTCTCTCTCTCTCTCTCTCTGTCTCTCTCTGATCAAACAGGTTTTGGGGATTTACTGAATTATGCAGATAAAATAAAAGTATTCACTAAGTCCTCTCTGACACACCTCACCTTAGAGTTGGTCCAGCTAAAGACCAGCTATTTCTCAGATGAGCTAACTGAGGCTAGACCTCCACGGAGGTCAATTCTGCCCCTCCTCAGGCCTCTGGCCTTAACTGCACCCGCTGGTTTCTTGCATGTGTGCCCTGTGTGGAACCTGTGCCAAGAGTGTGGGCAGGATCATGTTTTGGGCAGAGCGGCCCAGTGACTTAAGCAAACAGCTCAAGGCTGAAGACAGAAAGGTCTTCACCACCCTGCCCTGCAGTGACAGGATCTGACCTGGCCTCTTGGCTGTCTGCTGCCCGGACACATGGGAACTGGCAGGGCTATGGAGATGCCCACAGAGAGGCTAGTTCTCACCTTTCTCCCTGGGGAAGCCAGGGGCTCAGTGTTCCCAGCAGGGAGCACCTTAGGCAGGTCAGGAGACAGGGAGATGAGGTGAGTAGGGTAATGCAAACCTGTGTCCAGTCTGAACTCCTGCCATGTGCTCAGTACTGTTCAGGGCCTGAGCACACAGCTCTTGACCGCCAGTCCTAAGAAGATCAAGACCCTGAAAGGAGCAGGCACAGAGTGACTTCCCAGTGCACACAATGACAGAGCAGCTGTTTGGAAAGAAACCAGGGTGAGTCCTGCGTGTAGGGGAAGGACAGGACCTGTCTGGAGAGGGTCAGATTGGAGGTGGCCAAGACCCCCAAACATCAGAAGAACCACAGAGCAGGGAAGCAAGGAAGGAGCCTTAGAGTTCCTCGGAATCACCTTCTTTCTTGCAGAGCTTTCCCTCTAGTCCAGCCTGAAGCATAAACCAAGCTCTCCCTCCACAAAGGGGCAGAAGGAGTGGGACTTACTTGGGCACTCGCCCCACCCCATCCTCAGTATTGCTCAGTGGTGACCTACAGACCAGCTGACCAGGGGCTGTTTTTCCTGCTGAGCCCAGTGTGCTTTGTTAGGGAGAGATTTGGGGAAGATGGGCTGCAAATCAGGCCTGGGAGTCCGGGGGTGCAGTCCTACAGCTTCCAGACAGAGGAGAGGATTTTGCTCAGAACCAGAAATTGGAGGGCTGGTGCGGGTGTGCAAAGCAGTTCGTGCTGCCCTGGGCATGCTGAGAAGGGGATTGTAGGTGGGGGGTGGGGTGACGTCCTGGCTGCTGATGTGGACTGACAGGCATCCTGGCTGCAATTCTGTCAGGGCCTTTAAGCCAAGCATGCATTAACCTGGGTGTGGGGGCTGCCTCTAAGGGTAGGGTGAAGAGGGCCTAGCCCCCAATTCAGGGGAGGTGAGAGATCTAGAGAAGCATGGGCCTCACTCTACCAGCATCTACCTTGGGCAGCCAGAGAATTAGGTCAGAAGGGATTATTTTGTGACCTTGAGGAAGTCCTAGGAAAATAATGCCTTCCTCTTTCCTATTCTACATTCTCCAGGAAGAGTGTAAAACTGGAAGGGACTATCACCACCCAGGCCAGCCCATCCATCCCTCCCTCCCTGGTCACCCCTGACCTCACAAGCCTGTCTTCTGAGGGCTGATGGCTGTGTTCTCAGAACCCCACTCCTGGCCGCAAGTGGGGTGTGTTAGTCTCCTAGGCTTTGTCTTTCCAGCAGTTCCTTCAGCTGGGGATGTGATTGCATGTGAGGCATCAGGATAAAGTGGGATGGATTTTGGTTGAAATCTTGACTTGGCTTTTGATCGTTGTTAACTTGGGGCAAAGTTTTAACCTTTACTCAAGAGAACTCATGACAGAAAGGAGGGACTTTGGCGAGGTGAGTTCCTTTCCTCCAAGGCCCAGGATGACTGCCTGGGGTGGCCATTTGCTGGGGATCATCTCCAATGCCATTCTGCTTAAGGCCACATCCCAGCCAGGCCATAGCCTCCTCACCTGTACAATGAATAACCCTGCTTCCTTGTCCAGGGAGCCAGGAATGTTGACCTCTAGCTTGAACGCTTTCCCTCACAGTTTCCAGGGATGCAGCCAAGTGGCAGAGTAGGCTCAAGAAGGATCTTCTCCTAAACAGCTGTAGCAGAAACCGTCATGGCATTCACTGCACCTGCACCTTGGAACTCTGACTCCCTCTGCCATTCTGCCTCTGAGAAGTGCCAAGTGGTGAGGGTGTGTGTGTGTGGGTCGGGGTGTGGGTGCTTTTCTCATGTTCTCTCCCCACCCCTGTGTTTCCTGACCACCCTCTGCCTGCGCTCCCTGAAATGGCCCTGTAGCCTGGAGAAGTAGACCAGATCTTTAGGCTAGACCCACGTTATACGTGTGTCCTTTGCAAGAAGAATCTTGCTGAGCTGCCCTCAGTTCAAGTTGGGGAGAAGGGAGGGTGCTGGGGAGTGTGTCTACCTCAGTTTTTCCCAAGGGGCTATGTGTAGGGGAAAAGCCCAGGAATTCATCAGTGTCCCCAGAGTAGGACCCCTATTGCTGTTTTTTGTTTTTAACTTCCAAGTTCAGGGCACTCCCTTCCATGCATCCCTGCAGCCTTTCCCAGATCCATTCCCCAAGGGCTAATGCCGAGCCCCAAGTGTGGTCAGGATAGGATTTGTGCCCTAGAGAAAGGGCTTGTCCACTGTGGGTGGGGGACAGAGACCAAGTCAGGACTTGAGCCTGAGACAACATGGAGCTCCTCAACCTGCTCAGCCCTGGCTAGCCTGAACCTCGCTGTCTCTCTGGGAGTCAAGGGAATGTGAGACACCCATGGAGTTCTCCGAGAACACAGTTCCAGTGTGAGGGTGCAGGGATTAGAGCCGGTCTGCTGGACCCTCAACTGGGTCACCTCTCTGAGTTCCGTCAGAGCAGGCAGAAGTGACTCTGAGGCTGGCTGAGTGGCTCTGGGGTCCAAGGCTAAAGAAGTACATGACCTAACTCCAGAGGGCAGGGAACAAGTCACAGTGCAGGAAGGCTCTGAGGAGTCCTCAGGATGGGGCGCCTGGGTCGGCCCAGGCTAGTTCCTGTCAGCCCTCCAGGGCTCTGCTCCAACCCGGGCTGCTCACAGAGTCACATTGTTCCTGGGAACCTCTGAGCATTTAACTTGTCTCATCCTGCTGGTACATTTGTTGGCTGTGATTACCACTGAAGACATCTTCGGGGCCAGGCAGGGTGCCAGGTCTGCGGAGAGGACCTGACTGCTGTGCCAAGCAGGGAGCTCAGAGGCAGCAGGGGCTTGGCAGCCTGTGATGTGACCGTCAGGGCTGTGTTCCAGGGTAGAAAGTCTACCTGGGAAGTTCAGATGCCACTGCTGGTCCTGGCAAGAAAGCTGAGAGCAGACTGCAGCAAGAGCATCCTGGGACTGGCCTGGCTTCCCGGCAATAAGCTGTGTGATGTTGAGTGAGTGACTGGACTCCTCTGAGCAATCTCTTTCCTCACCTGCAAAATGTGGGTGATGTTGGGAAGAGTAAGCAGGGTAATGCATGAAATGCACTCAGCATGGGGTCTGGCACTTTCCAGCAGGTCCACCCCACCAACACTGTCCTTTCTTGTACACGTTCTCTCCATTCAGCTTGGAATGCTCTCCTTTTCCTTCTTGGTTCTCCAATCCTTCAGAGCAAGCCACACCTTCTCCATGAAGCCCACCCTGCCCGCTCTGATTATACTCCTCTGACATTCTCAGGCCATAGCTGTAGCTAAGCACTTGACTATGTGTTGTTAGGAACTTGGCTCTGAAGGTTAACAAGAGGCTACCTTCCTGGAGCATAGGATATCTAAGCATAGATTTGCTCCTGTCCTGTCCTTCATAGACCAAAACAGAATAAGCATAATAACAGGAGTGCTTACCTATTGGCGGAATGCCCCATCCTGGGGTAGAAGAACCTGCATTTGCTGCTGTTTCAGTCATGCCCCATGAAGGCCCAAGGTTCCAAGGAGGTGCTTCACCCTGTCAGCTGGTAGCTCATATTATCTCAACTTCCCCACATTTTGTCAATTGTGGCCCCACCCCTGACCCAGCCTGTCTCCCCTCCTCTCTGCAATTTCCTGTGGGTAGGCCTCAGAGTCTTCGGGGTTCATTGGGTAGGTTTTTCTGTTTCATTCTCGTTCTTATTGTCTCTTACCTGCCAGCTGTGCAGAGGGGGCCCCTCCTGAGAATCCTCTGTTCCTCTGGGATCTCCAGCCCTCAAGGGCCCATACACACTACCAGCAGCCATACTGTGTGTCACACAGAAGCTTCTCTCCAATCCGTGCCATATTGTGCTGTCCCAACCCCACAGTGCTGTGGTGCAGACTGCTAGCCACCTACCATTAGAGACAACATTACCGAAGGGCATGAACACCAGCTGAACTCCATTTCCCCATCTCAGTCACGTCAGGTGTGGTCTGTGACTGAGCTTTCTGCAATGGAGTGGAGAGTGAGGAGAGCCACTCCAGGATCTTAAGGTGGAGGGCCTGCCTCCTCCATACTTTCCTCTTCCCACCATGCCTGTGCCCAGCTCCCACCATACATGATGACAATGATTTGGCAAGTGGGAAAGAAACAGATGGGAGACACCTGAGCCCGCAAATGGCCTCACAAAGCTGAGGACTAGGCATTTGGACTACTCACCTTGAGACCATTGTGTGAGAGAAAAACTCCCGTTTCACACCCCTCTGCAGAATTCTCTTTGTAATGAGTTCAGTCCTTAATACACATTGACCCAAAGCATGATGAAAACACAAACCTCCAGACCTCCTCACCTCTCAAAGGCTGGACCTGCCCCAGGACCTAGCTGGAAAGATGCCAGAGAGAGCCATTCTTGGATTCTCCTCTGTTGCAGAAACTCTAGCACAGGGGCCTATCCTTTCTTGTACAGAGAGGTCTGGAGGCCTTATGTCACTGGCTCATCAGATACACCGAGACTCTGAATCTCAGTTTGGGGTCAGTGGAGGCACCCATTGGCATCTCTCTTATCAACCTCTACCTGCGAGAGGCTTAATGACTGGTAACTGAAAGCCAAAAGGACAGACCACATTCTGGAAAAAAAGAGCAAAAGCTTTATTGCTTTGTGAAGCAATGGAGAAGGGGAACTCAAGTTCCAAAGCAAGCTTCTTGCAGAAGGAAGGAGTTCAGGGTCTTTTACAGAGCGAGTTAGTGAGTGGGCAGAGATATCCAGGGAGCTTGCTGAAACTGGTACTCTTTCACACAGTGCTCTTGCACTCGGCTCCTTCCGCACATAATATTCTGTCACCACCTGTAAACAGGTTCTGTGGTTGGTGGTGATTGACAGCTGACCTTAGTCCCTGTTGCAAGTGTCTGGATAAGCAAATAAGCACAGAGCATTGCTTATTAGGGGAGTTAAATCATAGGCTGGGTGAGGTCCTGGGCGACATCTCTAACAGCAGAATCTTCATAATTGAGGCCCTGAGTTAAGGCTGGCCTCACTGGATCAGGGCACAGCCCTTTTTCTGGACTTATCTGTCTCCTGCTTAGAGTGAGAAGACAGGGAAAATGGGGGTCTTTAGGGTTAGGAAAGAACCAGGTGAATTTGTCAATTTTATGCCCCTTTTATTAACTGGGAGTAGTCAGCAGGCGATGAGTAAAATTGTGCTACTAACTGAGGTTAAGAAAAAAAGAGTGGTTTAATAGTTTCTTGCATTTGTAGAGCACCTCAGTTTATAGAGTGCTTTGACACACATCATTCCACCTCATTCTTGGCCACAGCCTTATATTTTGGACAGTGGCTACTTTTTTTTTCTCTAAAGGAAAGGTGTTGGCAGCAATGAAGGCAAGACAGGAAGAAGGAGGAGTTTAGTTATTTAGCTTTTCAATGCAGACCCAGGATTGAAACTGGGTCCTTGGGATGTTTGAGAACTGTGCTCCTTTGGAGGCTGCTGACCTAACCACTACTTCACCAGAGTGTGCCGACAGTGGTTCTTTATCACCGTTTTAGATATGTGGAAATTGAGGATCATTTCCACAAACCTGGGGAACTAGGCTGGGATCAGGCCTTGGTGGTCCTGACTTCCAACTCCGTGCTCTCGTTCCTATACCCTGTCTGATGGAAATGTACTTTGCTCTTCTTTCTACATGCCCTTTCCCCATGTAACTCTTCCCTTACTTCAGGTAAATTAGTCTGCAGCCCAGACTTGTTTGGGGAAGTAGGGGCCTGGAGAGGACCAGGCCTCCTGGCTGCTGCCCTAGATGGCTGGCCTGGGGGAGTATGTTAGGCTACCCCTGCGCAGCTCAGGGAGCCGGGGCCTTGGGGACTCACTCTTCTACCTTGAGTGGTGAAAGTGCAGCTTGGGTGGAGTGCAGGATAAAGGGCCAGTGAGAAGAAAGATTGGTTTGACCCTGGTGCCCCTGATTCTGCTGCCCCACCACTTACACAAACATAGCCCTGTGCACCCAACACGAGGGCACCCACGTGTCCAGAGCCATAGACCCCAGGTCCCAGTGGCTTCTACAGAAAAGCAGCACATGGAATCTCTCTGGCTATGGGGCTGGGAGTGGCAGTTGAATGGGTGAAGCCTGTATCCCCTATAGGGGAACATCTCCAAGTGCGGGCAGAAGGAATAACGATAAAAGAACACAGGAGTGCACAGGAGGTATATGTGTATCCTTTTTTCTGTGTCTGGGAGCAGGAGAGAAAGAGGGGATTGTGGGCTTTGAAAAGAGCAGTGGGAGGGCCACCTGCTAGCTGGAATGATCAAGGAAGCAAGACTCCTGGGTTCCAGGGAAAGGAAATGGTGAGCAGTCTGGGGGATGCAGCATTTCCCTGAGCCAAGGGGGTTGACAGCATCTTGAGTGACTGACAGGTGTGGCCCCTGCAGGTGGGGAGAGGGGACAGAGTAAGAGGGATGTCCCTTGCTCACTCAGCCAGAACCTGCCTGCTCAAAGGGACCTATTGAGAAGACAGAGGGACCTAAGGCGGCAGGATGCTTTCTCCACTCTCATATGCCTTTTGTCTCCATATTTTCTGATGGAAATGCTTAAACATATGGAAAAGTAGAAAGATTTCTACAATGAGCACCATATACCCACCAACTAGATTCCATCACTAGCATTTTGTTAGATGTGCTTTATGACCTGTCTCTCCAGCTCTCTGTCCCTCTGTGCACCAGTCTTCTTAGTTTTGGATGCATTTCATAGCATGCCACAGACCTCAGTCCCCAACTGGGTCACTAGTTTAGCATAATGGATTGAGAAGTGTTCAATATATTTTGTAGTTACTGTTTTCTTTTGAGGTATTTTTACACACAGGGCAAGTGCGAATCTCCAGTGTGCGATGTCTCTTCCTGACAAACACCTGCGCCGGGGCAGTCAAACCCTGTTCAAGGCACACACTGTGAGGATGACTCCAGAAAGCTCCCTGGTGTCCCTGCCCACTAATTCCCCACCCCACCCCACCCCCACCCAACAATGGCTCAGTTTTTTCTACTGCAGATTACTTTGGCCTGTTTGTACAAATGAAGCCACACAATGTATACAATTGGGAAAGTGTCTTTCCCTCATCATAATGACCACCGAATTCTGTGGGAAAGAGTGCGCTTTATATAAAGTCACATTCTCCCCCTCGTTTTAGAATAAATAATTGACAGTTACCACCGTATACATTGAAGACATTCAGCATGATGCTTCGATTTACATATGCTGCGTAATGATGCCCATAAGAGGTTTAGCTAACATCCATCTTCTCATATAGATACAATAAAAGGAAAAGAAAAAAACTTTCTCCTTGTCATGAGAACCCTCGAGATTTACTCTTCTAACGACATTCCTGCAAGTCTCACAGCGGCGTTAGCTGGAGTCATCATGCCGTGCCTCACAGCCCTGGTATGTATTTATCTTATGACTGGAAGCTCGTCCCTTTTGAACTTCTTCCTGCAACCCTTCTCGCCCCACATTTGTTTTAACCACCAGAGAAAATGTCCCCAAATCTAACCTTTGTCAAGCTCAGGGAGGCTGTGTTTCCAAGGTCATCATCAGCACCTCAGCCCGCCCATGTAGTTTGTCCTTGACCAGTAAAGGTAAACAGGCTTGGGCCCAACCAGATCTGGGAGGTGTGCAGGGTTTCTCGGCCCCCACATTCCTCTCTCTGTGACAGCCGCTCTTTGGGGCCCCTCCTCGCGATATCTTCTTCCTGCTCGGGTCCCCTATGGCTCTGCCTTCTTCACACCCTCCCCACCTCCTGCACGAGGAGGGTTTGATAGCGGCCATTTACACTAGATAACTGATAGTCCGGTTACACCGGAACTGGACGCCGTCCCCTTATTGACTTGTTCCCGCTTTTATCTCTGAACAGGCCGGATAGGCTCCCCAGCCCTGTGCCCCTCCGACTTCCACGGAGGCTCTCTAAGGACAGGGATCTGTGACCGTGTCCCCACAGGGGCCTGCAGTGTAGTTCAGCAGAGCTCAGAAGGTGCAGGGGTTCCTTAAAAAAGATGTTGGAGCGTTAGCGTTGTAGTCGTTTCTTCAGACAACCCATAGATACAAAACAGAGGGCTTAGCACTTTGATGATGAAGGTGTGCTCTGGTGGCTCAGGTGCTAAGCTGGCGGCTTGGGTGTGGACCATGCAAAGTCCAAGGACCTGGCTTCTTGATGTGGTGCCGGGGAAACAACCAAATGAATGAATAAGTAAAAGTGCTTCCTTCTCCCCTGCCTTCCTGTTCCCTCCCTTCCTCCCTCCCTCCCATCCTTCTTTCCTTCCAAATACTTCTTCCTTCTCTCCCTTATTAAAAAACAAAAAACAGCTTTGTCAGAAACAGGGAGGAGGGGTGGAATGATCTGTCAGATGCCAGTCTTTTTCCAGAAGGGAGGC
Organism: Solenodon paradoxus; assembly: GCA_004363575.1. NCBI lineage: Eukaryota > Metazoa > Chordata > Mammalia > Eulipotyphla > Solenodontidae > Solenodon > Solenodon paradoxus. The sequence goes on from RJWH01000923.1 coordinate 481,850, forward strand.
AGTAGTCACTATCTAAAACTGACACATAAAAATATTATCATTGGATCTACCATTTGATCCAGCAATCCCACTCCTAGGTATATACTCAGAGGACACAAAATCCCTAATCAGGAAAAATATCTGCACCCTTAGGGTCACAGCAGCACAGGTCACAGTAGCCAAGACACGGAGACAACCTAAATGCCTGTCAGCAGATGACTGGATAAAGAAGCTGTGGTGTATATACTCCATGGAATCCTATACTGCAAAAAAAGATGAACCAAAATTCACAGGACTGAAGACGGTGGCTAGCAGCAGGGAGAAGGGGAGGGAAGGAAGGAAGGAACAGGGTGATGGTAAAGGACACTAGATCTCTGGTGGCGGGTGGGGTGTGAACACAGACTGAAACGTGATTTCAATGTCCAAAAATACATACAATAATGTAAACAAAAGAAATAATAAAGCTATGAAAAGTCATCATAAAGAAGGCCTCAAATGCAGCCACCAGAAGACCTAAAATAACAATAATCAGAGAAGGGAGGGGCGGTCAGAAGTTTCTGGAGCTATGTCATGAAAAATCATCTATTTCCTCAAAAGTGCATGAGCACCAGTCACCTCACTATGCTCAGGTTTATTTGTAACATGAAAGCAGCCCACCTGGTGCCCTGCCATCTCCAAGAAAAACTGACATGTGCCAGACTTTCCCCTTGGCTTGGCGTTCTCTGCCTCCACCCTCCCCACTGCCCAGTGACAGACGGTCTTTGGCAAAGGCACTTAAGTGCTGCTGGGAAACAGGAGATGGTATATGGGACCCGAGGGACCCAGAAAATCACCCTTTGTCCTTCCCCTGATCCTGAAGGGAAATCCAGTTGTCTTTTTTATCAGGACTTGGGCTGTGAGAGGGGGTGTTAAGTAGACTGCCTCCCCACCTCTGCACCCCCCTGCCCCCCAACCGCCCCTCTTCCTGGGGAGGATGAGCCAGCTGTGGGAGCTTTGCCTCTGTAACAAGTCCAGGTTTTTTCTTGAGGGTGCTCTTGCATCAGGAGGCCACCCTGAATGACACAGAGGGCCTGCTGTCAGTACCTCCCTGAGTCCTTCCCTTCAGGGACTTACTGCCATCCTCACCTAGTAGCTCCCTGCCAGCCCCAAGCATCAGGAGGATTTAAGGAATAGTTGTACAGATTCTTGGACCTTGTCCTAGATATTAAGAGTCACTGTGTTTTGGTAGGACATGATCATCGTATTCTGTAAAATCTCCTCAGATGATTAAGGCATAGCTAAGAAGCGCCCTGGGGGACTAGCAGTTTGGTCAGCTGCCTTTGGCTGGCACAGTTCACATCCACCTAAGGATCCTGGTTCATGTCCTGAGGCTGGGAAACAACCAAGATGAACAACTAAATAAAATGAATGAGTGCTTCTTCCTCCTCTCTCCTCCTGCCTGCTTGCCTATTCACCTTCATTCCTGCCTGCACCTTTACTTTAAAAAAAAAAAAAAAAAAAAAAAAGGCATAACCATGTAAGGAAAGCCCTACCTAAACCCTAATCTCATCTTCTGTCCCCACCTGCTTCCCATTTAGCTGCTCTGTTTTCTGACACAAAGGATCTGATTTTGATTGGCAATTGAGGATCTTTCACATCATCATTTAAAAAATCACTTTCTGCAATGTCCCTCTGCGTTCTGTGCTGTTTTCACTGAGACTAAAGTCATCATCTGCTATCAACAGTGTCACAGTGCTAGATGCATTGCTATCTCCTGGAGCTGCCCCTCATCCCCCAAGTCCCAAGGAGACAAACCTACCTTTTGAGGCAAGAGCAAGTCTGCATTTTCTAGTAAAAGGCAAGTGGCCCCTTATGGGACTCTGATCTCAGCTCCAGATCAATCCTCAGAAAGCTGACTTCTTCCATTCTGAACTGTTTGGTGGAGACTCTCCACAATCCTCACAGAGAGGAGAGGGTAATGCACACACACCAGTAGCCCTGACTTGCCCCAGAACCCCAGTCCCTTTCTGCACTCTGGGCAGTGGAACCCACAATACATCCTGGTGGGTGATTGACACAGAGGAAAATAAGCACCAGCAAACCTGCACCAAGTAGTTGGGCTGGAATCCCTCCTAACATTTCCAGGGCATTCACAGTAGGGACAAGCAAACAAACGAATAAACAGCAACTATGAGAGGATTGAAGCCTAAGCCCCAAAATAGAATCCCAGTCAATAGTGAGGATGATCTTACTCTGGATTGGGGACATTGTTGGCACACCTCAAATTGCAGTCACTTGGATCAATCACCTCCAAAGGACCTAGGCCACATACCCTGCATTCTAGTTCTGGGTCCAGGGGAAATAAATAAAAATAAAATTAAAATTAAAATGTTTCTTCCTCCTCTTTCTTCCTGCCTGCCTGCCTACTCACCTTCATCCCTGCCTGCACCTTTCCTTTAAAAACAAAAAACAAAACAAAACAAAATTGCAGCCACTTCCTACAGGCCCTGCTGAATGGATGAAAAAACAGCAGGTGTGTATGTGCTTGACTGAGACACATGAGTTACAGCTCGCAAGTGACTTCCTTCTTCTCTGGCAGAGGACAAATAGTGGAAGATCTACTAATACTGAGGGTGTTTGAAAAAATGAATCAACCAAACTATAGAAATCTCCTTTGAAAGGTCAATGAGATCAAAACTATTTTTCTTTGCAGGTGACCTTGTTCTGGGAGTTTCGGGTATATTGTCCTTCACTGGTGGAGCCCAGGTTCAAGCAAGGGAGTGAGGTGGTGAGAGGGATGGGCTGAGAGAAAGCCCCCGATGAGGAGCCCGGTCCCCCTGACGCAGCCTGTGGAACTACCTCTCTTGGCTTTCCCTTAGCACTGTTGGCAGCCTTCAGGAAAGTGGGGCCATCTTCTGGGGAGCACCAGAGCCCAAGGATATGCTTAACTCCCTTGAGCTCTAGCTGGAACACATAGCTCCAGCTGATGGACAGCCCCCATTGGGCTGCCCGAGGGTCCCCAAGAAAGCACTCACCCAGTTAATGAGCACTCCAGGACACTGCCTGGGGGCTTGAGTCAGACCCTGGGCTCCTCCAGGCTCTGGGGACTGTCAACAGATCCGTCAATTTTGCCTTCTATCACTAATATTCCTCCCACCTCGACTTAATGTACCCCAAACACCATGCTTAAAGTTTCATCATGCACAGAACATTCTTTTTTTATTAGTTATTTTTTGTGCTTTTGAAAGTAATTATTGCTCATTGTAAGTTTCAGACAAAAATAGTAATGTGCAAATAAGAAAGCCAAAGGCTCTATAATCTAATTTTTCTGCGATAACCAACCTTAGCAGTTGAGCACACACCCTTCCTGATCTTTCTCTGAGCATGTGCAAACAGCTTATGCATGCTGTGCTCTTTCACCTTTGCTCATGCTGAGTCCTCCTGCCCCCTGGAGTGCCCTTTCTTCTCTTTTCCCAGGTGAATTTCTGCACATTCTTCTTCGCACTTCTCACTTCATCCCCTAGCCAGGATCATGCACCCATGCCGGACACAGCTGTGTCTTTGAGCTGTGCTCATAGCGCAATGAGCAATCCAGTCTTCGTGGATGTGTCTGTCTCCCTGGCTAGAATACAGGCTAGTGACCCAGAGTTGAGGGCCAGGTTGGACCCTAGCCCCATTAGGAGCTGCATCCCCTCTGGCTCTGCTGGACTGTTGTACTTTCTTACCACCCTCAGTGCCAGGCACGTGACAGGCACTCGGTTGACATGTGTTGAATGTGTGAGTGGAACGAGTAAGTTCTGGGTCATGGCCGCTATATCCCCTGTGGGTCTTTTCATTACAAGTGGAAGCTACAGAGAGAGGCAAATGTCGAAGAAGAGAAGACTCTCCATGCTGCCTGGTCCCCAGAAGTAGTCCCTAACTTACAGTAGTTATATAACTTTGGGGACAGTCCCCTCAGGATATTGTGAGAGTTTGTGACGTGATGGCCCCTTCCACCTCCCGCTCCCACTTAGGAGGCAAAGGACCCTTTTCCCTCAAGCTCTATGAAGCACCAAGAGCTTGGGTCTCAGCTAGAGCTTGTCGTGATCGGCTCCCCAGTGACAGGACTCAGGTGTGCCAGTGGTGTGATTTTAGGCAGAAGCTATCACCCCTCTGAGCCCCCTTCCACCTCAGTAAAATTAGAATTCTACTAATAATACCTATCTCACAGGTTAGAGAAGACGAAATGAAATATGAATATTACAGCGCTTTAAAGATCCACAGTTCCTTATCTTGTCCCCCTCCCAGTGGGGTTCAACATTAAGATGAGGGTCTGTGAAATCTGGGCTTTGGCTCTGTCCCTCACTCTCAAGGGAATTTTGGGCAGGTGACTTCCTGCTCCTCACTTGTCAAGTGAAGGTGTGGGGTGACACTAGATGGTCCCTGAGGGCCCCTCCTGCTCTAACTTCCTGCTCCAATGTTCTACAAGTTCTGAATGGTAAAACACGCAACACGCCTCTGTTCCTTCTCTTGTCATTTGACTGTGATGTGAGAATAAAGGTCCTTTCAGTGACTAGCACTGTCAGGGAGGGCCTCTCACTCACCAATGCCCCTCAGTAAGAACAGTGAACATCGCAGCCTATTGGAAAGGCCCTGGCCCTAGGTTTCTGTGATGGGCCGCTGTGACGTCACCCGATGCTACAAAATCCTCAGAGAGCTTCCAGTGCCCAGAGAGGGATGATTTGGGCTGGTTTGTGTGGTATGTCTTTTATAACCTTCATTTCTTTGGAACCTGATCATTTAAGGTTAGGATCCAACAGGCATGGCCTAGAGTTTGCTCTTAGGGAGTCTGGGGTCCAGGTGAGGAGGGAAGACTAACAGGTGATCCTGCCATGGGGAGTGATGGAAGAATTCATTGTGACTTGGGAGTGTGTAGGGTTCGGGTAAGTAGAGAGAGGGTGTGGGTGGGCACCAAGGGCATGGAGTCTGAGGGTGAGTAGTGAGACCATGTTAACTGAGGTTGAGTAGGTGACTTGTACTCAACAGAACATACATTTGATTGATCAGTCACTCCCTTTCTGGGGAATACCAGACACCTCCAAAGGAGGACAATGGCAAGGATGTCTTTATTTGGAAGTCACCTTCTTGAGGATTAGAGAAGCTTGGTGGAGGTTGTTTCCCTAGGCGGGGCTGTGGTGAGAACACAGCATTCAAAGTGAGGTTTCATACAGGTGTCTTGTGTGAGTTATCTCATTTGATCCTTACAGGCATTCTGGAAGGTGGGGATTACCGGCCCCACTTCTTAGATAAAGAAATCAGGGCTCAGATGCCAGGATGTTGCTCACAGTGCTAGTTAGCAGCAAAGCTGGAATCTCCGGAGCAGGCTTCCTGACTCCATGTCTGGAACACCACTTGCTGCAGCTCCTGTGGCTGGGGTGTGAGTGGGGAGCGGCAAGTTCACATAGCACCTAGGAGAATCTAGGGGTCCGGAGTGCAGGACTGTGATGGAGGTCCCAAGACTGATGTGGTGAAGGGGAATGGGGGGCATGTTTGCTGCTCTTCTTCAGGCTCAGACAGCTGGAGTATCAGGAAGCCCAGGAGCCTCGAGATGGGCTTGTGGGCTTAGGACTTGTCCGAAGAGACAAAGAGGCAGACACTGGACAGCCTTCCAGTTCACTGAAGAGCCATCACTTGGGCTGGAGAATGACCATGTTCTGCCCTTCTCCCTTCTCGAATCAAACTTCATCAGCCTGTCTGCCTGCAGGGTGCCTGGGGCTGAGTGAAACCTCTGTCACCGCAGAAACTGTCAGCCTGGCTGTTTCTTCACTTCTGGAGCTTTCCTGCCTCTCCCTCCACTGGCTTCTGCAACTCTGGATCCTGAGTTTGGGATGATGTGGGGGTGGGGGCTCCACTTTTTTGTGATTGCCAGATGCCAGGCTGCCCTCACCCCTCTGTCTGCCTCCTGCCTGACATGGGCAGCAAGACCAGGTCTTTCTCTTTTGGAGGCATCCACCTTGCATTTGGGTCTCCCAGGGAAGTGGTCCATGTTCCAAGGCCATCAGCATCCTCTGGGGGACTTGTTAAGAATAAACAGGTTAGGTCTCACTCTGGATCCTTTGAATCAGAATTTTTGAGAATGGATTCAGGAATCTGTCTTCAAACAGGAACTTTCTGGGAAGTTTTTAGGGACAGTGAGATCTGGAACCAAGAGCCACTTGTGTGAATCACCACACCATACATTGCTGGGGAGGAACTAGTCTCCTAGGATGCCCGGAAGGAGATTGGGTTGGTGGTTGTTAGATAAGACCAGTTAAAGGAACAGTTTCAGAAGCCCGGGCAGGAAGAAACCCTGGCAGTCCCCTTGCTGGAGGCCCTTGAAGCTGAAAATTGCTTCCTTACCTCTCGTCCCAGCTCCCCACCCCGTCCTGCTTCTTCACACAAGAGCCTTCTCCCCCACACAGTCAGCCAGGAATGTTTAGGTTCAGGTCCAAGGAGGAAATTTGAGGAAGGGCTTGGAGATGGGCCAAGGGGAGAGCCGAGGAAGTGATGAAAGATATTTTTAGTATTACTTATTCCAGAAAAGGCTGAGGGAGCAACTTATCACTACTCAAGAACTTGGAGAGGCTTATTTATTAGATTCTTGTCTCAACAATTGCTTAAACGACAGCTGAAAGGACCGAGGTGAGATGGAGGAAGGGGTTCATGAGGTATGGATGGGGACCAGGAAGAAGGCCGCGGAAGCTTCCATCCTGGTGTTTGTGAGGACAGTTAATTCAGTTGCTCCTCAGGTGACTTTTGTGTCCAGGGTGCACCCAGCATCTGCCCTCAGGAGCTGAAGCTTGGTGGAGAGTCCCTTCTGCCTGGGAAGCCTCCCTCCTGGTGGAGCAGTCGTGGGGCAGACACCAGGCGTGCTGCACAGAGCTGTGGATTTTACCCAAACAGCCAGGACAGCGTGGGTCCCGAGACGCTGGGAGGCAAAGTGGACAGGGGTGCCTGGCAGGCTGAAGCGCCCCTCTGTGGAGATGCCCACCGCCCCGCTGGATGCCTCTTCCATCCAGTTGTCTCCACCACTCTTGCAGGGAAACATCTAGAGTTATCTGGATGCCAGATTTTGCACATGTGACCACATTTCCGCAGCAGCCTCTTCCGCTATGACTAAATGGCCCATGGACAACAGGGAAGCTGCCCCCACCTCTGACTGTTCTGTCGGGGAAAGCTCCTGTCTCAGAAGTTGCATCCCCATTCAGCCTGTGGGGTACCCTGCATCCCCATGGCTGCCAGAGCCTCCTGGGAACTGTTGCATACTGCTAGGCAGCTGGCTCTCCCAGACACCCCATTCACCGGGCTCCTCAGTTCAGTCCAGTTTCCTCGGGAGCCTGGAAGGACCAGGGAATGGCTTCTGTTATCTGTCTCTCAAGCCCCGGCTATCCCACTATTTGATTTTTTTAAATTTTATTTTAAAGGCAAGGTACAGGCAGGAATGAAGGCTAGCAGGGAGGCAGGCAGGCGGGCGGAGAGAGAAGGCACAAGCACCTCATTTATTATTTTCAGTTATTCGTCAGTGGTTGCTTCTCTGACCCTGGGTCTTAATTCGTGGATCCTCGGATGCATGTGGACTGCACCTGATTTAACCCATTAGGCCACCAGGGCGCACCCCGCTATTTGATTCTGTAAGGGCTTCTGTAGTCCACCACTGCCAGGAGGTAAGAGGGACACGTGAACAATGCTGCCTTGCGGGGTGACTTGAACATGAAGCAACAAGAGAATGATTCAAGTTCAAACCCATAAGGAAGAGGGAGCAGAAACCGAGCATCCTAGGTCTGTGTCCAAGTCCTGAGTCACTGGAAAGTTCTGGAATCTTCTGGGTTCTTTCTCTATGAAAGGGGAGGGTGATCGCTCAACTTCCTGGAACCAAGGCGAAGGTGAGCAAGGGATGGACTGGACACTGTGTTTGCTGAGCTCTTGTTTTGTGTCAGGAGTTCCGATAAATACTTTATGTAGTTATCTCACTGAAGCTCCTTAGCAGCCTGAGGAGGCAGTACTTTTATTATTTCCGCTTTAGAGAGGAGGAAATGAGGGCAAGGAGAAGTGGGGAGCTGCCCAGCACGAGGCTGGATTCAGGTCCTGGCGTGTCTGACCAGCTCCTTATTTCAGGAATGGGGTCGGCATGCTAAGTGGTGACAGGGCAATGGCACCGTGGGGGTAGTCTGCTGTCAGGCCCGGGAGTGGCCCCCAAAGCTCCCGCTCTCAGAGATGCCTACCCCTCCCTCAGACCTGCAAGCAGGACCCCCAGGTCTCTCTGACCAGCACTGGCCACAGGGTGGGGCTGGGCCACTGCCGTGCTCCCCACTCACCCCCCAAACTCTCTTTTCTCATAGTTTCCTCTTGTTCCCCCCTCCCCGTTCCCCTCTTTTCCTCTCACCTTTCCCTCACCCTGAGCCAGGGGCCTTCACAGCCTCCCACTTATCAGCTCAGGCATCAACCCCTGTGCAGTTTCAGAGTTCTCTCTCCCTCCCTCCCTGGTGTTATTCTTCCCTTTGTCAGATGAGGGCACTACAGCTGGGCTGGGGCAGCCCTGTGGCTGGTGGGCACAGCCCAGTACCCCTCACTGACCTGAGGAATCTCTGTAGAAGGCCCAAGAGATTCACAGCTTGACTGGTCCCTGGGCACCCTCATGACACCTCTTCAGTCAGTATTCTGAGGACTCAAGGCGGAGGCAGAGCTCACACCCAATGAATTCAATCATTCACTTAGTCAGCCACGTTTCCTGCATCCTCTAGGCAACCCGACACCTTGTGGGCTTGATGACTGCCTTCTGCAGTGGAGTGTCCGAGGGGCAAGGGAAGCAGAGAGTGAGCCTATGGTTATAACACAGGTCATGCAGAAGGACACCTCCATTTGGGAGTTAGGGATGGCTTCCCGAAGGAGGCTTGAGAAGTCTCAGCCGAGACCAGAGGGTGACTACAATGAGCACCTGAGAGGCAGGCAGGAGCCAGGGGCAAGTGCTCCAGGCAGAGGTGACAGCTGGTGGTAAGGCTGCTGGCAAAAATGTCCCTGTTGCTAGGTCCTCAGCTCTACCCCAGGCTCCCTCTCCCCAAACTCTCCATCTCCCAACTGTCTGTGACCTCTGACCACCCCAGGATGTCTACTCCCCACTTCCTCTGGAGCTCCATGTGGACTCTGTCACATCTGTCTTACTACTGCCTTGACAGAGATGCCTGGTGTTCATGTGGAATATTCCCCCGGGGGGTAACAGGAGAAGGCAGGTGAGGCGGCAGGTACAGTATCGAGGGACATCCTGGCGCAGACTCTGTCCTGGAGACCCATGGAAAGCCTTTGTCCCTATGGTCTGTAATGGGCTTCAGGAGAGAGCTTCAATATTTGCTGCAAACAGAGGCACAAAGGACATGGAGGGCTATTGTGAGCTCTCCAAAGAGGAGTTAATCCGCTGGGTGGGTGACCGGGCCAGAAGGAGTTCAAGTGCTGGGCGGGCACCGGGGGGTGTTGTCATTCGTGAGTAATTGTGGGAGATAATGGCACAGAGGGAGACAATCTCTACACAGGTGGAGGGAGGTGCTGAGAGGCACACCCCAGGGAGGTAAAAGGAGACAGCACCTGTTCTGAGAGCTCAGGGTGCGGATGACACCCCCTCTCCACCTGTCGTGAGCTCAGTGCTCAGAATCTGCTGCTCTCCAGGCAACTGCTATTGGGATGGGCCAGGGTTCTCTTCCTCCCTTTCCCTCTCCAGCTCTCCCTCAGGGCCTCTTTTCAGTCCACTGCACAGAGACAAGTTGTTTTTGGCTCCAGGGGGCCAAGGAAAGGAAACCAGCTACATTTGCATATCATTAGCATAAAAAGACTCTATTTGCCTGAGTCTATTTTCAGCTCCTCCCTCCTCCAAACCTTCCCATCACCTCTGAAAGTGGCATATGAGGGAGGCCTCGGGGTGGAGGTTGGTAAAGGGGCTTTTCCTGGTCCTTTTCAGGGATGTCTTGCCTTTGGAGGGTAGAAAAACAGCCTTAGTAAGAAATCTGCAGCACTGGCAGTGCAAGCATTTGGAGAATCCAACTCTGCAAGCTTTGCATTAGCACAGGGGCTCTGCCAAGATCTGCTCACCCCCAGACACCTCCAGGGGTGCAAAATACTGGGGTTGGAAATAAGAGGGAAATGTGACTGCACACTGAATTACAATTTGCATAATTCTATGTAATTTGCAGGTGCAGGATTGTTCTGTTTTCCAGGAATTTTCAAATTCAATCTTTTTGCTTTCCTCTTTCTTGGAGTTTCCTCTTTCTTGGAGTTTTCTTTTCTTTGCTTTTCAGTGTCCCAAGATGCACATCTGCTTCCTCTCTAGGACAGAGAAAAGGACTGGGTAGGACCCTGGTGAAGGGGACGGGCAGGAGGAGAGGGGCAGCATAGACACCTGAGTTGGAGGAGGACAGGGCAGGGGAAGAGGAAGGAGAAGAGGAAAGGGGGAGAAGCCATCTCTGCCAGGACCCAAGAGTGCCATTTCCCCACTCCGCTTCCAGACTCCAGTGCCCACTGGGATACTAAGGAATGATCTCATAAAGCCCTCCAGTGGCTGTAGCTCTGTGGGATCTTGTTTCCACTCAGGGGGTTGGAGAGCAGAGCCCGGATGAGGCTGGATTTGCCTGCCATCCCTAGAGGGCAGCTAAGGCTACACAGTGAGAACAAGAGGACCTGGCTCCCAGCACATTTGATTGCAGATGCTAAATGCCAAGACTGTACTAACTAGCCTTGCTCCAGGGAGAAGGGGGAGGTCTAAGAAGCATCCAGAAACCATCCAAGGATAACCCTATTCCAGACAAGAGCAGATGGGTTCCCTCTCCCCCAGAGTTATGAGCCACCTTTCTTCCTAGGGTGGGAAGAGAAGGGTGAAGAAATCTGATGCCTCTACCAGTGGAACCTGGGAATTGATTTAGTTGTTTTCATGTTCAGTAAATTATTAGTGTACATAAGATAAACGAGACTTAATTCAGCTGATGCTAAGCCAGAGGGAAGTAGCTGCAAAAGTCATTTGCTGGCTGAAAAACCTCTACTTCTAGCCTATCTCTACCTTTCCTCCCCTTCATTCTTTCTTGTCTTCCAGACAAGTTAAAAAAAAAACAAACTACAACATGGCAATAATTACTATTAGCAAATGACAAAGCTATTTAAATTCTTAATAACAATAGTAGCTCTTTTGAAACGTAAGTCAGGTCACATCACCCTTCTATCTGGAAACCTTGGCTATTCTTCAGTCCTCCTTCCCAAAGGCTGTTAGGCCCTGCCCTATGGGACCCAGAATTCTTACCACTGTCCCCCTTCCCATGACTTCAGGCCCATGGCCCTACAGCTAGGGGAACATCACCAGCACATTCACACCTGCTTCTTTGCTTTTGTTGGCCATTTCTCGATTCCTCAGAGGTCTCTGTAGGCCAGGTTCTCTTCATCCCCAAGGGCTCATCTCTGCCTTCTATCCTCTGTCCTCCTCAGACAGGACCTCCTCACCCCCCACCTAGATAAGACATCCAGCCTTTCATAGCAGTGTTTCATAGCAGTGTTTATGCCTTTAGAGTTAGAAAGAAGCAAGCTCTTCCCCTGGTTCTGTCACTCACTGGTGAATGGCCAGGGGCAATATACTCACCTCTCTGTGTATCTGGGCACAGGGATAATAATAACATATATGGAGGCTTAAATTCTGGCATTCTGTGTAAGTGCCTGGCACTAGCAGGGGCTTGTTAGAGAGTGGATTCTAATATGAGTGCTAATACCCTCGTTTCATACTTAAAAATGCATCAGGAGCTGTGTCTGCTCTCAGAGATTCACTATCTTGTTGTTTGCTTTTTTTGAGACACAGAGATCTGCATGACTGAAACAATGATGAATACATGAATTGAGATATGAACCAAAGGAACAAAGAGGCAAGAAAGTGAACTCCGCATGCCCTGCCCCGGAAGAGCTTTTGCACATTGCGCCCCATGAACTCCTCAGTAGTTCGTTGATGGCTTCGAGACCCTGAAAATAGGTCAGGCAAGGCTCAACAACTCCATCTTACAATGAGAACAGAGGCTCCAAGAAATGACACCTCTGGCCCAAAGTCATATTCTCTCCCCAACTGTGTTCCTCCCCCCATTCAGACTGTGGATCCTAACCCCCAGGATGGTGGCAGAAGGGGCTGGGGCCTTTGGGAGCTAACACGTTATGAGGGTGGAGCCCTCATGAGCGGGATTAACATCCTCATAAAAGAGACTCCAGAGCACTTTTGCTCTTGTCCCTTCTGCCACAGAACAAAGAGTGAGAAGTCGGCAGTCTGCCACTTGGACAAAGGTCCTTGCTTGGCCATGCTTGCAACTTGATTTTGAACTCCCAGCCTGCAGAGCCCTGAGAATATACTTCTCTGCTTATTTTCCAACCAGTCTATGACATTCTGTTACAGCCTCCTGGATAGATGTGGCACATACTTGATTGCACAGTCCTCTGGACCCCTTATGTGATGAAGGGTGCTGCCCATCTCCTCGCCAGAATTCAGGGTCTGTGACAGTTCTGTTCATCCTGTTCTCCATCCTGGTTCCCTAGAATAGTGTCTTGACTCTATATCCAGTATTTTTCTCTACACTGTGTTATATGGAGCTGCATAATTTCTAAACCCCTAAAAAGTCATGATTTTATTTTATCCCTCTATTTTCTTGTGAAGTGAGCAAGAAATAATTATTGCCCTCATGTTTTATTGAATAGAAAACTGAAGCTAGATATTGAGTCAATATCATACAAAGGCTGGAATAAGATTGTATAACTTTAAATATACTCCTCTGTTCAGAGCCACCCTGAAGTTAAGGGGGGAAAAATCAGAGATTGTCAGAAATTCTCAGAAGGCCTAAAATATTACTCTCACCTATTTTCGGGGTTTGGAAAACCACATACTTTCCTCTAATCATGGGCTATATATAAGACAAATGTTGCTGAGACTTTAAGATGAAGGGAAACATACTCGAGAGTGAGGAATCCAAGGCTTAGGCCTCTGCGGATCCCCTGCCCAACAGCCTCTCCTCCCCACAAGAATCTGTCTTGGGCCCAGAACCCTCGCCCATGCCATGGCACACGGGGCATTCAGGGCATGCTCTGCCCATAGGGCTCTTTGGTCCAGTTTGGAGGATGGAGTTTAACTCTTCCCTGGGTTGAGCTTGCCAATTACCTATTTCAAGAGACTCTGGGTAGGTATGAGGATTGTGTTTTAAATTTGTTTTAAGTGACTATAATGCTAACAGAGACAATTTGAGTTCTAGAGGTCATTTAGGGAAGAAGTGAAGGCAGGAAAATGTTGAGTCATTTCATTTGTTTGCTGACTCATTCATTCATTCATTTATGTTGCATTTATCACATCTTTAGCCTTCATAGGAATCCCAGAGTCTTAACAGCCCACAACTATTCCTCACTCAATACTAATCACCCTTTATCAAGCATCTGCTACAAGCTAGACAGGATGCAAACCTACCAGAGCTCTTCTAGGCATAATAAGCACTATTATCACTGTGTAAGTGAGACAGTGGAAGCTCCGAGAGGTCTGGTGAGATGTCCAAGATCACACAGCGATACAAATCTAAGCCAGCCTGACTCCAAGGATCAGGCTAAACTCTGAATGCTTGAGTCATAAAAAAGAAGAGTGCAACACACATTGCTGATGTAAATTGTGATAATAAAATGACTGCTTGTGGTCCCAGGATCCCCTGGAGCCAGGAAGTGTTCCCAGCAGTGTCTAGCTTCCTGACCCCAGTGCATTGCCCCACTACCCTTACCCTGACTACAATCTAAGGCTATTGAAATGCTAGGGTCATTATTACCTTGCTTGTATGGGGCTTTTTTTTTTTTTTTGGGGGGGGGGTGTGTTTATCATGTGTTTGTGATAAATAAGTGTGAAGGCAAAATAAGTTTTGCTTATTTTTGTTTTTAAAGGAAAGGTGCCTGCAGGAATGAAGGTGAGTAGGCCAGCAGGCAGGGAGAGAGGAGGAAGTACTTTATTTGGATGTTCCCTCTGGACCCAGATCTTAAACCTGGGACCTTGGAATGCATGTGGACTGCAGCCAGGGTGTACTAGACTGCTGGGTCATTCGAGTGTGCCTAATTGTACTTGGTTTTGAACTTTATGTAAAAGACAGTGTGTCTTCTATGGCTTGCTATTTTCCATATGCTCTGAAATTCACATAGTTGATGCCTGTGACTTTAGTTTATTTCATTGTGTGAATAGCCCACATTTTATTTATTTCACTTCCTGTAGAAGGATGTTTAGGCTATTTCCAGTTCCTTCTTTTATTTTTTTTTTAACTGTACAAACAATGCTACAAAGAATCTTCTCAGTCACTCCTGTGGTGCACAGCATTAAGGGTTGTATATATGCATGCCTGGAAATGCAGGGTTGTAGTGCCTGTATGTGGTGCCTTTTATGCAATATAGCCCTTAAAGTGTTCTGTCAGTTTGCCTTGGCATTTTCAGGGGTCAGTGTTGGGCTTGGGAAAGTGGGGTTTCACAGTGGTGGTTAGCCCTGAGATTAGCTTTGGGAAATTCCTGTATACCTAAGTGTAGTCATTCACAGAGCAGTGCACACCCCTGACAGTTTATTTCCAGAACTGAGTCTGAGGTTATAAACGCTTGTCAGTTTTTGACTAATATCCCAGGAGATGTGAGAACCAGAAATCTGGAGAACTGGCTTCTTGGTTAGAGCATGTGGGCTTGGGGGCTCCTAAGGGGTTTGGGCTTCTGCAGTGGAGCCCACATTTCTTAGCCTTGGATTCAAGGTCATGTGGTGGAAATGACCAAAGGCAGTGAGGTCCTGTTTGTTTCCCTCCCTCCACCAATGCCTTCCTTTCCTTTCCTGCCACCAGTATTCATTTTCCTTCTTCAAAAATTTTAATTATACGGCGTGTCCTGGTGGCCTGGAGGATAAGACCACTGGACATAGTCCACATATATCCCGAGGACCAGGGTTCAAGACCCGGGCCGGGGTTGCGGGTGGGGAGAAAACCAAGATGAACATTAAATAAAATAAATAAATGCTCCTTCCTCCTCTCTCTTCCTGCCTGTCTGCCTGTTCACCTTCATTCCTGCCTGCACCTTTCCTTTAACAATTTTTTGATTATGTCATGCATTTAAAGAATTCAAAGTACAAAATTATATAAGCAAATGTCTTAGTCCCACTTGCCTAGCCCACCTCTGAAAAGTAATCACTTTTATTCAATTCTTATGCATCCTTCTCGAGTTTTATGTATAAGCAAAAATTAATATAAAACCTTATTTTAATCTCTTGTAGAAATGACAGCATGATCTACATACGATTCTGCTTTTGCCTTTTGTGTAAGAACGCATCTTGGGTATCTATCTGTCAGAACATTTCTTCCTTTTATTAAATATTTGTGTGGTAGATGGTTATATTCCACACTATTTATTTATCATCTGCTATGTGACAGTTTCTGTGCTGAGCGCTGGGATTAAAACAATGAACAGGCAGTGAGGGAGCTTCTGCAGAGTGGGAGTACACAGCAGAAACAGCATTTCCCCCCTGGGCAATGTGGCACCCAGCTGGGCCCAGTCCAGGTTTATTTAGTGGTAAGATTTGGCTTTGGTTTCTCCCCAAGGCCCAAGGGCACAGGCCACCCAGAACCCTGCAGCCTGGAACTACAGCAGGGCTGTAAGGGTACAGGGGCAGCCTGAGTTAGAGTGGCTTTCTTAATCTGGGTCCTCTTCTCCAAAGGGCTCCCAGAAAGAGTCATGGCCTCCACACGCTGAGCCCTCTGCCGACACCTGCCCTGCTGGGTGGGTAGAAGGGCCAGCCTCAGACTCAGTAGAAGGTGGTCCACAGTTGTCAGTTCAGTTCCCTCGGCCCTGGGGTTGGCTGGCATGTCCCCTTGTCAGATAGGAGGGATGCTGTAGGCCCTTAGAGCCCCCCACTCCACTCTCACCTGGAAATTCTGCCTGCCTCCCACCTCTGGGAAGTATAAGATATTTGAATCTGAGCTTGACTCTCCATATGGTTCCTAAAAAGGCAGAATCTTTTATCTTCAAGCCACATCAAGTCTGCATCCTGGGGCCGGCCAAGCTGCTATCATTCTGGAAACACCAGCAACAGTGGCTTGCTCAGGGATGGCTTTGGGGCGGTGCAGACTGTGGGCAGAAGGACCCTGTTCCTTCTCTAAAGATCTGCTACCACCGCCTTGACACCTGTAATCATTCTGGACAAGGACCCTGAATTTCCATTTTGCAATCCCCCTTAACTCTGTTGGCAAAGCCTGCAGTCTTGGCCGGTTCTCCTTAGCTAATATTCTCACCCCCCCAGTTAAGTAGCTGATTCTATTTTACTTTATATTCTCTTTAGTATCTTCTGAACTGGAGATTTAGTTTTGTTTTTGTAAATCAAACTAAACATCACAGGGATGAAAACAGGACACATTCATTATTGGTTGCACACACTTGGAAAGGGTCCATGTGCTCACCGCGGTGCATGAGCTGTTGTGTCCACACCCACACACCACACGTCCAAGCCACAGTCTGACGACTCCTGAAAGCTCCCGTGACTCACACAGAGACTGAGGTGCGCCCGGGCCCCCGCTCCTGTGCCAGGTTCATGCCCCTGCCTAGCACCAGCCAGTTTCCCGAACTTCCTAGCTGACCTCCCCTCCCACAGCTCCAGGCGTGTCTTCAGTCAGATGACACATGGAAACCACACACTAACAGCCCTGGACAGATTTCTGTGGAGGCCCAGATGAAGCCAGGGGAAACTCTGGGAGGCCATCTTGTTCACACCTGCAGGCAGGGCCTACTGTGCTGCTGTTGCCAGAAGACAGAGTAGGTTGCGACTTTATACAGACTGCAGAGACAGTGAGTGCCGGAGCTCTCCAGGCCCCTCACTCGAGGATCTGGCATTCTTGCCCAGAAGTTTTGCCCATTTCTCGGTAGGCTGAGGAAGGTGGGATTCTCCAGCCCCACAGTCTCGGCAGGCTGAACACCCTGATTTGAACAAGCCTTGGGCATTCACCTGCCCCAGGAAAGCAGGCATTGTCCAGGTGTCCTGATGCTGAGCCGCTTTCCTCTCACCCAAAGAAAGGAACATTGCTGCCCTCTGGTGGCCTTTGGCAGAGGACCAAGCTGCCATCCCTGAGGCAGGTATCCTTTGTTGGTCTCTGGGTCAGGAGCTTTGAGTCCTCCATAAGCAGACGTCCTTTCTTGTTCCTGGAACACAGGTAGCTTGTTCTCACTGCAGGGCCTTGGCTCTTCTGTCCCTTTATCCTCAGTGCTCTCTGTCCAGACCTCAGGGGCAGCCCCTTTCTCATTTTCCAGCCCTCTGGCCAAATGTTACCTCCTCAGGGAGGCCTGAAACAGCACGAGACCCCTGCCACCGTCCCTCTCTAACCCTTTGCTTTGTTCCACTTGGTTTGAACATTTACCTGCTATGTGAAAATAAGTTTAAATTATGTGTCCATTGACTTTGTCCTTCACCAAAATGTCAGGTTGAGGAGAACAGAGTTCTTGTCTACGCAGTTTGTCACTGGACCTCAGCACATCATAGAGCAGACACCAAACATGCTTCTTGAAGGAATAAATAACGCGTATGGAAAAGAGCAACTGAGATCTGAGGGAACATCTGGTTTTCAAAACTGCCTCATTTGGTAGATGAATGAGCTGAGGCTCAGAGATGAGTGTGGCCTGAGCACCCAACCTGGAGGGCTGAGTCAGTGTAGGGTGGTGTTTCCTGGGTTCCCCCAGTCCTGCACTCCAGAGGGCAGAGGCCCCAGAAGTGGGCAATGCTGCCAGCGGCTGCAGCAGGCCCCCAGCGGGTCCAGACCTCACTCCCAGTGGTGCTGTGGCACTGCGGGGTGTGACGATTGGGGCAAGGAAGGCCAGTCCACAGGAGCATGAGAGGACTGCAGAGACAGAGATGTTTGTTCTGGAGAGGGAGCTTGGTGGATGGGGCGGGTGTCAGGCAAAACGGAATCAGCAAGGATTTGGTTGTGACATTCTGGGTTGTGTCGACTCCCCAAGGCCCAACTCTGTCCTCACTGCACTCAGCTGGGGGCAGGGACTGAACTCCGATAATGGGCCCAGTGCAGATATGAGGTGGTCGAGGGCTCCAGACACAGACCTAGGCCTCCTAGGCTGAGCTTGGGCAGGCAGTGTGGCTGGTGGGGCTCCGGTGATCAGGCTCAGGACAGCTCTGCCTCTGGACATCTAGAAGCTAACAGCATCTACTCTGGGGCTGGTCTTCTGGTGAAAGCCTGATGGAATCTGTGAGGTAATTCTCTAAGATGCTTTGATACTGGAGAGGAAAAGAGAAGTCATTGTTCACATCCTGAAGGGCAAAGAGCACCTCCTGCCTCTGTTTCTTAATGACCAATGGAGGTTGGACTTTTCCTACCCTCTCCATGGTTCTGTTCAGAAACTGAGGCCTAGAGGGGGAGGCCACTGGTATTTCCCACCTTCCTCTTTCCTCGCTGCCTCCTACACCTTCTTCCCGAGAGCCAGAGCAGCTCAGTAGTTGGGTCAGGTTCTCAGGTCTCCTGACCTCCAATCAGGGCCCATAACTTTCCATTCTCCAGAGGCATGACTGAGGTGACATCTGACCTCAGCAGAGATGATGACAGTCTGCTTATTTCTGCTGGAGACCTCTCTCTGCAGACACCCCACCTATCATTATGTCCACCTCCCAACTCCCAGTCCCAGCCCACGTCCAGGATATCAGAGGTGCCTTCTCTCCGAGTGGCTCTCCTCGAGGCTCCCGGGCCCTGAGCAGTGTCCAGCTGGTGATTGTCAGTCAGACCCACAACCCTGGGTTTAGCATGACTCTGGACCCCAGGAAGTGGCGCCAGCCCCGCCTGCTACACTCACGATGGTGGCCCCCCAGACACAGGAGAATGTCTTTGTGCCCCACAACTCACTGCCACCTCCAGACTGAGCAATCTTTAGCCTGATGCGCAGAGATCACGTGTTGGGCCCCAAGACCCCCGAAGAGGTTCGAGTGCCAGGGCGGCTGCAGGGCTTCCTGAACAACCGAGCACTTTATCCCAGAGCAGACGGGACACGCCCCCTTGATGCTGCTGGCAAAGCCTGCAGTCTTGGCCAGTTCTCCTCGCCTAATATTCTCAGCCCCGGTCCACATCAGCCTGAATGCTTCCCGTTTAGAGCGTCAGCTCCCACAATAAAGGCATCATCCTGCACCTCAGATTTCCCGCCGTGATCCAGGGAACCAGGAGGTCATAACTTGGCTTCCTGTATAATTCTCCCTCCAGGCTCCAGTCCTCTCAGCAATGAATGTCTCTAACGGGAAAGTGACAGCACTATTCTAACCAGCACCACTCTGGTGGGGGTGCGATGTGGGGAGCTGGTCACCTCTCCTTTCGAAATATTAACTGAATTCCTATTCTGGTGCTGTACTTGTAAATCGCTCTTTTCAGTCCACTGCTCCCCGAGAACGCAGACCTTTCAAAGTACCTCCAGGAACCACAAATGTCACCTGCCCCGCATTCCCCTCTTGCTTTCCCCTTTCTTCTCCGCTATGGTTCAGCATGTAGTAATGCACTGCCCCCCTATCTAAGCTGAAGACCTGATCAACATCCTCAAAACATTTCCTGGTTCCCTGTCACCTGCGCTCAACCAGGGTCAATCCCAAAGGCACTGTCCCTAAAGTTGCTCAGTCCACCCTCCCTGGCCATCTCCATCCTTCATGCTTGGACTGCTGCAGTGCCTTCTTTCCTGCTCCGCTTCCCTGCAGAAAGCCCCTAGACACAGCTCCCATCCTAAAACTGTGTATTTGGTGTGCCCTGGTGGAGCAGTGGTTAGGTCAGTCACCTCCAACGGAGAACAAGGCCACACCCTGCTGGGTTTGAGTCCCAGGTTGGGGGTAGAGGTGGGAACAACCAGTGAGAACAACTAAATAAAAACATAGAAATAAAATGTTTTTCTCTTCTCTCTCTTCCTGCCCCCCTTTCTGTTTGCCTTCATTCCTGCCTGTACCTTTCATTAAAAAAAAAAAAAAAAAAATAAGCAAACCTTTTAATTTAATGCTTCCTCTGTGCTACAATATTTTATTTGGCCCTGGCAAGAAGGCCATGAGGAAGACATTATTTGCATTTTAAGAGTGAAAAGTGGTGGCTTGGGGAGGCCGCATGACTTGCTCAGGGACATGGGAGAAGGGAAAGATTGGGAGCCAGGATTTAAAGCCAGGTCCCTGTCGTTCAAAAACAAAACACAGCATAACAAAAGGCAGATCCCTCCAGTTTCAGAACCCAGTACTCCCAGGCAGGCAGGGTTCCCTCTTAATCAGCAGCACCTCTCCATGTGCTCAGAAGGCTCCAGCTGCAGTGGGCATCACCTGAGCTCTGGGAAGGAGGGGAGGGGGCCTTCGAGGAAGTAGCTTTTGAAAACTCATTTGACCTTAAAATAGAAATTTGCAAACTCGTTTCATCTTAAAAATCCATATGAGCTAACATTTCATGTCCTGTAAGAACTTGTTTCCATGTAAAAATGCTTCTCCTCCAACTTTCTGAACAGAGCAGACATTGTAGAAAGATGTGCCCTGTGATCTTCAAGGTGCCAGGTAAGCCCCAGTGTGTCCTGGGGGGGTCCAGCACTGTGGTCTGAAAATGGACTATGTCATGAAGACTGAAGTTCTGACTGAGGTCACAGAGCTGTCGTGTACAGGGCTGCCAGCCTTGAGACTCTGAGATGATGGTCCCAGGTGAAGGACAAACCTTCTCAAGTCTTCCCCCTGGTTAGTTGAGAGAGTGGCTGCTGCCCACTGGCTGACAACACCCAGGCTGGTTGGTGGGCACTTCTCTCCAGGGCGTGTGAGAATATGGGGCAGCAGCCCGGCCAGTGGGCCGGCAGGCTGGCAGCAGGCAAGCACTTCCACACAGGGAGCCTCAATCTCCCACCCTCATTTGCTCATTTCCTCAATTAAAAATCATTGCTGCCAATACTGTTTCCCTCTTCTAAGAAACCCATTTGGAGTGAATGAGCAGAAGGATGAAACAAGCAGAGCCTCTTCAAGTTTCCAAACTCCACACCAGAAGGGCATTCAAACTCTGCTACCGCTTCCAGGCAGCTTTCTGGGATCCCCTCTCTCTTCCCTCCACTCTCCTGCAGTGTGGGCTGCTGCCCCTCCTCTGGGGCCCATCATCAAGTTCTTCTCCATCACACAAGGCCTGGAGTGCACCACCAGTCTCCCTCAGGAGGGCAAAACCCCTGACTGCACAGCACCTGGCACAGATGACACCCCCATGAGCTTGAATGACCACACCGAGGTATATGCCCAGTTATCTTTCGGACTCCCGCAGGCTTGCCATTCCTCTCATGCAGATATGTGGTACCACAGGGCTTCTCTTGCACTAATGAGGGCTGAGCTAGAGCGTCACTTCTCAAACCCTACTCAATGAGACTGACCAGAGGTGAGTGCAGTACTATAGGTTTTCAGAAACTCCACAAATGGTAATCAATCAGACTGGGGAACCACCAAGTTTCTATTCCAAGGTAGCTATCAACCTCTGGCATTCTGTGGTTTCAAAAGTGGAAAAATGTTGACCCCACTCAGCAATTAATTCAATAAGACAATAAATAATCCTGTCCTACCCACAGCCCTACATGTGCTCAATGGTCTTTCCTGAGAGCACCTGAGTTTCCCCAACCTCGAGGGTAGTAGCCCAGGCAGGTGCTGCCACCACAACAGCTCACCCTTGACAAAGCTCGACTGGCCAGCATCTCAAAGGCTTGTACCACATTGATGTCATTCTTGGCACTGACTTCAAAGTAGGGAATATCCTTCTCTTTACACCAGACTTGGGCCACCTCCTGGGACACCTGAATGAGGGAAAGAAATAATCACTCTTCCTCCATCATCATCCCCCCCATCACCACACCCCCATCACCCCAACCACCATCATCATTTCCACATCATCACATGCCCACCATTGTCACATTCTTATCATCCCCACCACCACTCCCGTTTACTGAGAACCTCTAATGTATTCATAACTTTACACATATTATTTCTTAACATAAACCTATGAGGTGGCTGCTAGCTTCATTTTACAGATGAGGAAACAAGAACTGGAGAACAGGAAGATGTGCTCAGTGTGTGTCACTTGAACAGGATGAGCAGGATTTGAAGACAGGTTTGACAGAATTAAAACCCACTGTACTAAGCTGCCTTCCTATGGCTGAAATTAGGAATCTCTTGTCTTCTTCATGGGAGATGACATGATAGACAACCAGGGAGAGATGACTTGCTTCCGAGTTGGATGAGCAGGCCTACACATTAGAGGTCTGTTGCTGGGCAGAGACCTGGGTCTCTGTTAACCTTTCTTTTCCAGTACCAGCAACAGTTGATGAGCTCCTAATACTGTGTTAGACAACTAATCATATATAAAGTCATTAAGCAAGAACCCTGTGAGATGGGTCTGATTGGCTCTACGTTACGGACAAGAATACTGAGGATCAGAGAGGTCCAGTGACCTGCTCATATCACACAGCAAAGAGAAACGGAGACTGACTGCAGCCCAGACCGTGCTTCCTCCTGAGCCACCCTCTGTAGGGCCTGCCTAAGCACTGTGACTTCCTGGACTGTAGGCTTCTTGAGCTCGGTGTCAGGACCTTTTTAGCTCTCGGCGTGGTGCGCATGAGCCACGCAATGCAGGCTGGGTAAATACATTTCCGATAAAATGCAACGGCTAATCACTGTTTCTGGGTATTGGATTGGAAAATGCTCTAGCAGTCCTGTGAGTTATGATTGGTATCACTGGGCTTAATATCTAATGAAATATGCTGTGGAGAAGAAAATGAATATAGTGAATCATTGCT
The DNA here is from genome assembly GCA_004363575.1 of Solenodon paradoxus. NCBI lineage: Eukaryota > Metazoa > Chordata > Mammalia > Eulipotyphla > Solenodontidae > Solenodon > Solenodon paradoxus. The sequence continues at coordinate 504,626 of RJWH01000923.1, forward strand.
GCCCTTACTTTATAACCATTGTTTCATTTTATTTGCGGGAACCAAGGTCTTTCTCATGGAGAAAGAACACTCTGCCCCTCTCTGAGGACACTGCGCAGTCAGGGGAGATTAGAGGCATCAAATAGTCTCCCTGCCTCCTGTAGGTTCTAGGAATGTCTATCTTAAAAGGATTGAAAGAAACACCACTTTGCCCTGTCTCGCTAGTCCTTTCTTCCCAGGCCTGAGGGATAGCTGCAGGGCCCAGGCCTCTGGTTCATTTCACAATGCATCCCCCCACCCCCACACTGTGCCTGGAGGGTTGAGATGGGGACCCATGAGCCACTCCCCTTTGGGAAGCCCAGATGACACGCGCACCTCTCAGGCCCAGGGTCTGCCTGCTCAGCCTCCCAGGAGCTGCGGGCCTAGAGCAGAGCAGAGAGAAAACCCAGGCCCAGGCCATGGCCCCTGATCGCTAAGATTCATCCGCATGCCCACCCCGCCTTTGGGGGTGGGGGTCCCCCCCAGAATTGTGATAAAATGATATGAAAATGCTCTCTTAAAACATCCTATTGTCAGTAATATTTTAGGGCTGTGGCTGTGGTCCTCTGGGACTGTGGCTGAATATTTTGGACTGCGGTTGTCCACGGATAGCTGACATCAAGGACAGTGGCACCGACTCGGCATTGCTGGGCAGGGAATGACCGCATACACACTCCAACACAGCAGTTGAGATTATGCTGCAAATTAACCTTTTTATACCCCTCACCTCTTCCACTCAACCCCAGAAAAGCCACCTTTGGAAGAAAGAGACCCTGACAGCACCTTCACTTTTCTCCAATCTAGTCACTGTTTCATGATTTTAAATATCCTCTTGTCTTTAACGAATAAAGTAGCAGTTATTTATAGCGTAGACTCTGACTGCGGAAATAAACTCTGTGGTACTTGGGGACAAAGGAGGTATGACAATTTTGGAAGTCTTGCTTCCATTAATTTTGCTTTTGGCTGATAATATTCACATCTTAACTTTCCCTGTTACAATTTTTCTACGTCAGAAGCCAAATGCTTGACAAAAATAGTGTAGTTTGCATACTTTCTAATGATGCTTTTCCATTCCATCTCTTATACATTACTGTTGTTATTATTATTATTGTTGTTATTATTATTATTTTTTTTTTTTGAAAGCAGGAAGGAATGAAGAGGCGGAAGAGCATTCTTATTTACTTAGACCCCCCGCCCAGTCTTAGGTCTTGGGTCACACTCTGGTGGTCTCAGTCGTGGGAGCCACAAGGGTGTGCCCATCTATTGCTTATACATTTAAAATGATCAATTATGTAAGTGTTAAAATGTGTGTCAAATACATCTTAAACCACTATGACAAACGACAAGGAATATTTTTAGAAAACAATCTCAATGTTAGGAATCAGTGTTAAGCCAGAAGTTGCTTACCTGAGCGCTAAGCCATATCCTAGTGAATACATTCTTTGTGGCATATGCTGTAGTTATTTTTAGCAAACTAATTGTTTTCACTATTCCCTTCTGTAGAAGGGGTAGGGGTTTAAAAAAAAATCTTTGTCAGTCATTTCTTTAAGATAATCCTAGTGATACACACACACACACACGCACACACACACACACATACACACACATATACACATATATCTTTAAGTATACAGTTCTGTGGTATTAAGCACATTCACACCATGGTGAAATGATCATCCTCATCCATTTCAGGTCCTCAGTCTAGCAACATAGTTTTAAATATTAATTTTCTTTTAATTAAGTGGGAAAAGCTCCTGTATCTTCCCAATCCAAGTCTAGCATTAGAAGGATCATTTCCTTTAATCCTCAAACAACCTCAAGAAATCTGTGTCTCATCTCCATTGCAGAATGAATAGACTGGAACAGGCCTACTAAGAACACACAGCATATGGGAATTTGAGCACAGAGAAGGTGCTCCTTCCATTGGCCCTCAACTCTAAACCACTCGGCCCTGAGCAAATGAGAATTTGCCTCTATCCTGACTTCTCCAAGCCAAAAATATGTTTCTCAGCTAACCTTCTCCATCTCTCCTTGCGGTGACTGGCAGAACAAAGCTCATCCCCTCAGGCTTTGACATTGACATTGGATGCTTTGATATTGGGATTTATACGAAATATACATTTTAATCACTGTATATTTTCATAATTTTTGATCTTCATGCACAGTACTGGCTCACAACTCCTAAAAGCCTTGGAATTTCCTGAGTGTTGCAAGTGATTAAGTTGTCTTTTGAGATATATATATATATATAACTTCTATTTTTATTTGTTTAAAGGAAAGGTGCAGGCAGGAGTGAAGGTGAGTAGACAGGCATGCAGGAAGATAAAGGATGAGGAAGCATCTTTATTTTATTTTAATTTAGTTGTTCACACTGGTTGTTTTCCCCCAAACCTGAGACTTGAACCCAGGGGTATATAGCTTGCTCCTTTGGAGGCAGTAGACCTAACTGCTGCTCTATCAGGGTGTGCTGTCTTTTGCTATTTTAATGAGGTTCCTTTGGATGAAACACCTAAGGATGAGGAATCAACTATGTGATTAGAGGTTTAGAACTTCCAGTCCTGCCTGGATACCCCTGGGAAGAGAGAAGGGCTGGATTTGAATCAATAACCAATGGCCAATGAGTTAATAAACATGCCTAAGTAATGAAAACTCCATAAAAACCCAAAAGGATAAGTAAGGCTTTGGGGAGTTTCTAGGACGGTGAGCATGTGGAGATTTGAGGGAGACTCTTGCACCGGAAGAGACCATGGAAGATCTGTGCTCTTTCCCCATATCTTGCCCTGTGCCTCTTTTCCATCCAGTTGTTCCTAAGGTATATCCTTTGTAATAAATTGGTGATCTAGTGAGTAAATGGATTTCTTGAATTATGTGGGCCATTCCTGCTAATTAATTGAACCTAAGGAAGTGGTCATACAAACCTCTGATCTGTAACCAGTTGGTCAGAAGCACCTGGGCTGTGACTGGCATCTGAAGTAGAGAGGGATCTTAGGACACTTTGCCTTTAACCTGTGTAATTTAAAGCTCTTGATGGTAGATAGTGTAAAATTGAGTTGAATTATTGAACACTTCACTAATGTCTTCCAACAATTAGTTATTGGTACAGAGATGCTTATACACACTCACGTTAGAATTGGGTCTGGGAATTTAAAGAAGATATCCTCTACCTCTTAGAGTCATAGCTGCACTTCCTGTCTTGCAAGGTACCCCTCATTCATTGAACATTTGCAGTCTGGTGAGGTCTCCTCACCAGCTCTCCATGTTACCTCCATCTCTCATGGTATCTCACAGTTCCTTCCCCTCTACAGTCTTCATCTTTCCACTTCAGTCTCTTCCCAGGGCCAGCCTCAGACCTTGTAAAATGTTGAATCCCATCTCCCATTCTGTCATACAATCTCCCTCCTGCCCACAATCCTTCTTCCCTACTCTTTACCTATAACGCCATGGCTCCCTTGCCTTTTAACCCTCTTTGTGTCATTCTTCCTTCCTTCATGGTTTCTCAGTGCCTTTATAGCTCTATTCTTCAGCTAGTTGTGTTTGGAAAAAACTTGAGTCCCAGATCCCTTATTCCTGACTTTTATTGCACACACAGCTGTTGAAGAAAAACACAACACAGATTCTATTTCATATCCGTGTCTCCTCTTTCAGTGTCAGAGTCCTGAATGTCACCCATCAGTTCTTGCTTTTTACCCACTTCTCTCCAGAGTAATTGGCAAAGTTTAACATAATTCTTGGTTTTCTTCCTCTTCCCTCTGAACAAAAGATGGAGTTTTTATTTCACTGAGAGTCAGACTCTCAGTCTTAAACTCCCTCAATTTCCCGCCACATGACCTATAGACATATGAATGTTAAGATGGAAATTTGGCAGAGACACTACAAGTGGATAGATTTCAGATATAAAAGAGATTGCGAGATTGATGTCCCCTTGAGAACTTGCATGTTTCCAAAGTTTCTTGACCAAGTATCTGTCAGGTGACTCTAAAACCCATAGCATGGATATAAAAGGATTGAAAGGAGGACTAGAAATGAATTGTATTGTAGGTATACCCCCATGCCCCAAGAGGAACAATGGGTAAAATCTTACTTTTAGCTAATGAGGGTTTCAAGATAGCCACTTGGAAAGAAAGCTTAATATATGACCTCAGGTGGCTACAGTGGACTAGTGTCTGACATGCACCTGAGGAATGTACGACAAAGGTCAACAGGGCAGAGGGAGAACAGATTGAATAACCCTTACCCCTACACAGGCGCCAAAATGCATGAATGTGCCTTGAAATGGCTATGTGGGCTCAATAGGGAAATAGCTAGATTAGAGTTTTTGTAAATTCCATCAGGGTTGCCTGCAGAAAGAGGTGACCAAATGGATGGATGAAAAATTAGCAGTTGAGAAAGGAGAGAAGGAAAATGCAATACCTTTATGATGGGTGGCATGGTTAAATATTCTCAGTAGTGGCTTCTAAAGGACTTCTAAAGGGGTAATCCATGGAGGATACAGTTTGAAACACCTGGACCCAGGGAGCACAAAATACGACAAATAAATAATATGACAAATTTCCTACTTTTCTGACCTCATATCCTTCTTTTGCTTCATTCCTGATAGATTATGAAACCAGAATTATCCAGAAAAGGGGTGGAAGTGTGGACACATAAGGATGGAACTGAGACTCAAAGGACTGTGCTTCCCTCCTAGACCATAAAGTTCTTACCTATAGGTGGTTCCATGGAGAAAAAGCAAGTGAGACACCTTGACTTTGAATGAATTTGAGAGTTTGATTTTTATCTGAGATTGGATATTTGCAACTAGAGAATTAACACTGAATATACAAACTGAAATGACCATAGAATTAATGACTTCTAGATTTCTATTTCTATCACAGACATATTTGAAGTTTTGTTCTTATGTTTTCTAAAACCTACCTTACATTTCCAATTAGTTGTTCTACAAATCCTCAAACTTAGCATGCCTAAGCCAAACTTATTACATCCTTTCTGAACATGAGGTTCTTCTTTATGTAGGTGGGAGATCAGTTGGAACAACCATTCATCCATCCTTCTACCCACTGATCCATCCATCCATCCATCTATTGTTCCAACTGATTCTTTAGTGTTCTTATCACTTTTCTCTGTTTGAACCATGGTGAAAATAAGTTCAAATAAGCTGACTCAGTTTATCATTTCTTTTTCTATTTTAAATATTAAGAAAACTTTATTCAGACATATCTTTTGCCATTTAGGCTTTATTTGGCATAAGAGGATCTTTTCAAGTTAAATCTACCTTTGTTATTTTATTAATTATCAGGTAATTATGAAAAGAACACTAGTTAGGAATAGGAGTCAAGGTGGCAACCTGGTAGGAGCATGTTAGATCTCCTCCCCACAGAATAACTAGAAATCATCTATTTTTCAGACACATATGTCATGGACGGGCAGAGGCAGTGGCAGCAATCATCACCATAAGAGTAGGTGAAGTTAAGAGCTGTATTGTGGATTTGGGACTCCTGGCCTCAGGGGAAAAGCTGCAGAGAGATTTGAGCCATGGGGGAACCAGATCTCCCAGAAGTCACCCTTAAAGAAGCAGAGAGTCCGCCCAGTGGGACTGGAACACAGAACTAAGGGAGAGGGCCCTGGCGCAGAGAGGAAGGAAGACCAGTGCCCTGGTGTTTTGAGTGGGAGTCCCTGAAGGAAAATTACACAGTGTGCCACTATAACCAGAAGGCAGATAGGGGAATTCCCCACCCCAACCCTTCCCATCATATTGATCTGGAGCTCCAGGACCCTCCCACCGGATGTCTGGCACCCGCTTAAAGAAAATGCAGCCTAATTATTGATTGTGGGCCAGTGACAAGGTGGTCATTAGCATTTAGACCTGGAACATTAAAAGAAAGCTTGGCATCCTCCACATAAACTCCACACCAATGACAGAATTCTCGGGCCTTAATGTATTAAGGCCACCTAGAACGTCAACAAACCCAACGAGTGGTGGTGCAACAAAGCTCAAATACCAGTGTTAAAAGCAAGATTCAGGCTTACTTGGTGCAGGTTGATACCCTAAAAAGGCAGTCACTGCAGGAAAACCTAACCCACAGAAACGTAAATAGAATGCCAAACAGAATGAAGAGACAGAAATATATACAGAATGATGGATCCAATTAAAGCCAGGGGAAAATCTGAATATCACAGACATGTGCAAACTACCTAAGGATTAATTGAGGGCAACAGTGATAAACATACCATGGAAAATCAAGAAAACAATAGAGGAAGAAAAAGAGGAAAAAAAGGGAGAGAGAAGAAATGATGAAAGATATCAAAGAAAGGAAGAACACAATAGCTTGACTAGAGAACTCAGTAGAGCGACTCAAGAGTATGATGGATGAAGCCTCCAATAGAATCTATAGCTAGAAGATAAGGCAGAGGAAAGCACTCAAACAAAGCAGCAAAGGGAAAAAAGAATGAAAAGAAATGAAGACAGCTTTCACAACCTAAGGGATTACAATGAAAGAAACAGCATTCTCAGAATAGAGGGCTCAGGAGGAGGAGAGAGAAAAAAAGGGGCAGAAACTGTATTTGAAGTAATAATAGCTGATAACTTCCCTAAACTGAGGAATGAAACAAGCCTCCAGACTCAGGAAGCTCAAAGAATTCCGAACAAAAGAAACCCAAAAAGACCCATACCTAGACACTTTGCCATCAAAAGGTCAAATCATTTTGAAGGATAAAGAAATCGTTTTGAAAGTAGCTAGAGAATAACATGTCACGTACAAAGGAGTCCCTGTAAGATTGTCAGCTGTTTTCTCAATGGAAACTCTACAGGCCAGAAAGGAATGACATGATATATTCAAAATGTTGAAAAAAAAAAAAGATTTTCAACCTGGGATACTATACTCTGTGAGATTATCATTCAGATCTGAAGGAATGATAAAAGATCTTTTCAGATAAGTAAAAATTAAAGGGACTCATCACCACAAAATCAATTCTACAAAAAATACTAAAGGTAGCTCTATACAATGTAAGGAAATTCCACTTAAAATAATAAGACAGCAAAATATAAAAAAGTGGGTAGAAAGAAAGGAGAATGAAAATGTGGATGGTTAGAGTAAGTACAAGACTAATCTGCTTTCAAATAAAAATAAGAAATAAACATACAATTCTTAATGTTAACCTCAGGATAACCTCAAAACACATCTCCAGGGAAAAAACAAAGAAGAAAATAAAAAGGGAAATCAGTTAAAACATAACTGCACCCAACTCACCTAACAAAAGAAGAACAAAGGCATTGTCTGTAACAACACCCAGAAGACAAATTAGGAAATGACAATAAATAGTTAGATATCAATCAATAATCACCCTAAATGTTAATGGATTGAACTAACCAATCAAATGACACAGAGTGGTCAAATGGATTAAAAAGCATAACCCAACCTTCAACTGCATTAAGGAAATCTACCTTCTTTGAAAGATAAACAAAGGCTCAAAGTCAATGGTTGGAAGACAAGCCTACTGTCAAATGGCAACCACAAAAAAGCAGGAACAGTTACACTTGTATCAGATAAAATAGACTTCCAAATAAAGAGCATAACAAAAGCTAGAGATGACATTATATAATGATTGAGGGGTCAATCTAGAAAGAAGACATAATGCTTGTTAACATATATGCACCAAATAAAAGAACATCAAAATATATTAAGTATTATTAGAACTGACGAGAGACAACAACAAAAGACAATAATAGTAGGAGACTTCAACACCCCACTTACAACAATTGATAGGTCAACCAAAAAGATAATTAACAGGGAAATGACCATTTATAGCAGTTAGGTCTAACAGACATATACCAAATACTTCATCCAACTGCTACAGATTTCACTTTCTTCTCAAGAGTGCATGGAACATTCTCAAGGGTAGATCATGTGCTGGGACATAAAACATATCTCAACAAATGTATAAGGATTGAAATAATACCAGGATCACAACAGCTTAAAACTAGAACTCAGCCATGAAAAGAAAATGGAAAACCCGAAAGCAATTAGAGACTAAACGATATGCTTCTGAGTAACTCTTGGGTAAAGAGGAACTTAAAAAATACTTGGAGATAAATGAGAATGAAGATGAAAACTACTAGAATCTAGGGGATTCGACAAAAGCAGTACTAAGAGGAAAGTTCATTGCAATCCAGGCCCACCTCAAGAAATAAGAAAAATCACAAATAATCTAATCCTATGTTTAAAGCAACTGGAGAAAGAAGAACTAAAGCCAGAAGTCAGTAGAAGAAAGAAAATAATAAAAATTTGAGGAAAAGTGAATGAAATAAAAAACAAAGACTATGAATGAAGTCTTAGACTATGAATGAAGCCAGAAGTCGATTCTTTGAAAAAAATAAACAAAATTGACAAACCATTGGCTAGACTCACAAAGAAAAAGGAAAAATGCTCATAACTAGAAAGAGGAGAAGTTACAACAGATACCCCAGAAATACAAAACATCATAAGAGACTACTATGAATAGCTCTATGCCAACACAGCGAACAGCCTCGAGGACATGGACAGATTTTTGGAAAAATATAGTGCACCAAGACAGATCCTAGAAGAACTGGAACACCTGAACAGAACAATCACAAGCAAGGAAATCGAAGAGGTAATCAAAAGTCTCCCTAAAAATAAAAGCCCAGGACCAGATGACTTTTCAAATGAGTTTTACCAAATTTTTACTTTTAGCCAAAGTAATTACGCAAAAAAATAAAAAATAAAAAATAAAAAATCCAAGCTGGAAAGGAGGAAGTTAAACTATCATTATTTATGGATAACATGATTGGATATATTGAAAACCCTAAAAACTCTGTCAAAAACTACTGTAATTAATCAATGAATGCATTAAAGTATCAGGCTACAAAATCAATCTGTTGCATTTTTATATTCAAGTATGCTAGAAGAAAATTAAATCAAGAAAACCAAGTAAAAAAAAGCAAATATTTTGGAATATAAAAAGGAGGTGAAAGACTACAAGTTCTTCTTAAAAGAAATAGAGGAAGACACAAAGAGATGGAAAGACTGAACATTCCTTGCTCATAGTTGAGAAGAATAAGCATTGTTAAAATGGTCATCTTACCTAAAGTGATATACAGATTTAATGTAATCCCCATTAAAGTCCCATGATTATTTCATGGAAATAGAACAAGTAATCTTAAAATTTATATGGAACAACAGAAGTCCCTGAATTGTCAAAGCAATTAGGAGAAAAAGAACAAATCCAGTCATTGAGCAGCGCTATTCTCAATCACCAAGAACTGGAAATTACTTAAATGCTTAATATCAGATGACTGGATAAAGAAGAGTTGGTATATATATGCAAAGCAATGCAAAGCAATACTACCTAGCCCTTAGAAGAGATGAAATCCTGTCGTTTGAATCAGCATGGATGTATGTAGAAGATGTTATGCTAAGTGAAATACGTCAAAAGAAGAAAGATAAATACCAGATGCTTCATGAATAGACAAAGGAACAGATGAAATAAAGCCAACCCTTGGACACTTGCAATAGAACTCAGATTATTAATAGGGAATAGGATGGGGGTGGGGGCGCAGGGGACAAGTGGTGATGGAACCCACTGGGCAAAGGTGAAGAGCGTTTGATTTGGTGAAGGGCAGCGTGTGTTGATACATACATCTGAAGAACGGGGAAACTGCATATATAGGGGACCTGCACATATGAGTTTATGCTAATTTGTGAAACAAAGACATTGCAATAAAATACTAAAAAAAAAAAAAAAAAAAAAAAGAACTCTACTTAATGCCACTGCAATGGCAGATACTTACACAAGTGGAGTCATTTTATCCATGAAGCAAACCAGTTATCAAATGTTAGCCAAATGTTCCAGAATATGCTTAAGCTACTAATAATATATTACAGAACCTCTTCCTGATCCTGGGTAGAAATACTGTTCAACAGACAAATTCAAATTTCATCTGCCTAACTCTGAGGCCTTAACTCTTCCATCCCTTGTCTGTAAGACAACACTGTCGCCGATTCTCAGCTCACATGACTCTATTTCTTGCCTCTGCTTACACTGCTTCTTCAGTGTGGAACCCACCTCCTCTAGGAAGCCCTCTGTACATTCTGAGCTTGAGTAGGTGCTCTTTCATTGTGATAACCAAATATCCAAGGTATATCTCTATCATTGCATTTATCATATTGTATCATACTTATTTTTAAGGCATCTATAATAAGGCACTTATTTAAGGCACTAGAATATGAAATTCTTGAGATAAAGAATGTGTTTGATTCAGTTCTATCTGTGTGGATGCTAACATGTTTGTGGGAAGGAAGGAAAGAAAGGGGGGGGGAGGGAGGAAGGAAGGGAGGAAGGAAGGAAAGAAGGAAGGAGGAAGGGAGACTAGGGGGAGGGAGGGAGGGTACCTGCCGGTCTGCCAGATCAATCTTGTTCCCCAGCAACACCATGGGATAGGACTGATCCGGAGGAATGATTTTGGCCAGAACATCACCCCGCCAGGTATCCAGGGCTTCAAAGGACTCCAGGTTAGTTACATCAAAAGCCAGGATGCAGCCATCAGAGCCTTTGTAGAATGTGGACACCATGGAACGGAAGCGCTCTTGTCCACCTGTGTCCCAGATCTGAAAGGAAGAGCAGCCCCGTGTAGGGACAGATGAGTAGATGGAGGGAGGGAGGCTCAACTGGGTCTCATCATAGTAAAGTTTCCTTTTCAGGGCAGGGAGCCAACAATCCTGATCCAGGTGTGTGTGGGCCTTTCACATCAGCATCTTGATCCACCCTCCATGTGTGCTACAATGTTTTTGCAGTAATATTTAGCATATCCTGAGTCCTTTCACATCTGCGCTATTAGTTTCCCCCTGGATCATTAGGGAAGGCATTATTATTCAGCCAGAGATTTGGAAACTTGGACCTTGGGAGTGACTTACCCAAGTCCACCCATCAGGTTTTCCAGGGAATCTGAGACTAGGAGTGAGGTCTCCCAAATCCTGGATTAATGTTCTTCCTTCTAGATCAGGGACCAGCAATTATTTTTCTATAAGAGGTCAGATAATAAATATTTTAGCTTTCTTCAGGCCATATTCTCTGTTGCGACAATTCAAACCTGCTGTTACAGTATGGAAACAGCATCAGGCCATAAGTCAACAAATGGAGGTGTTTGTGTTCCAATAAAAGTATTTTAAAATAAGTGGTAGATGGATTTGGCCCATGGTTTGACTTTTGCCTTTCTTTGTTCTAGGCCATTCTAGCTTCTGGTGCGCATTGCTGTGTAAATGGCTATCCAGGGAGTGTGCAGAATCTTCAGGTATAAGAGTGTTGAAGCAGGAAAGGAAGGGCCAGTCACCTGTAGCTTCAAAGTTGTGTCATCCAATCTGATAATCTTTGATAGGATGCTGGCCCCCAGCGTGGTCTGGTAGTCCTCGTAAAACGTCTTGTGCACATACTGGTGAAGGAGGGAGGTCTTTCCCACACTGAATGTAAACACACACACAAACATACATGTGCACACTTTCATTCCATTCTCAAAGTCCTTCCTGCTGCGATCTCCCTGAGAATCTGAATTTTTGACATTTGTGGTCCAAGACACTAGGGAATGGTTTGTAAAGCAGATACCCATGTGAACAGAGGAGTTTGAAAAGTGCTCAGTGCCCCACAACAAGGTCAGTCCTTTTCTGTGTATGGTAAGAGGTGGGAGGACAGAGATAGACTGTCCTCGTTCACACGCCAGTGACTGCAGAGCCAGAACCGGGAACCAAGGAGCCCGACTTCCAGCTGAGAACCATCCTTGGGATGGAATGCCCTCTGTGGTGCCATCCTGAATGCAAAAGGGCCCCATGGAGATGGGAACACATTCTAGAGGTACCTCTGCCTTGAGTTGGAGGCTGCTTCCCAACCTCCAGACTCCATGCTGAACTTGGCTTACCCTAGGCCTCCGATGATGATGAGCTTCAGGTCCACCTGCTTTTGGGGGTTCATGAAGCGGCTTTAGAGTCTGTAGGGAAACAGAAGTCATTCACATGCTGGCCAGAGGCCCCTGCCACCACGGTTACTGAGGTTGGCCTTTACTTGCCACTCTTCCATGTGCCAGGACTGAGTGGGGCTGTTCACCAAAAAGAGTGATGACTGAGCAGCTGTTACACACTGTTCCCACACTTCTCCAGGGTACTTCCCAAGACTGGAAGGGTGATGACTCCTGGGACAGGCACATCTCTCACCCTTACAGTCTACCAACTCTGCTCTTGGAGGCAGCCTGGAGCTCCCAGAAGGTGAGACAGGGCGTTGATGCAGGCCTCACACAGTCAGGTCTGGAGCCAGAGATGGTGGGCAGTGTGGGAAGAGGAGAAGGGGGCAGGACACGGGGTCCATTGTCAGGACTGGCCCAGAGGTTTTGTTTGGAAAAATGCCCATCCCCCAGCCTGGGATGTGGCTGCAGCCACAGAATCTAAAGGCTTTTCTCGAAGGCAGCTGGGCAGAGCGGAGGTGTGTGTGTGGGGTACCCATGTTTCTGGAAAGCTACATGGCAGCAAGTATAGAGAACATTAATAATGCCCCTGCCTTTCGCTTCTAGGAGTCTGTCCCAGGAAATAATTGAGAATGCAGGCAAAGACTTACTTATTCAAGAATGTTCTTTACAGTATTATTTATAAACATCTAACAGTAAAGAAGTGGTTAAATAAATAATCGTTCACACAATGAACGATTGAGCAGTCATTAAACTGGAGTTTGGGAGCATATTAAATAAGGCAGGAAAATATTTATTCCACAGGATCTAAATGAAAATTGGAAGACATTGACCTGCTAAATTGTGCATGCAATACCACCCCAATGCTGAAGTGAGTTCCTACTTGCATAGAAAATGGTCTAGAAAGAAATAGACCCACATTTTAAGTGGTTAGTTTTAGGTAGAAGAAATTACATAATTTATATTTTGCTCTTTGTGCTTTTTAGCATGTCCCACTTTCATGCCACATGTCAAGCAGGCATCATTCTTATAAGAGAAAAAAAGGGTATGTGATCTCTACTTTTATTTAGATTTTTCTTTTTCTTTTAAAAATAATTATTTTTTAAACAGTAAAGCAAAAATGTCACAGAGATTTGCGCTTCACTGGCACTTTGGTTCCGCCCCCACCTACACATGCCTACACAGTTTCCAGGCCCTGAGTCTTCTCTCCTGGCAAGCACTGTGCCCTCTGAGTAAAGCCATCTGCCTGCTCCAGTGAGACGTCACAGCTGACCAGCCAGAGTCGCCCTGGTACTTGAAAAAGCTCTTAAAGTGGGTGCTCTGTGGCCAAGGTTCTGATTCTCACTTTCTAACTATGTGACATGGGTCTGTCACTTCCCCTCTCTGCGTCTTGACTTTCTAACTAGAGGATAAGCCAGTTGGGCCCTGAAGACACAAAGTGTCTCCTGGGTGAAAAATGCTTTATCTGCTGGAGCTGTGATTCGCTGTACCTTCTCTGGAAGTGCCTTGATAGTTAAAACAGATCCCCCCGGAGGGCTAGGACTGTTAGTGTCCCCTCCATGAGCCCTGTCATAGTTCAAAGGGGCGCAGAACTGCTTGTCCTGGGAGTCTGCGTCAGTGGCACTGCACCTGCTGCAGCTCAGGAAGGCTGGATTGGCATGCTGGGCAGCAAGCCTTCTTGGTGCGCCAGCATGCGTCCAACCGATGCCTACATGTCCCTGCTTTAGATGCTGGGAAGGGGGCCAAGAGGAAGCAAGTGGGAGCCCACCTTTGGGAGCCCTTAAGGGGAAAGTCAAGATAAAGTGATTGCACCGGCGAGGAAGTGTAAAGCACCCACCCTGTGGGAATTCAGAGGGGGTGAGGGACACTAAAACCAAACTGGGCCCTGAGCGATGGGATCTGTGGTTGGGGGTGACGCTTCAGAGGGAGGGAATTGAGTCATCAAGGCTCTGGGGGCAGGTGAGTTGAGTTGCTGATTGGCTTGCTTCAGGGAAGCATGAGGCAAAGGGCACGGAGGGAGGAAGGCTAGAGAGGAAACTGGATGAAAATGGCTTGGAGAAGCAGTTCAAGGACCCTGTGATTTGTTGGTTTCTTCTTTCATTCAAGAAACATTTCCTATGTTTCAGAGATGCAGAGGAAGAGAATTCAAGGTATTGCATGGGCTGGTGTTTTGCAATGGGCAGCACTACTCAAAGGGAAATCAGTGAAGAGAGAAGCAGCTGAAAGCCACAAATCCCAAAGCACCCGTCACCACTCTGAAGGGGAGTGGAGCTGAGAGGCCTGACTTACCTCCCAGTGCTGACACAGAGCCTCACAAAGTGGGGAAGAGAGAAGAGGAGCTTAGGCTGAGCACCACAGGGAGCTGCTCTGTGTCCTCAATAAGCTTACAGAGCCCCCCACTAACCTTGGGAGAGGAGAAAAACCAAGGCTCAGAGAAGCAAGTCACTCGGGACTCATCCAGGCCACATGCAGTAAATGGATGAGCTGCTGTTTAAACTGAAGTCAGACTTGCCTCTTGATTGAGTTTGGATCCAGAGAATCTGTGTGCACAGGATCTAGGGCACTGGGCTCTGGTAACGAAATGCTAATAGACTGGAATTGTCATGGGAGGACTGACCATAGGGGTCAAGACCCAGGCCGATGGGGACGTGTCACATGCTGTGACCCGCTGTGCTGCCGAGCTGCCGTGTGCGGTAGTCTCAGCTCTCACCATAGGCTAATGTCAATTTGTTTGGCATTGCGCCGAGGGCTGTGTGAGGATGTGAATAAACAATATATGTAACATTGTGAGGATAGACGGATTAATATATTGTTATAGCACATTTAGTGCACATGATGCATTGCTATAATACACTTACTGGCACGAATTAAGGGCTCAAGAAAGGTTAGCTATTTTATGACAAAAATAGCCTAAGACTTGACACTATGATTATTTCTATTTTACCATAGAAGAAGCAAATATTTAGACAGTTAAGTAACTCCTCTCAAAGCTCAGTGAAGCTAGGATTTGAACTTTAGTCCTAATCACAGAGACCATATTTCCTTCCTTCCTTTTTCCCTTCTTCCTTCCTTCTCCTTCTCCTTCTTCTTCGTCTTCTCTTTCTCTCTCTCTCTCTCTCTCTCTCTCTCTCTCTCTCTCTCTCTCTCTCTCTCTCTCTCTTTTTCACTCCCTCTCTTTTTTTCTTTCATTCACAGAGGGAAGGGGGTGGAGAAAGAAGCATATTCAATTATTTATTAATTATTTATTTTGTTTTTTCAATCTGACCCTGGGTCAGGAATCAGATCCTTCAGAGACCACATTCTTATCTGCCAGGTTCTGCAGCCTTCTATGGAACTGAAATAAGGATCACACCCCCTGTCACTTGGTACCTTTGTCAGAGAGGCTCGGGCTAGAGGGTATGGGTTTGACATGGTGCAGCAGAGCTCGCGCACGTGCGCGCGTGTGCGTGTGTGTGTGCACATGCAGGGAAAGCTGGGAATGAGGCCTAGGGAGGGAGAAAGCATGTGTGTAACACGTAATCCATGCCCACCACCATGCCCACTGCCATGCCCACCACCATGCCCACCACCATGCCCACCACCATTGACAGATAATCAAAGGCAACTTACAGCATAAAAGAGGGCAAAGAATATCAATACATAACCAGTGAAAGTCTTATAAATGATTAGTAGAAAGCTTTGTGAAAAGATATCAACTTTACTAATTATTAAGCACATGCAGAATTCAAAAATATAGGATTTTTTAACTCACATGAGTGGTAAAAATTAAAATGATTGAGGATAATATTTAATTTGGCAAGTGAATAGAGGAAATACTTTTGTATATTGTTGATAGAGTATGAATTGGCACTTTCTGAGGGCAATTTGACAAAATAAAAGTTTAATATGTGCATGTTCTACATTCTAATTTTAGGAATCTATCCTACAGAAATACACAGATGCTCAAACACATCTGTACAAAGATGATTTCTAAAGAGCATCGCTGTAGATTCAATGTCCCTCACTAAGAGACTCTACATTAATTATGACTCATTCAGATTCTGAAATACCAGGTAGTTTTAAAAAGAGTGAAGTAACAAAGTGGAAAGATAGAATAATTTAAATAAAAAACAAAGGATATCACTGAACTTTTTGAATAGTATGATTATATAGAACTGTATAAAAATAAACAATAAGCTCTATGTATGTGACTATATGCCTAATATTATTGTTCATACACCTGTATATACATAGTACACTATGGATAGAGACACTAAATGATTAGTAAAGAGGTGAGGTTAGGTAGATGAGAGCCTAAGAGCTCTCATTTTATTTTATATGTCTTGTGTTGAAATAGGTTACAAAGACTAAATTGTTGTTTTC
Organism: Solenodon paradoxus; assembly: GCA_004363575.1. Classification (NCBI taxonomy): domain Eukaryota; kingdom Metazoa; phylum Chordata; class Mammalia; order Eulipotyphla; family Solenodontidae; genus Solenodon; species Solenodon paradoxus. The sequence continues at coordinate 520,968 of RJWH01000923.1, forward strand.
AATTTAAAAAAATGTCAAATAAAAACATTTCTTTAAAAAGATCATGTGAATGGGTGGCAGCCCAAAGTCATCTGAGTGTGACCTCCTGACAGGATAAGTTAATGTTGCATCTGGGGCAGGAGAGGGAGGCTGGATGCCATGTCCTGATCATGAGTTTTGGAATCAGAGTTCTCATCCTCTCTACACATTGGTAACTGTGGGCAAAGTTACTTAATGTTGGTGAGTTTGTTCCTTCATGGCTGAGATGGACATCTGCCTGACTGTGGTTTACCATGCGGGTGGCATGTGTCCTAGTCATGTGGTACCACAGGCTCTTGCTACTTTCTGCGGTAAACGCTTGCACCAGAGCAGGCTTCGTGAGACCAGTGAGGGGCAGCCCCAGCACATTTCAGGAAGGCCATCTTGTCCACCCCCATCCCGTGCCAGAGCTGGCTCCCACCGCATAAAGAAGAAATGGAACCAGACTTGCCTCCACAGAATGTCTTACCCCTGCTAAGGGTGGATTTCTCCTAGAGGTCACATAAATATGGTTAATTCCTCAGTCCTTCTGAGGTTTAAAGTCTTCTCTGAGTTTCATATGCGTCTTCTCCAGATCCCTGTAACTCAACTCAGCCTTGATTCTGAGCTCCCTCACTCCACTACCACTGAGGTCCCATCCCTAGATGTACCCTCAAACTGTGATGCACTGCAGGGCCCCCTACCCAACTCCCAGTGGGCAGGACTTTTCTGGGACTGCTATATAAAGTGGCCTGGTCCTTGGGCCCAGGACAACCATCAGTAACAAGAGGATGACTGGTACTGTGGCCATGGCATGGGTAGGCAGACCGGGCTGGGTTCACCAGGGAGGCTCACACAAAATTCAGATGGTGTCTGAAATCCCTCCCAGGCCCACCTGCTCTGCCCTTGGCTGGGTTTGGGCAATGGCTGTCCTTTTAAGCCTCCTTCCACCCACTCTGTTGACAGATGCTTCAAACCAGGGATCCTCCCAGAGACCAGGCTGAGTCATCACCTCTACTGTTAAAAAATAGTGGAAGGCGGGTTTGGAATGCAGCCAGTCCCAGTATATACAGCAGAATCTGCAGGCACCTGCTTTCCAATGGCGTGTGACTAACTCTTCTCCCCCTTTTGCCTGGTAGCATTTCTAAGACTGGAAACCAGGTCCCTCCCATCTGCTAATGCCTTAGGGAAGCTTAGTCTCTGGGGAGTAAGAAAGACTGAGTTGATGCTCTGTTCAAAGTCCTGGGACTTGGGATCAGTCTTGCAAGAATCCCTGGACCTGCTCTGCTCTCACCTTTCACTTTCCTTCTCTCCCTACCCCTGCACCCAGCAAGGACCCAGGCACAATCTTCTGCTTTGTGTTGAGTGAATGTGTCATTTTTGCTGACAAAGAGGAAAGACAGAGGAGACCAGTGAGCAGGGGCAATGATGAGAATTCTGATGCAGGCAGTCTCCCCATCCCTGTCACACTGTCTTTCCCAGCTCCTTTCCCCCCTTTTGAGTTCCTCTCCTTTCTTCTCCCACACCTTGGAAAATGACAAGTGTATACATGCTAATAAACCTTTGAAACCTTAGGAGAAAAATCTGTCTTTGAAAAGGGGCTATCAGGGAGCACAAGCCTTTAGTGCCTCCTGGGAAAGCTCCCAACTGCCTTACCCACCTAAATTCTAGCAGGTCTAGACCTGATCTCTCTGTGAAGTGCACCACAGCCCTGGTTTCAGGAGTACTCCTGCGCTTCAGGTTCTTTGTGGGTGTCAGCCTTATATTCCCAAATAGACTGTCAATGTTCATAGGGCAGGACAGTGCCCACATCTTTCTGTAACCCTCCAAAGAGCTGAGTCCATGAGGGGAATATTGAATCTTTAATAAATAAACATTCATCCATCCACCCATCCATTCCTTCCTCCCACTTCCCTCTATCCCTCCCTCTCTCCATCCATTCATTCCTCCCTTTCACTAGCCCTCCCTCCATCCCTCTATTCATTCATCCATCCACCATCCACTTCTTCCTCCTTCCCTCCCTCCCTCCATCCATCCATCCACTCCTCTCTCCTACTTCCCTCCCTCTCACTTCCCCTCCCTCAATCCCTCTATCCATCCATCCATCCATCCATTCATTCATGTAACACATGTACTGCATGCCTACTATGCATCAGCCCTGTGTAAATCTGAGGATACAGACAAGTTATTCTCTCTGTGGGACTTGTGTGCTGGGAGATCGATTGGTTTCACGTAGGCACGTCATAGTTCACAAAATGCCATCCTACTTCAATGGATTCCTTAGTCAAGAACAACTAATTAGTGGCAAGCAGAGATTAGAATCTAGGTCGGTTTGAGTCTGCCCATTGTTACTTAGCATGACAGTGCTGCTCTGGGAGACATATTTATGGTTTAGACGAAGAGGGATACTTTCCTACTCCAGGGCGTCCCTTACCAGAAAAGACCCTTTGGCAGATATGATTCCATTCCAGAAGGAAACCTTTCGATATGATGGGAACTGACAAGAGGTCTCTGGGTGCTAGCAGGACTTGGGTTTCTGGCTGGCAGTTCTCTGAGCAGGCAGCCCTGTCTTCCTGCTCAGAGTCGGCTGGAGCAGAGCCCTAGCCG
>RJWH01000924.1:0-235779 GCA_004363575.1 Solenodon paradoxus
GTTCTCACACTGTCCAGTGAGCTCCACCACTGTGCACCCAAACCACGGCTCCTCATTACTGCCGGAAACCTCAGAATTGAATCTGCATTAAATCTGTAGATTGCTTTGGGTAAGATAATCGCTTTAATAAGGTTGATTCTTCCTAGTCATGATCAAGGGATGTCTATTCCTTTGTGTCTTCCTCTATTTCTTTCAGGAAGGACTTGCAATTTTCATTGTATGGGTCTTTTACCTCCTTTTTAAGTTTATGCCCAGGTATTTTATTCTTTTAACTTCTGTTTTAAATAAGTGATTTTCATGATTTAATTTTTATCTAGTGTGTTATTTGTGTATAAAAAAATGCAACAGATTTTTGTGCTTTGATTTTGTAAACTCACTTTACTGTATTTGTTTATGACTTTAAGAAGTTTTTTGAGAGATTTTATGATTTTCAATGTATATAATTGTGTCATCAGCAAATAATGAGTGTTTTACTTCCTCCTTTCCAATTTACACTCCTTTTATTTCCTTTTCATGCATAATTACTCCAGCTAAGATCTTTAGTATGATGTTAAATAGCAGTGGTGAAAGAAAAGTCTTACCTTGTTCCTGACCTTAGAGGAAATGCTTTCAACTTTTTGCCATTGACTATGATATTTGCTTTGTGTTTTTAGTATATGGCTTTTGCTATGTTGAGTTATGTACCTTTTACTCTCATTTTATGGTTTTTTTTTTTTTTTAATGATAAGTGAGTTTTGGATCTTGTCACAAGTTTTCTCTGTATCCATTGATATGATCATGTGATTTTTCTTTTTGCTTTTGTTGATATGGTGTGTTACATTAATGGATTTACCTTTGTTGAACCATTCGTGCATCCCTGGGATATATCCCCCTTGATCATGATGGATGATCTTTTCGATGCATTGTTGAATTTGGTTTGCTAATACTTTGTGGATAATTTTTGCATTTATGTTCATTAGAGATATTGGTCTGCAATTTTCTTTCTTGGTGACATCTCTAACATCAGTGTGATGTTAGCCTCATAAAAAGTATTTTGGAGTGTTCCCTGCTCTTTAATATTTTGCAAGAATTTGAGAAGAATAGTGTTAAATCTTTCTGAAGGTTTGGTAGAACTGATTAGAAAAATCATCTGGTCCTGGAATTTTATTTTTAGGGAGAATTTTTATTACTTCTACTATGTCTTTGCTTATGATCTGATGAGGTTTTTCAGTTCCCTAGGGTCAGTCTTGGCAGACTGTATTTTTCTAAAAATCTGTCCGTATCCTCAAGTTTGTCCATTGATGCCAGAGAGCTGTTCGTTGTAGTCCCTTATGACATTTTGAATTTCTGTGGTATCATTTGTAATTTCTCCCCTTTCCTTTCTGATTTTAATTATGAGAATTTTCTCTCTTTTTTCTTTTCTTTTCCTTGTGAGTCTAGCCATTGGTTTGTCATCTTGTTTATTTTTTAAAAGAACCAACTTTCGGTGTCATTGATCTTTTGGATGTTTTTTTGTTTTCTATTTAATTTATTTTTGCTTGAATTTTAATTATTTCCTTTCTTCTGCTGCTTTTTCAGCATAATTTTATTTTTTTCTCTAATTGTTTTAAATGTAGAATTAGGTTGTTTATTTGTGATTTTTCTTGTTCCTTGGGGTGGGCCTGGATTGCAGTGAACTTTCTTCTTAATAATGCTTTTGCTGTATCCCATAAATTCTGGTAGCTTTTGTTTTATTATCATTGGTCTCTAAATTCCTCTTTAATTTCTTCTTTTACCCAAGGGTCATTCAGAAACATATTGATTACTTTCCAATTAATTTGGCATCTTCCAACTTTCTTCTTATGGTTGATTGCTAGTTTTAAGACATTGTGTTCAGAGTAGATGCTTGGTATGCTTTTAATCTTTGTAAATTTTTTGTGAGATGTTTTGCATCCCACCATATGCTCTATCCTTGAGAATGCTCCATGCACACTTGAGAAGAAAGTGACATCTGCGTAGATGGGTAAAGCTTTTGGTATATGTCTATTAGAGCTATCTGTTCCAGATGGTCATTTAAAGCAGCTCTTTCCCTGTTAATTTTCTGCCTGGTTGATCTGTTGTTGTAAGTGAGGTGCTGAAGTTTCCTACTATATTGTGTTCCTGTAGATGTCATTCATCAAATCTAATAATACTTGCTTAATATGCTTTGATACTCCTTCATTGGGCACATATATATTATTACACATTATGTCTTCCTGCTGGATCGACCGTTAAATCATTATCTAATGTCCATCTCTGTATTTTGTTGTGCACTCTAGATGGAAGTCTTTTTATCCAATATGAGTATAGCTGTTTCTGCTCTTTTGTGAATGCCATTCATCTGTAGGATTGTCTTCCAACCATTGACTTTGAGTCTTTGTTTACCTTTTGAAAGATGTTTCCTGAAGGCAGCAGAAGGTTGGGTTATGCTTTTTAATTCATTCGGCCACTCTGCGCCATTTACTGGTGAGTGCAGTCCATTGACATTTAGGGTGATTATTGATATGTGCTTACTTATTGTCATTTTGTGATCTGACTTCTGTATATTGCTCCAGACATTGCCTTTGCTTTTTCTTATTATTGTTCTTTATCTTCTTAGCTCAGATGGTGCAGTTATGTTTTGATTGGTTTCTCTTTTTGTTTTTCTTTGCTTTCTTCCGGTGGATTTATTTTGAAGTTACCTTGAAGTTAGTATTAAGAATTTTATGTTTATTTCCTATTTTTATTTGAAAACAGATTAGTCTTAACTCATTCTAACCACATACTTTTTTTTATCTACTCTTCCCCACTTTTTATATTTGCTGTATCATGGTTTTTCAGTGGGGTTTCTTTACACTGTTTAGCACATCCTTTAATATTTTTTGTAAAGCTTGTTTTCTGGTGATGAATTCCATTAACTTTTGCTTATCAGAAAAGTTTCTTTTTAATCATTTCTTCAGTTCTGAATGATAATCTCTCAGAGAATAGTATCCTAGCTTGAAAATTCTTTTCTTTCAGCACTTGTAATATATCATGCTATTCCCTTCTGGCCTGTGGAGTTTCAGTTGAGAGATCCACTGGCGATCTTATAGGGACTCCTTTGCATGTGACATGATCTTCTCTGGCTGCTTTTAAGAGTCTTTCTTTATCTTGTATTTTTGGTATTTGATAATAATAATGTGTATATGTGTATTTCTTTTTGGGTTTCTTTTATTAAGAAATATTTGAGCTTCCTGAGTTTGGAGGCTTGCTTCATTCTTCAGATTTGGGAAGTTCTCATCTATTATTTCTTCAAATACAGTTTCTCCTCCCTTTTCTCTCTCTTCTCCTCCTGGACTCATACAATGTGAAGGATTTTCCTTTTGATGTTATTCCAAAGGTCACAAATACTGTCTTCATTTCTTTGAATTTTTTAAAATCTCTTTGTTGGTTTGCTTGAGTAAGTTTCTATGCCCTATCTTCCAGACTGCTGATTCCTCTGGACCTTTCATTTATCCTATTATTGAATCCCTCTCTTGTACTATTTAGTTCAGCTGTGATGTTCTTCATTTTTTTAATATCTTGCTTCATTTCTTCTCTTTCTTGCTTAATATTCTTTTTCACTGCCTCTACTGTTTTCTGGATTCCCATGTGTGTATTGTTAATCACTATTATGCTAAATTCATTTTCAGGCATTTTGCATACGTCTGCTCTACTCCGATTTTCCCCTGGGTATTTTTTATTAGATCCATCATTTCATGTATATTTCCCTTTGTATTTGCTCTGTTCAGCATTCTATTTATATTGCTGTGAGTATGATTTCACTGCAGTGATGGTGGGGTGATCACCAGTTGCTGACCCAGATTGGCAATCAGCCTGAAGTCTGCCTCTACACACAGAGTGGTGTTATTGGATAGTGATGAGGTTTTGTTCCTTCAGGGAACTGCTTTTTTTTCCTGAGGGTTTTATATCTAGTGAGTGGGATATCCAGTGGGCCAGATATCTGGTGGGTGGATCTAGAAACTAAGGTATAGAATGGCGGTGGGAGGAGGTGGGATTTGATGAGGATGGGGAATTTCCCAAGCTGCCTTCAATTATGGTGGCACCCAGTTTAATTTAAGCATGTAGGCTCCAACTCAGTCTCTGGGACACGGGCTCTCCTTCATCCCAGCATAATATGGTCTCCTCTGCTTCCATGTTCTGACCTAGTTGGGTGAGCTCCTCGATGCCTCTGCGTGGGGTTTTCAGGCCCTTTTCAACCTTACACAGTTCCACCACACAGCCAGGGCTTGTATGCCAAGACCCCTCTGTAATGTAGCTGCCTACTGAGAAATTCTTACCTATCATTTGTCTTTACGAAAGCCACTCTGTCTCCACAACTGCTGCATCTACACTTGCTCAGTATTTGCCTCCAAAATTTAGGTGTATTTCTAGTTACTCTGTGGGGAGGATCTGATTCTCACTACTATCAGGTTCTCATCCTCTGGGCACTGTCTCTTAACTTTATTTTTTAAATGACTTATTTGTTGATAGAGAATTCTTGGTTGTCTGATTTTCCCTTTCAGCAGATGTTGTATGTCTGCTAGTGTCTGCTGGTCTTAGTGAAGACTAGGTTTGCTGTTCTTTCCCTATATAGAGTCTTCCTTTTTGGTGTATCGAGTTGGTCTTTGCTTTTCAAAATTTTTCCTGTAATGTGTACAGTTATGAGTATTTGTATTTCTGAGTTTAACTATTTTTATTTGTAGATTAATGCATTTTATTACATTTTTAGAGTACTCACTTTTTTTCTCCAAATATGTTTTTGACCCTTTCTCTTCTTCCTCCTCTGTGGCTCCCGTTACATGGACTGATGCTCTTCATAGTGGACAGCACAACTCTGAGGCCACCAGGTCTCCTTCATTTTAGCTTCAATACTTTTTCTTCCAGTTTTAGAAGAGTAATTTCTATTAACCTTGTATTATGTACACTGATTCTTTCCTGTACCAACTCAGATACTGCCTAACTGTCTGGTAGAAATTTCAATTAGGTTTTTATACATGTCAGTTCTAAAACTTACATTTGATCTCTCTACATACATTCCTTTATTTTTGTTTGTTTTTGTAAAAGTGCAGGCCGGAATGAAGGTAAGTAGGCAGGCAGGTAGGCAGGAAGAGAAAGAAGAAAGTAGCGTTTTGTTTTTTCTAGTTGTTCATCTGTTTTTTTCCCCTTTGCATCAGATAGTGAACCATTCTTGGGATGACTGTGGAATGCTCCCAGAAGATATGCCCCATAAAGCAGGGGTCATCCTTCTTCATAATTTCTATTTCTCTATTTAGAGGTATTTTCTTGAGTCACTCAATTTTCACATTTTACTATTTTATCTTTTCAGTCTTTGAGCACAGATACACATATTTTAAATGTGTGATATCTCTTTCAGAGCTGTTTTGTAGTCTTTGTCTTTGCTAAATCCAATATGGAGGGTCAGTTAGATTCAGCATCTGTTGATGGATTTTTTTCTTTCTTATTCCTCTTCTGTATGAGTCACAATCTTCCTTTTCTTTATTGGAGTGTTTACTTGAAAATAGTAAATTTAGCATACCAGATACATCTATCTCTGAGTTCTATTGTATTTTATTTGTTTGTTTTTTGTAATGTCTATCTGCTCTCTGCCTAGACTTGCACTGCAGAATCTGTGTACCTCTTGCTGCTGAGGTATGGATGGCTCTGCTCTTTTTTATTTCTTCTATCCATTAACTATGGTAGTTTTTGTCCTTTTCAAACCTTGTTCTTTGCATTCTGCCTCCTGCACTGGCAGCACCACTACTAAACACCTGTCATGTGATTCTGGTCTCTGTAAAGGGCAACTTTAGAATGGGATGCTGCATATTTATAATCTCCTCAGCTTTCCTGCAGCTTCCATCATCATCATGGGAACACATAACCTTACAGGATGACGCAGCCACTGAGAGAACAAAAAAATATGGAATTTCTTGGTACCAGAGGATTTTTTAGAACCCAACTGAGAAATCTCTCAGGACGCCCATCGACCTATCTCACCCAGAACTGCCCACAAGGACGACTTAGCCTTTAATAATTAAAAGACTTCCTTTTCTCAATAGCCTAGGCTAAATGAACCATACAAAGTTGACACTCTCATAGCAAGCAGTGGCTCTTTCTGCCAAGGGAAACTCTCTGCTTGGGATATTGCTTTCCTTCTCTGTTTTTCTATATTAAACTTCCTAAGTCACAGCTCTCTAAAACTCTTAAAAGTCTCTCTTGGTCATTTTGTCACTGAAACTTGGGATCCCCCTTCAATCTGATGACATTGTCTATGGAATCGAGTTTGTACTTGCCTGTGATTTTGGCCAAGAGGAGAAATCTCTATCTTTCCTGAAGCAGGGAGACAAATTGATAATTTGAGATTTTAAGTCATCTAACTTCTCATACTTTCTACTACTCTCTGATGACATGAAAGCATGTGTGATATTCTGGGCACAGAGAGTCCCTTTAATGTCCAATGGAGATGATTATGGCGGTTGAATTTTGCTCAGAACAGATCGAACCAAGGCATAATCTCATCTATTCTCCGAAGTTACCTTCAAGTCTCCACAGATATATGTAACTATCTAAAAGTAAACTCAGGTCATAGATTTAAAACACCTCTTTTGCCACACTATACATATCTTCTTGAAGACACTTCAAACCCTCAAAATATGTCAAATTGAACCTACCTACTTACTCCCTAAGGGTAGGATGGTGGGAGACACACTTTATTAAAGCTACCAGAGGTCACAGAGATGAATGCATCTAGTAAAGAGCTGAGTGTGGCAGCTTTTCTAATTTTAAGAAAAAGAAATACAATGTTCAACTCCAGACAAACGCAAGAAACCTCCTATACTATTGATGGAATATAAATAGTGTAAACTCTTTGGTATATAGTTTGGCGATATTTTGAAAACTTGAAACAGAACTATCATTTGATCATCCTATTTCTAGCCACATACCCAAAGAACACAAAAATTCAAATCAGAAAAAATATATGCAAACTTATGTTCATAATAGCACAATTCACAGGAGTCAAAATATGAAGAAATGTAAATAACCTAATGCCTGTCATCAAGGAATGGATAAAGAAACTGTCTTATATAAACTCAGTGCATATCTATGCCACTATTTAAAAAGATGAAATTGTGTTTCCTCGTGTGTATTTCACCATCAAAGAAAAACTGTGCTGTCTTTGGCAACAATCCGGACGGAACTGGAAGTTATGTTGCAAAGCCCAATAAAACAATAGAAAAGGAAGTACAGAATGGTTTCCTTCACATGTGGAGTGTAAAGAAACGAAACAAACAGAAATCTTAAAACTTCCAACACACAAGACTCTGGCTTGGGGTGGGCTGGGGAAGGAGCAAAGGAAGGAAGGAGAGAATGAGTTTGTGGTAAAGGGCACTGGGGCTCACATTGAATGTGGTGTAAGAAACACACAGAGACGTCAGTGCAAATTCAATACCCTAAAAAGGATATAGTAATGGGCAGTAATAGAAGAATTTTAAAAAATATTGGTGCTTTGCGGGAGTGGCTGAACCAGGGTGAATTGATACAACACTCTGGAATACAGTTGCAAATAGGCATGATGAGATTTAAAATGTTAAATCCTTCTACTTATTTCTGCTTAAAGGAATAGTGATAGAGACATGGATTTCTATGAATTCAAAATGCCCTCATCTGTCTCTCCCAGATCATGACTAAAGGGCAAATAACCTCCCAGACTGTTGGAGTTGCTTCTATCTTGGGGATTCTGTAGCTCTGCCCATTACAAGCATCTCTCTGATGTCCAGTGCTTCTGTTTCTCTGGAAACAACTCAGCCCCTGTATTGTGTTGGACTTGCAAACCCAGAGTCCACTTCTCTGTCTCTGGCTCATGATCCCAAACCTACGGATCTGTGTCTCCCCATTCTATTAAAGACAGGGATGCAGAATGAAAGCACCTGTGTAGACTACAGACCCTTAAGTTTTACTGACCTAACTGCAACCTCTCCTTAGCTCCTGAGGATCCTGAGAATCTGCTGCTAACTCAACAGTTGTTCATCAAAAGTCTTTAGATGTTTTGTTCAGAATTATTTGTAACTCAGTTAACATTTTGGCAAGCAAGGAGATGCATGCGTTCTCACCTACACAACTCGTTATGCCTGGATTGACTCTCTGGAGCAGAGGAAACTCAGCTACACAGGATCCTAAGCTGCCACTCAGCTTAAAAAGCTAACTGCTTTTACAGGGACTATCTCTGATTGGATGGGGTCATGGGGACCCTGGCTCAAAAGTGCATTCCAAACGCTGGGATGATCCTGTTTATAACTATCACATCATCTCTTTGGTGTGTTGTATTCTCTCAAAAACTTGAAATTAAGCAAAATCTCCTTAAGAGTAACCTGGAGTCTTGGTCTAAATGACTTGTGAACGCCACACAGGATCTAAGAGCTTCAGAGTAGTAACTCTAATGGACCCTGATGCCTTAATTTTTGATTAAATATCTTCTTTAGGTTAAGAATTCATCAGAAGAAAGCAATTGCTACAAAAAGAAACAATAGACCTAAAATGAAGTCACTCATATCAACCCAAACAAAACTGAATACCTTGCCTAACTACAATTTCAACGGCTGTTAAAAGTGGAAATTTAAACAAATTAATCTGCAGTTTCCTGGTCAGCATTAATGAAGGGACCTACATGATAAGGTCCCCCTGAAGGTCCTCCAGGGAAGGTGCCTTTTCCTGAAATAATATTTGTCTTCTTTAACCAATAACTTAGTTTCATTTGCCTTCCAACTCCAAATTCCTCCATTTTATACAGTTTCTTATAGTGTCTTTCTAGTTGTTAGGTAAGATACTGCCTGATACAGCAAACATTTAATAAAGTCAATTAGATCTTATAAATCATATCCTTTGAATTTGTGTTATCTACCAGGATGCTAATATAGTGAAAAGTTAAAAGACTAGCGGTCATGAAGGTTACTGCCATATGACCCAGTAATTCTAATTTTGGAACTATATCCAAAGAAATGAAAAGAGATTGTCAAATTATCTGCAGTACCATGTTTATTGCAACATTATTCACAGCATTCTAAGAGATGGAAACAACATAATATCCTTAAAAGTCAGATCAGAAAAGATGCTATGAGGCCCGCCCTAGTGGAATAGTGGTTAAGTCAATAGCCTCTGAGGGTCACAGGCCACAAACCCCTGGTTTTAGTCCTGGGCCCAGGGAAGACAACAAGTGTGAGCAACTAAACATGAATCAAATGCTTTTTAAAAAGTTATAATACGATATATATATAACATGTAAGTTTGGTATAGAAATAAAACATACTGCTGTCATACCTATATGGAAATATAGCATTTGCAGCAACATGGATGGCACTGGAGGAGGTCACTATGCTAAGCAAGTTGTCTGAAGAGAAAACAAACATTGTATGATGTCACATGTGGAATCTACAAGAGCTGAGGTCATAATAAAAAGAATAGAGTATTGATACCAAGGTACAGATGCGGGTAGAAATGAGGAAATATTTTTAAGTTTCCAAGCTTGAAACTGCTGGATAAGTATGCCCTGGACCTCATACATATCACAGTGATTCTCATCAACAATACTGTGTTATAAACTTCAAGGTTGATGAGAGACTAGATCTTAACTATTCTCACCACAGGAAAAAAGTGATAAATATGTGACATGATGAAGGTTTTAGTGGTTATCATTTTGCAATACGTAAACGTCAAATCATACATTGCATATCTTAAACTTGAACAATTATATATATATACAAATTATATCTCAGTTTAAAAAAATGAAGAAGTGCTACCTCCTTGAGACATAAAGAATAATTTCATTTACTGGAATAAATGAGATGGGCAGTCTGTAATGTCTCCAGAGAAATTTTTAAAAGCACATATTCTCAAGATGATCAGAGTGGAAAAAAAAAAAAAAAAGAAAGAAAAAGAAATAAAGGAAAACACTTTTTTCTTTATATGTGAATGGAGTTCAAGTCACTCAGAGGAGGGAAGCTCCCCACAGCAGGTGGCCTTCAGTGGATTCCCGAGCTTCTAGGGCTGTCATTGAAGCTTGTCTTAAAAACTGCATTGTCATCCACAAGAGATAAAGTCATAGATCAACATTCTCCTTCACCATGAGCTCAGGGAAGTCTGTGGATGCCGTCTCACTAAATGTATGTGTTCTCTCTAAGCACTGTGAGAAGATGAATGTCGACGTGCCAGTCTTCTGTGTTCTCAGACACTCTTCTCTACCTGCCCAGCCGAATGAGCAATAATAACTATTATTGAATCAAATTCATGTGAGATCGATGCAGCAGCCCCAAGGCATAATCATGAAATTTAACACCAAAGTAGAGGCAACAATTACTTGTTGGAAACATACTTGGGCAGATCTGACTCATTTCTCAGACCATGTCCTGAGGAACTAGACGTCTCCTCACGCCAGGAGCTGTTTGTCTCACTCATATTCTGAAGTCTTTGCAGCCCTCAGTGGAATTGAAATGAATTACAATAATTTAACAATCTATACCAGAAAATATGCTTGCGTAATAATTATCTTTGAATTTTGATAAAAATCAAAGGAAAGAGGAGAACCCGTTGATTGCTTGGTGAAATTAGATGTCAAGTTGTAGACCCTCCTGCTGGAGCCTCAGCCCAGAGACTGTGTTGGAGCCAGTGGAGCGTCTGAAACGGCCCCTGACTGTCTCTGGGCTGCAGCGCAGTGTCCAGGCTCAGGTCGGTGGGCTGATTCGGTGACTAGAGGGGTTGTGCTGATTGTGTGTCTGGACTCTGCCCCTCCAGCTGGACAGAAATCTGATGAAACATTTGCAGATCTCATGCTTGCTCCGTGGATGGTTGGAGAAGAGCATCGTACACTCCACTCTAAGTGTCTAATAAATGTGTGTTAAACGAAGCAAGCACTGACACACCTTTTGACGTTTGAAGTCCATACACTGCAAACCCAGGAGCATGATGTGACATGGACCGGACACAAGGAGGCAGCAGCTGTGAGCGGGGCCCAGAGCATCCTGGGCTCTGCAGCAGGTCCGCCTGCAGGGCCAGCACCTGCCACTCAGGCATGAGGACGCAGGAGACTGGACCACCATCGACCGCTCCCCACTGGGAACTGAGAGAGCACACGGTCAGCAATAGACACACAGTCTTTCCAAAGCATTAGCTAAGACACACCAGCGCTGTGATTCAAGATAACAATGAAATTCAATTTAATCTTTTTATATAAAATACATTGTCTTAATCGAAATGATTTTAACTGGTAATCAATAACAAAAAGATACAGAAAAATCCTCTAATTTTAAACTAGTAAACTAAACAACTAATAAACTAAACAATATACTGCTAAGTAAGACTGAGTCCAATAACAAATGAAAAATATAATTAGAAATTATTTTACTGAAAGAAAATAGGGCAAATGAAACTAGCGGGGGGCAGAAATCAGTGAAGTTGATATCATGAATTTATAGAAGATTTGCATTATTTTTCTAAATGTCGCAGCTTCCTCACCTCTCTACACCCGCCACCACTGGAGGATGTGTCAGTAAAGAATGAAAACAAGAGTCTCCTCTGAGAATCCACATTCGTGGAAGTGGGGGAGGGTGACATGCTCTGTCAGGTCTGCAGCAGCACAGCTGGTCTATCAGGAAGGAGGGACAAACAGTGTCAGAGTCAGAAGAAAAGTCTGAACGGGGAAGGGTAGGATGAGTGAATCCAGAGATAGAAAAAGCCACAGCTCTGGGATTACTATGATGCTGTACCGGGTGAGACTTGCTCGGATCACAGTCCTGCAGCACAGGCGGCTTTCATCTCCTGATGCCATGAGAGACGATCTCTGTCAAAGGCATGAGTGCAGCCCTGAAGGGCCTCAGTGGCAGAGGTGACATCAGGACCTCACTAGCGGCTCTCCCATGACATGATCGAACTTTCCTGCACCACGAGGTCAACAGGGAACCTGAGGGGCTGCTCCAGGAGGACATGCAGCCCTTCCCTGGGCATCTCTGGGGAGTGAGCGCCCTAAGTGGAGGAAGGAAGAGGCTCTGGGAGGCTGTCCTGGTGATGCCCTGGCCCCTGTTCACACAGAGAGGGACCCAGTGACTGATGAGGACTCCATGGTGTCTTCCTCAAGGTTCTACAGCCACTTCCTGCTGGTCCAGCCTGGTGTCCACGTGTCCTCCGGGCACCACACCTGCCCCTGCCGCCCTGAGAGGCTCCTCGGGAGGGTGGTATCTGGATGGGCCCGTGCAGGCTCCCGTGTCCTGCTCACGGAGCATGCGCAGCATTTCTAGTCTCCACTCCAGTGGTTTGGGGGTGAAACGTCCCAGACCCACAACCACGGAACTAAGCTGTGACACCAGGGTCACGGTTGACATTTCCTGTGGGAGGAGAAGAGGTGGTGCCTGATTCTGATGGAAACACCTGTGGTTCTGTGTCCATGGCAGGTGGAAGGTGTCCCTGGGCTTGTTCAACCTTCTTTTGAAGCTGCAGAAAGACATTCTAGCAGACAGGTCACTGCTGTCTAACTGAAATAAAGAAGAAAGATTTATATCTATTTTCTAAGTAAATATCTTATGAGACCATAGAAGACACAAATGTTAGCTTGCGAATATAAAGACAATTCAAGTTTCTAAATTTAATGTTTAGGATAAAATCAACACCCTCTAATTTTTACTAAATGGAAGAAGAAACATTAGCCCACATTTAGTAGAAGGGAGGGAACAATAGATATTGGAGAACATACTCATGAAATATGAAATTAAAACATTAAAAGTGTCCACGATACCAAAATCTGATTCTCTGAAAAAATCAACTAAATTGGAAATCTTTTAGCTTTCCAGACTGAATATAAAAAGAGAAGCTCATTACCGCAATCACAATGTAAACTGGGACTGTTGGATCTTGTTTCACAGAAATAAAGGATAATGCGAGAGCTAATGAACAATTGTTACCAACATAACATAGATAAAGTGAACTAATTCCTAGAAATCCAAATTCTAACACGAATCAGAGAAAAGAGAAGACCTGTAACTAGCGTGGAGAATGAATCAATAATAAAACCAAAATATGCTAAACCCCAACAAGACCAGTTGTGTTTCCAAGAATGAGCCTGACTTGTCCTTCTTCAGCTAAACTGACCCTTTTCCAGTGACCTGTGACTCAGGCTCAGGGCCCGTCTCCGGCTGCTCTGACACTGGCTGTCCCGCTGAGGGGCCCTGAACGGTGGTCCCGGGCGCAGCTGAGGCTCCCGTGTCCAGAGCCCTCGGCCTCCCCTCTGCCCCTGAGGCGCCAGGGTCTTCCCCTCACAGGCTCAGAGCTGCTGCTGCTGCTCCCCAGACGACACGTGTGGCCGCTGGGCCTTGTCGCGCAGGGAGGTTTGTGTTCAGGGTTGTATCACTGTGGGAGGATCTTCTGTACCTTGTTGACAGTAATAGACTCCAGCATCCTCAGCCTGCACCCTGCTGATTCTAAGTGTGAAATCTGTCCCTGCGCCACTGCCACTGATCCTGTCTGACACCCCAGTGTGCCGCTTGGACACTTGATAGATCAGGGGCCGCGGAGACTGGCCTGGCTTCTGCAGGTACCAGTGCAAATAGGTGTTTCCATCACTATGTGCAAGGCTCTTACTAGACCTGCAGGAGATGGAGGCTGACTCTCCAGGGGTGACGGACAAGAGTGGGGTCTGTGTCATCACAATATCCCCGCTGGTTCCTAAAATAAAGAAGCAGAAGTACATGATTTTTGTACAAATCATTGTCATCAATTTTCATTATTTTCTTTTTCTTGCTATTTCACACTAAAGAATTTTTGAGCTTTTGATTCATCCTCAAAAATCAATTCCATAGAAGAAGCTAAACTTATAGGTACAAATAGGTCTCCCAAAGTCACTATACCTCCCCCACTTCTGTACCACAGCCTTCACAAAAGTACAGGTTCTTAGTCCTTCTGGAAATTTCCTCACTCAGATCTATACACACCTGCCCCTCCCAATGGACAAGACATACTCATCTAACATGTAGACAAAATGCACACAGATGCAGTGGTGCCCCCAGTGACCACCCCACCCCATGCTCCATCACCCCACTCTGTTCTTACCAGGGACCCAGAGCATCAGCAGCCCCAGGAGCTGAGCAGGGAAGCTCATTTTGAGAAGTTGAGCTGAGGAGGCCTGGTGAATCAAGGCAAGATCTCAGCTGATCCTTTATCTTTCAAGAGAGGATCCTCCCTTGGGGACCACATGCAAATTCCCTGGTGGCTGCAGCAGTGCGGAGACTCATTTGGGGAGGGGTGGAGTTCTTTAGTGACTAGCATGTCTACTGCCTGGATAAAAATTTGGCAAAATAATGGAGTTGCCTGAATGTTAGAAGAATTAGAATATACATTGTATTTTCGATTATATGTGCACATATATAATATATAATAATCTAATATATAATAATATTTATATTTAGATTATATATATTTTAGATTATATGTTCCTGTGTCTCTTACCAAATAATATGTTATTGACTCATCACACATCCACATCTAGTAGAGTTATGTCCAGATCATTCTGAGGTAGATGACTGATGATGATATTACTTGGCTCTGACCCAGGTCATCTCCAGTAGGACATAGCTCCCAAGTCTGGAGCTGATTGGAAAAGAGTCTTACAGTTTCAGGGATTGGACATAATTAAGATTTCTCTGGTATCTGCTTGTGTTTGATTAAGAGTTTAATAATGTTAGATGCCAGTTAAGCATTACCTTAAGCATACACTGCAAGAATATTTAAGTGATAAGTCTTGACAGGAGAATCAAAATTTTGACTTGTGTAGAGAGACCTCACAGCCCTGTTTAAGAGCAACGGAAAGGACAGAGAATTCTAGATCCCATGAATATGACATTCATAGCCGCCAGTCATTACGCACTGGTAATTCTATCATGGCTACACCACTTAAATATAACTGTGATTAGAGGGGGTTATTAAAGGAAGAGACCTGTTGGGAGGATACAGCTGACTGACAGAAAAAGATACATCTACTTTCTATTGATATTTAGAAAAACTCTTGTCATGTAGAGTCTTTCTCATCATAGAAACCAGGTTGTGTCAGGGACTCTGTTTCTTTTCTGTCACATAGGTGTGGTGGCCTAGAGGAAAGTCAACCATGTATAGTCCACACACATTCTAAGGACCTAGGCTCATCCTCTGATACTGGAGAAAATCCAAGATGAATGACGAAATACAAATAAATAAAATGCTTCTTCCTCCTCTCTCTTACTGCCTGCCAAATCACCTTCATTTTTGCCTAAACTCTTCTTTCAAAAACGAAGAAAAGAATCAGTGGAAAGGACAGAGAAGATGAAAGTCCTAGTCACTAGTGTTACAGTCCAGAGAATATCCCATCACTAGACATTCGCACACCCTGCATATCTCAGCGGTCCTGCCATGCCCATGTTGCTGTGGACAGGAATTAATGTGTGAGAACAAGGTTTGCTCAAGACCTCACTTTCCAGAACCCTCAGCAGCAACATATTCCCTGAGGGAATATACCGCCTGTCACACAGACTCAGAGTCTGCTCTGAACATCTCAACAGAAACTCTTGGGGCAGTTGGGTCTTGTGAGCAGGGAGCCTTGTGTTCAGAGCTGACACACTAGGGGAATGTGTGCACCTGGTATGCAGGATAAACTCCCAAATGCTCGGCCTAAAGCCTGGTGATTTAATGTGAACTCTGTGGCTGACCTGCTGCTATTGAATTTCTGACCCCCAGAGAACCTTCTGGAAAGCAGAGGGATCAGAACATATGAGCTGTCCTGGATCTGAATATGCTGATAGGAGGGCGTGGGCCTGCAGGAGGTGGAGGCCGGCTCTCCAAGGATGACAGACAGGGTGTGTGGGTCTGGGTCAGCACACTATCCTCTTCTGGAACTTTAAATAGCTAGAGAGAAGTGAAAGGTCACATACAAACATTAAAAGATATTTTAATGACTTCTTCTCTGTTATTTATCACCTGTTAAATCACTATCATGTCATTTTATTTGTACTAAAAAATTTGCATATCTCAATGAACATGAGGATTGCAATGCACAAATGGGGTCTCCAGAAGTCACCTACAGCATTCTCCTCTTGCTGAGTCACAATATTTACCAGAACAAAAGTCATGCTCTTCTGGAATATTCCTCACTATCAGAGATCACATGTCCCATTCTAGAAAACAAAAGATAAGCCTCTAAAACATGAACAAAATTCACTTGGAAAGAGGTTCACTATCCCTCTCTCTGCTCCTTCCTCTTCCCCACTCTGCTCTTACCTGGGACCCAGAGCATGAGGTGCCCCAGGACCTGGGGTCACATCAGCAGTACAGTCCCATGGGCACAGTTTCCTAACTGGCCAGTTTGCTGTCCCATTAGGAGAAAACTCATTTTCTCTGGCTTTTCTGGTGAGTTTTAATCCTCCTAATGCACGATGACAAACATTTTGTTTAAGTTCGTCATACTGACTTCCCTCATAGCCACCAGATGTGAACCCAGAACAAGAAAAAGGGACAGATGCACTAGTCTGTGCACCTCTTATCTCTAACCCTGACCGAGGGCTGCAGCTGGTTTTCCATCTCCTTCTCTCCCGATGTGGTTCACGTGCCCTTTGCCTGCTCTAGTGTCCAAGAGAGCCTGACCCTCACTGGCTATCTCACCCACCCTTCCTTCTGACATCTGCTAGTAAAGGCCGTGGTGGAAGGAACAGGGAACTGAGGGATCCAGAAGAGCTTCTCACTTCCACATACCCTTTCCGCCTTCACCACATGCGGGAACAGTCTGTTTTTCCTTGTTATCCCCACACATGACCCAGTCCCACCTGGCATCCTTTGCTGACAATTTATATCACATGAGGTTTAAAGGGGCCCATGTTTGTATCATCTCATCCAATTTAATAAAACCTTTATATTTCAAACCTTTGAATTAAAACTGTCAACCAGGAAATGTGAACAAATTGAAACCTCATGGTGCTCGGTAGACACAGCAGAGGGGATTCTCCTCTCATTTCTCAAACAAACTCTCAGGTCATGAGAAACAGCATCGTAAAGAGCTGGTGTTTCGGAGGCATCTTTCAAGTGAGCGCTTTAACATCAGCATGATTGGTGTCTCATCCTTATTTGACTAATGAAGGATTCCCTCAGTCTACGCATGTGATTAGATAAGGCACAAACATGTTTGGTTTTACTTTTTATTTCTTTTTATTTTTGTTTAGTTTTCTTGAAAGAGAGATGCAGGCAGGAATGGAGGAAGACAGAATGGCGGCAGGCAGGAAGAGAGAGAAGGCCGCACTTCGCTTCCTTTAGTTGTTCACATCGGCTGTTTCCTGGCCCCGGGTCTTGAACCCTGGACCGTGGGAGGCATGTGGGATTGCTCCCAGGTGCTAGACTGCTAGAGCACCAGGGCACACCCTATGTTTTTTTTTTTTCTACAAATAATTCCTTGATCAAATGCTGCATTATGTGGAATGAATAAAGCACTCAGAAAATACGGGAGTATTTAGCATGATTTAGCATGAACAGTGTGGAAAGAAGTGTTCACCCCACCAGATGCTGACAGAAACATATCTGGCAAGTAAGGCAAACAAATATGCAGCCGGGTCCTCCAATATTTCCTTTAAGTCATTTTTATGTGTCACGGGAGGAAGGAAGATAAAGGAGGGAGAAGTATTTTTAATGAAGGGAGGTGGGAAGCACCTGCATTTTTGTATTATTTCTAGCTCGTTCTCTCCAGCCCTGGGTTGTGAAAAAGGATCCTGTGCTTTGCATGGTCTAGGCCCAGCCGCAGGCTTTGCCAGCAGGGTACACCCCACAGCACTTTTTAAATGCTCATGAGAAAGAGCAGTCTAACCTCATGTTAACCAAGATTATATTATTCAAAGGCTTGATTTTGGTATCTGTCATTTCACTTAAAGCCACAATTTCCAAGAATCTATCCATGACATGAAGTGAGGACTTCTACACAGAGAATCACCCCATCCATATGTTGAATTAGATTCACTATAATCAACTCGATATCAGTCAGTCTTCTCCTGTGATGTATGGTGCAATATTATGGGTTCAGGAGTGGTCCTTGAGTTGGCTAGATGGATACTCATAGGTGTTGAAAGTCGCCAGGTCATCAAAATTCACATTATTGAGTCTGTGCATGAATCTCATAACATGTTCATGTGGCTCAATGGGAAGGATGAGAAACCTAAAAGCTTAATATCTATGTGTTGAACCTTTCTAAACATTGAGAACTCCCTGCTTTGTTACGGACTTGATGTGAATTTTGAATTGGGAAGCCATTATTTTCAGTCTTGGTCCATTGTGAAAGGTCCAATCATAGCTCTTCACAAAATCATTTCACAGAATCATGATGGTTCCTGACTTAGATCTTCCATAATCAATCAGTGATCTAGTGAGGAAATGGCTTCCCCAGTTTTGGGAGATGCTCTAGAGATCACTTGAACCTGAGGAGGCCGTCCTGGGAGGTTCTGACTTGTCTCCAGTGAAGCAGAGCACTGGTAACTCCTGGGCTTGTGACTGTCACCTGAAGTCTGAGGAGGGTCACAGAACTTTCCCTGTGTAACCTGTTAGTCAGAAGCACAGGACTAACCACCCGAGTGTGTGCTTGAAGGGCGGGCTTGGGACACGGAGCTTTACCAGTGGAATCTATGTTTTCTCTTGTTAGTCAGTGAAAGATTCAACAAGACTGGACACCCTGTTCGTGTCCAGTAATTGCTTGTTGGCGTGGGGACTCTCCACACAGCACAATGGAATTGCATCCCCGCACTCACACCATAGCCAACCACTCATAACTCAGTAGCTTTTAATTGCAGACATTAGTTTAAATATCCAGGCATTTAAGTTGACAAAGATTTGACTGAGCCAGGAAAGTCTCTGCTGGGAATTTCTGCTTCATGTCACCGACTTGGTCCCGAGTCTGTGGGAGTGTCTCATCTGGGATAAGACTGAGGGCGATGATGACTCAGGCTCAACATTCTCATGACAAGTTGCAGGAGTGAATCAATTCCCCAGACTAGATGCACAAGGGAACCTATATCCAATCATCTCCAACACAGGCACAGACATTTTCATTATTTCGTTTGGCACTTCCTCAACATAACCCATATCTTACTAAATGTTTAAGGCATTTGATCATGCTAGAGAAATGTAAATATGTTTTCAACATTCCAACACAAAAATGTTTACAAATTTAATTTCGCATTCATCAGAAAACAGAGCAGGGTGTAATTTCAACATACAAATTGAAATAGAAAATTTCTTAACTGACTATTAGGAAAACTCATTAGCTAAAGTAAACATCCTCTAAAACACAGTTTCTTAATCCTTTCAGAAGTCCCCTGGTGTCCTGTTAACATGTAGATTCTCATCACTAGGTCTAAGGTGACCTACAATTTCAAATTTCTAACAAGCTCTGAGGGATTGCAAATGATGCTGAGGAATTCTGGACAAATTTTAAGGAGCAAGGTTTTTAATACTAAGGAAAAGAATGGCTGGTGCGTTCTGGTGGCTTCATGACTAAGTTTTCCAGAGGCCACCCATGTACATCCCAAGGACCAGCTACACCTCTCAGGGACACAGGGAAAAACCAGGAGGAACAACTAAATTAAATAAATAAAATACTTCTTCCTCCTCTCTCTCTACTACTTGTCTCTGTCAGTCTTCATACCCGCCAGCAACTTTCCTTAAAAGAATGAATGACACATTGATTTTTGATGTTTTCGTGTGTGTTTGTGTGAGCCAAAATTTTCTTAGATCTGTTAAATGGATGTCATTTATTTAATGCAATATCCTCATTTCCCATTCACTCTTTGACTCAAGGAAGCTCCTGTGCTGTGAATCCAGATCCGCTGCTGCTTCTAGAAGCACAGCTATGTGTACAGGGTGCTCATCCCTAGAGTCACACTCAGAGCTGGGAAATGGTGACACACGGGGTGGTCTCTGTCCACCTCTTGTCACTGTCCTCACTTCACGAGGACATCATAAAGAAGCCCTGTCCTTCCAGGGTTCCTGTTGAATTGCTCAGTGAAGGCAGTTACACCTTTAGGAAGTCAAGTGAGGCTTTGCTGCCGCCCACCAGGACCTGCAGACAGATAAGGGACAGAGTGAGGATCAGAGAATCACCTGGAAAGTGCTGAGACGGCGACACCATCAGCGGCTCCTCCCCTGGGCTCCTGCACAGCTATCTCAGGACCACGGGTCGGGCACCTCTCCCTTCAGTTTTAGATGTGCTCTAACTGCTGGGGACCTCAAGAGAATCCTTATTTCCAGTGTTTGATTTCTAATTACCATAACCCCTGATTATTAAATATTATAGTTTAAAATCTAATTCCCTATGATAAAACTTTACGTGATGAGAAACACCAAGAGAAAAATTTTCGAATGACGCATCTGATATAGCACCGGTGTCCCACACATAAGCCAACCACACAACTAAAACATGGAGCGAGACCTCACCAGACACCTGGCTGAGAAAACAGGGATGCTGCACATCTTGTGTCACAAGGGACACTCACATGGAAATGACCCGACACCTGCGCACCCCGTGAGAGTGACACATCAGGATGCTGACACACAGACACAGGGAAGGACAGGGTGCAGCGAGAGCGCTCATTCATCGGTGGTGGGATGTAAGTGAGGGCAGAGGCTTTGCTAACAGGCTGGAAGAGTCTTTACAAAATGAATCTGATTCTTACCAAATGAAGCAGGAATCAAATTCCTTAGTATTTCCTGAAAAGAGTTTAAAACACTGTACAAAGCCGTAGAATACACAACACCAAGAGAATCCCAGTGTGAACCATGGGCCTTCTGTGAAAAAAATAAGTGTCACTGCGGTCCCCCTGACTGTAACCAGTGTCCTGTCCTGGAGGGATGTGATGAGTGTGAGCACGGGACCAACAGGAGTCTGGACATTCAGTTCAATTTCCCTGTGAATACAGAACCACTCTGAAACTTAGTGTATTATATAAATTTTTCCTGTTTGCCCTACCTCAAGTGGCACCTCCCGCACTTGTGAACCCTGATGATGTCACAACACAGACCCCTCCTTGCAATCCTCTCTGTCTTATTAAACCAGGAGAGACTCTGTCATGTCTGTGCTGCAGGGGCTGAGCAGGGAGAGTTGGGGGGCCCAGGAGCCTCCTGCCCCTCCTGCCAACATCTTCCATCCCCTTCAAGCCTGGCTGCATCTGAGAAACGCTCTCAGCAGAGGGAGGCACCTGGAGGAGCAGCTGGGGCAGCCCTGCTCGCACATGTTCTCGGGGAGGTTTTTGTGCTGGCTTCTGTCACTGTGGGCGGGTAGCTGTTATGCTGGAAACAGTAATACGTTGCAGCATCTTCAGGCTCCAGGCTGCTGATGGTGAGCATGTACTCAGTCCCAGATCCACTGCCACTGAACCGTGAAGGGACCCCAGGTTGCAAATTTGTTGCCTTATAGATTAGAAGCTTAGGAGCCTTCCCTGGTCTCTGCTGATACCAGGCTAACCAACTGTTTATGTTCTGACTGGCCCTGCAAGTGATGGAGACTCTGTCCCCCCGAGACGCAGACAGGGAGGGTGGAGACTGGGTCATCTGGATTTCACACCTGGCACCTGAGATGGGAAACACAAAGACGCATTAACACATTATTAATCATGTCATCAGAGGACTTCCCTGAAGAGTCAGGCTATGCTGATCACACTGGACTAAATAAATCCTTGTGTTCTCCTTCCTTACCCGGGAGCCAGAGCAGCAGGAGGCCGAGGAGCTGAGCGGGGACCCTCATGTCCATGCTGTGTCCTGACAGGGGGACTCCTGCACAGGGTGTGGGGAGACATTGTTAAGTCTTCAGGGCAGTGGGCGGTGCTCTGGGAACATGCAAATCAGCAGGGAGGGGCCAGGCTGGCACAGCTACAGGGCTGATACCTCAGTAATAGCACAGATGCAGTGACTCCCGGGTGACCAGGTCCCACCAGGGAGGTATAAATTTGCTTGCAGAGCACATGCTCTTTCCTGGGTACCAATGAACAGAATCCATGCACTGTTTGTGAGTACAGTGTCTTCTTTCTCTTCACGATTCATGAAATGCTTTATCTGCTCTAAGACATGATTTGTGAGATACACACAAGCTAGATACTCTAAGAAATTATTTGGTGCCTGAGCACTGGGGCCAGAAAGGCTTCCTTTTTGCCCTGATTCCTTGATATTCTTGGTGGAAAAAATCGTCATTTCTACCAGCCAGAGAGGCAGTGAGGTGTAGAAGAACAGTAAAAAGTAAGTGCCAAGTTTGGGCTTCTGATATTCTGATGCAAGTGTCCCAGAGGTCGTCATCAACTCAGCCATATGTCCTCTTTCATTTCAAAGTTCTGTCCCACCTCTTCTATCAAGACCAGTCAAGATCAGGAATTTTTCTCCTTCTACCTCTGAAAAGACTCTGTCTTCTTGGACAATTGTTCATATCTTTCATTCCCTCTTTAGCCAATGTATTCAGTTCTGCAATCACCTACTTATACCCTTGAATCTGCTGTACACCCTATACCTGCATATTCTTCCGTCATCAAGTCTCTTCCAGGTCCTAATATGTGGTTGCTTCCAGTGGACAGGTGCAGGGTTTGAGGACACAGGCAGGCTGAGGAGACCATACCCCAGGAAGGTGGAGGGGGGCAGATTCAAGCATGTTGGAGCCCGAAAGCTGATCTGAGGGTGCTGGAGCTCGAGTGGGGTGAGGAGGGTGCCCTCCCGTGGGACAGGTGGCAATGCTGGCTGATGTAGAACATTG
Organism: Solenodon paradoxus; assembly: GCA_004363575.1. NCBI lineage: Eukaryota > Metazoa > Chordata > Mammalia > Eulipotyphla > Solenodontidae > Solenodon > Solenodon paradoxus. The sequence continues at coordinate 22,763 of RJWH01000924.1, forward strand.
AGCTAGAGCTTCATAAGAAAGAAATCATGTGTCCAGTGACACTGTACCAACTACCTCAACTGCAATCACTCTTTCTCTGTCCACTTAAAGGGAATGTCCTTAGAACAGGGACTAAGAGATAAAGCAAAAATCCTGATTCAGTCCAGGATCACTAGGATCAATTCTCTCCAAAGCAGGATGAAGACCAAGACATACCACCTGGAGGTGCTGCGAGTGGAAAATATGACAACGAGAGAGGGAATATGAGGATGGTGACAAAGCCAACCATGCTATTAACGTAGCAAGGCCAGGAAGCCCCCAAGCCTTCTCAGGGTGGATGCACAGGCAGAGGCTCTGTGTCTACAACACACAGTGGGAAAGTCTGTGCACAGTGGTCCTGGTGTCGCCTGTGTTGATAAAGGCTCAGAGTCCAGTCACCAACGCACAGATAGATGTCGCTCCATTGTTTTTATATCACTTTTACAAAGGTGCTCTAAATATCTCCAGTCAAAGCAATATTCTTCTCAACAGTAAATACCACTTAATTAATATATGACAGGAATAGATTGTGAAATGCAGGCCAACATACACAGTAATTAAAACATAGGGCCATTGCTGCTACCAACGTTTCTACAATTATTTTTATTAAAGTGTTGAAAGTAATGTGTGTGAGTGATTTGAGAGCATGTTTTCTAATGCTCTCCTTCTGCACTCATTCTAGAATAAGCCCTGTAATATCTATACTGAGCTTGTGACTAAGATTTCTTAACATTTGAATTTATACTTAAAGTCAAGTGTGTTTAATGATTTAAGCCAAAAACATTTTTGAAAAGTTTGTAAAATAATGAAATTTCAATCCAAAATTGTGCTAATATGCATCATACTTGGCTTACACTTTCATGATGCTCCAGTTATAGAACAAATTCACTTAAATAATGTTATTTTACATTTCCCGAAAGTTAACATTTTAGGATTAAAAAGGAAATGATGTTTCTAATTCCACGACCAAAATAAATTGGATAATATTATAGGATCATCTGGCAACTGTCCAGTGACAATGATCAGAAACCTGTCATTAGACTGCAGACAAAAGTGATAGTAACGGTAAAAATGTGAGTGCGTAAGCATAAGAAGATACAAAGCACTGGCTTTCAAAAAGGCTTGATGCATCAGTCTTCTCTATCTCTAAGTTCCACTTCTTTCTCCATCTCCCCTGTGACTTCCCTCACGACAGCTCCGTGCTAAGGGAAGCTTTGTGTGGATGCCAATAGATCCTACTGTTATAAGCGTCTCATTCATACCTAGCATTTACACCTCACCTTCCAGGAGGAATCAGAGATTCTATCAATGTGGTCAAGTTTAGGTAATGATCATTCTTGACAAGTCACTGCAGGTCATTGTCCTCAAGAGCTTGTCCTCACAGAACAGCTAACCTCCTGTCCCACTTCTCATCCCTGGAACTGGTGGCATCAGCATTCAGTCTATCAAAAGCAATTGATAAATTTTAAAAAGCAAAATAGACGTACACTGTCCCATCTGTAAGCAATCTCCAAGTTAAAGATTTAAGAACAAATAAAAGACAATATGCTACAAGGAGTCGCCATAATTCTGAAGCACATGAAAGATAAAGAGCTATCTTGTTTCTTTTATCCAAGAGACCAAATACACTTCTTTTTTATATAGAAAAATGGAAAAGGGTAAGGCAGAAAATTCTAGAAACATATATTGAACTAGACTAGAAACATGTAACATATTTAAATGCTCCACTAGAACTGAGTCCAGTCATGCGCGCATGTACACACATACACACACACACACACACATATGCAGAGCATTCATTCTTGTTGCTGATCTGTGTTTACAAGGTTTCATGTGCAGTACACATGACGATGGTTACCCTGGATCAAAGGGTATTTGCCAATCTGGCAGTTAGTGAAACTAGAATTGATTTTATTTTTCCAGGGCATCCAGATGAAAAGTTTCCTACATGCTGCGAAACTTCTGATATCAAGTGAGGCAGCCAAAAGTTTTTGCTTCCATAAGTTCTTTTTGTTTGATTTAGTTAATTTTTTTGATTTCTTTATACACCATATATGAGTCATATTATATGATCTGTCTTTCTCCTTCTGGCTTATCTCATTAATCATAATTCTCTCTAGGTATATTTATGTTGTTACAAATGACAGGATTTCATCTTTTTGATGGCTGAGTAGTATTCCATTTTAGCCTATAAAATCAAGTTAGTGGGGAAGTGGGAGCAGGCAAATTGGGTAAAAGGAGTCAATTACACGAAGAAGGAAGGACTGAACTGGAGATGGTAAGCTCGATATACAGAGACGTTAATTTACAATGATGTACACACTAAACTTATTAATGTTATGATTCGATGTTATTTTTTAAAAATGTAAAGGCCAGGGACATAAAGCAAACAAAAGAAAATGCAGAGTTAAGTTTGCTGTAGTCAGTGCAACAAATGTCTACAAGAGCCTATAAAAAGGTTTTAATGATAAATTCTTGGGTTTCAAAAGAAATTGAATCCTCCTACTTCCTTGTTCCCCCTACATTATCATGTGATCGACATGTCCTGTCTGAGCAACTAGATGATGAGAGAGCATGTGGAAGAGAGTCTAGTGGCTAAATATAAAGCTATTCTAGAGTGGCCCACAGTCAGCCAACCCAGGACTGAATCTGGCCTAGATTAGCAGAGGGCCCTGAATCCGCAATGCAGCTGACTGGGATGCATAAGAGCAAACACATTAGATCAGAAGAGCATCCCAACTGCACCCCAGCTTAAACTGACAATGCATAGACTCCTGAGCAGAAAAACAAGTTAAAGAAAAAGTGGCTCAAGCTTCTGCAAAAGCAATGAAAAGTATGAACACATAGTTCCAAGAGGCTCAACAAACCCCAAGCAAAGTGAACACAGAAAATCACACCAGACATATCCTAGTCAAACTAATGGAAAGCTCTCATAAGAAGGATATTTTAAAAGAAACCTGATGGGAAAAATAAGTATTGGAGAAGAAGAAAACATCCAATATAGTTATCATGAGAAAAAGATGCAGAACTGGTCATAAGCAGCATCTTTAAGTAGGGAAAGAAAAACATGTTCGTTTAGAATTTCATATCTAGTAAATACACTCTTCAATATAAAGGTGGAATAAAGACATCTAAAGATGAAAAAGAAACTGGGGTGATATATCACCAACAAATTCACCACAGAAATGCAAAGGAGAGTTCTGGTTAAGGAGAAATGCTTGCAGATGCAAACACAAAGAAATGAAGAGCACCTCAAATGAGAAATTGACAGGCAAATAAAAAAGACTCGGTCCTTGGCTTTAGAATTTCCTTAAAGACAATCGACTGGTTAACGCAAAATGAATAAGAAGAAAATGTGAGTTTTAAAATATATGCCAAAGCAAAACAGAACAAAAGATGGCAGCTGTAAGGGCCTCGCTTTATATGTGAAGTGTCAAAATATCCTTACAATAGGCTGGAGCAGTTGTGGATGCATATTGTAACCCACCCAGCAGGTCTTCTCCCTGCCACTGCGCAACAAAATTACATTGAAATAGTAAAATGATCTCAATGGTTTAGTCCACTGTGGTGCAGTCCACATACATCCCAAGGTCCTGGGTTCAAGACCTGGGGCAGGGGGAAACAACCAAAATGAACAACTAAACAAAATAAAGGGCTTCTTCTTTTTCTCTCTTCCTGCCTGCCTGCACCTTTCCTTAAAAAAAAAAAAAAAAATCCCCTAAACAATCCCAAAGTGTTTGAAAATCAAGCAACACAGCTATAAACTTAGAAATTCCTCAGCATCAAAGCAGAGTGAGCCACGAGAGGCATGAGAAAAGGAGCAGTCTGCCCTGGGGAGAGCACCTGGTCCCTGAGGGAGAGGAGGCCTCCTTCACCTGAGCTCTAGGCAGAAAGGAAGGAGGGTCCCATGATGTCCCGGGGGTGGGAGGGGCATCGGCAGTGACAGCTGACCCACCTCTACCTGGGGACATACCTTGCAAGCCTCAAGGAAACACCTTTTCCTCTTACAATCTAGTCAGCAAATTCCCTCTGCGCAGTGCTGCTGACTCACCCACTGTGGGCCCCGCCCCACATGCCCAATGTGTCTTTGTCTATAAGCACAGCCTATCTTAGTTATACTGCAATCACTGATATTACATATTTTTTCCACACTATGTAATTGTTCATGTTCCTCAGGGCTCATCTTCTCCAATAGAGAGTGACCCCTTCACAGCAGGGTCTAAAGATTTGGGGGTTTCTATCTGTGGGACCTAGGGATAAGCAGCACCCCCATCCAAGTGAACAAGCACTTGTCAGCAGGAACAGCCATAGGATAAGCTCCCTGTTTTAATTTAATCACATTTCTAAGACCCCCTTCTCCATGTAGGTAACATAGTCACAGGTATTAGGGATTATAAGGTGCCATCTTACGGAGAGGAGATTATTTTACATGCCAAACCTCTGCCATCCTCACAGCGGTGTTACCTAAAAGTAGAATCTAAAATCACATGTCTAGGAAGAACAGAGAGCAATAAAGAGATTTATGAAGAGAGAGAGCTAGAAGGAATCTGACTCTCAAGGCCCTTTGGTTTGGAGGCTTTAAGTTTGGGGAGATTTTTATCCTAACGTGGACTTCATCGGATACAGAAATCTGCTCAGAGCTTCTACTGATTTTGTGACCTACAGAAAGAAGTCACCACTTATGGCAACCTAAGAGAGAATGATAAAGGAAAATTAAATGTTTCCTGAGTATCTTAATTTTTCTATCAAAAAGGAAACTAGGCAAGATTTTACGGCAGGGAACACTCCAAGAAAAAAGATGCTTTGGCATGTTGGACCCTCAGGGACAAGGATTCCCTGTAAGCAGCACATTTGAGAGATGAGAAAACAGTGGAAAGGTAGGAAGGGGTGACACAGGGAAGGGAAGATGGACAGTGAAGGCCACAGTAGCAAGGCAGCTGCCCCAGAGGATGACTGGACAGCAACCCCACCATGGAAATTAGGAGGAATGTCTCTGGGTTACTCCACTTGAGAGGTAGGGGAGTTGGGGTACTTTTATACCTCCTGCAAGTCACTGATTGAGCGCCGTTCAGGGTACTTATTCCAGGCCCTCTGGTGCCCCCGCATGCAGGCACAGCTTCCTACCTTCCCTGCTTCAGGGAGATCAGTGGGGCCCAGACAGGGGTCCTTGGAAGTCAGCAGAGGGACACTGAAGTGGAAGACTGAGGGGCCCCACAGCAATTGCTATATCCACCCAGGAATGCTTCACTTTGATCCCAGCTTCCACATGTGCTGCATCTCTCTGGAACAGGACCCTGTCCCCTGGTGGTACACAGGAGTCCTGGACACTCAGGCCCCAGGAGGCAGCAGGAGATCTGTGCTCAGGCTGCCCCTCTGTGGTTTGGCCACCCGTAGTCATGCACGCAGTTCTGCTTCCCAGCATCCCCAGGCTCCACAGCGCTGCTGCTGAAGACACAGTTGATTCCACTTCCACTGCTGCTGGACTGGGCTGGGACACCAGGTGCCAAGGTAGAGGAGTGAGATATAAGGAGTCAAAATCTTTGCCCGCGTTTTATGAGGATCCAAGGTATTTCTCTTTGTACGTCGGCACTGGTTTGACAGGAAACGGTGACTCCCTCCGGAGACTAGACAGGGAGGTTGGTGTCTGGGTCAGGATGACGTCTCCCCGTTACTGCTACAGAGGAAGGAGAAGAGCGGCACTCATGATATAGGGCAGGAGACAGACCCAGAGCAGCAGCCGCCCTCTTAGGAGAGAGGGCTTACTAGCCTGGGGGTTCCCCTGACCAGCTCTCCAGAAGGCCAGGCGCCAGAGGGGCTGCACCTGAGCCCCCAGGTACATGCTGGTGTGTCATGTTCAGAGTTGGAGAGCCCCTGAGGTGTCTGCCTTTATAGAGACCTGGGTTGGGGATGATGGTGAGGAGGTGGGGCATGCCGACTAGAGGCTCCAAGGAAAGGGTTCAGGGAATCCTACGGGGTGCGGGGTTTCTGACCTGAAACAGGGGCCAGAACCATTGTAAGAAATTAGAAGGTGAAATTTTCTATCACTGACAATGACCAGAAGGAAATGACCCCCAGTCTCGGAGGGAAAGGCAAGAACCAGCTGTCCTGTGACACTGCCCTTCTGAGGAGGCGAGATCATACAAGGTATTAGACTTCAGCTGCAGAGCAGCATCTCTAGAACTTTTCAAACGTCGTTTACAATTGGTATGGCCATCTTCAAATATTCCAGTGCCCTTCTGCTATTTCTTCCTCCAGATCATCTCTCCATCTGCCTTCTGAACCAACTCCCCCATGTCTGACCTTCAAGCTCCCTCCCAAACGATCTGGAAGAGGCCCACTTTATCCAGAGGGGTTCATTCAGGCTCCACTAAGGGACCTGAAGTCATTGTTTTTGAGGGACATGTGGAGACATGACTGAAGACTGGTCCAACCTACATGACAGACAGGCTGTCCACTGATGAAACGGGCTCCATGACTGAGAACCCGGCTCAGACTCACGTGACTCTCTGATAAGTAGTCTCTTTCCTCAGGCAGCAGGTCTAAGGTCTAAGGTATGTCTTCCCACTGGCACAGTCTGTCTCAGGACTCACTCTGACCTCCTCCATTGCTGTGAATCTAGAACCTTTCCTCCTTAGGCATCTAGCACAAACTGCCTGGAAACTTTCCTTTGTGAAGCCTCCACGTGCCCTGGGATAGGAATGGTCTGGATGAGTCTGCATCGCTCCTCAAAAACAATTGAGAGCGGAGGGAAACATGGTGTTGAGAGACCCCTTTTCTGCTCAGGATATACAGAAGAGAGGAGATGAGCAGAGCAGAGCTCACGAACCCTTCGAAGTGACTTGCTTTCTCTGGACATGGACACAGCACCAATCAGATGCCAGAGACGATTTAACTCACTACAGTTTCCTGCCTCTCATGCCTCTGACTCCCCACAAACACATAGAAACACTCGTTAATTCCTGTCCTCTGAGGCCCAGCCAAACTCTTCCCTTTACATGTCCTTTCTATATGAGTTAGAACAACTTTAGAAGTCAAGGAAAGCAAATAATAGCAGCGGCTGAAGCAATGCGTACGAAGGTTGGAGCTGGGAGGGCGGATGCCACAGCTTAGCAACCAGCAAGAAGAACTCAGGTCCTTTCGAAATGCCTGCAGGTCACCTTCACCACATTAACTTTTCAGTCCTGGGATTCAGCTTCATGGTCTCACGAGGGCTGCAGTGATGGAGATCTGGTCCTCTCCAACCTGTTCCAGGAGGAAATTCAGAGCAAAGCTCTTCACTCCCTTTCTCATAAACATGATGAAGCACCAATTCCTTCTGGAAATCTGCCCACATCCTCATTCTCCTACATTTCCCTGCCCAAGCTGGTCACAGAGGCCCCCCCTATCTCCGTTCCTCCCCCGGTGCTGAGAAAGAGCTCACCCGTCCTCACCATGCACAGGCCAGAGCGGGGACTCTACACACCCAAGGAGGAGGAGGGCTGCTGGAGTCACTGCCAAGAGTTCTGCCATATCTTCTATTTCAATACTCATTGAATTACGTTGGATGGGGAGGATGGCTTCCCAAACAGCCTTACCTGGGCAGTTGGAATAAGCCAGGCCCTGAGGACATTGGTGAAGCCAAATTTCCCCACAACCAACAGGTGGGGGTGGGGCTTCCCCTGCTCAGCTTCCGCTGCGCCTCACAGAGCCGGGACCCTGTTCACAGTGGGCCACATCCTCCCCTACTTCTACTTCCCATCACCAGCGAGGACCCCACAAGGATTGGTGGAGTCAGAACTACAGGTTATGATGGGGATGTAAAAGAAACCAGAGTCTCGCCTCTGAGGATGCAGACAAACAGTGCAGTCAGGATGAATAGTCAGAATGAAAAGAAGGTTGAACACCCTGCCATCTCCACTGGGAGAGGCAGACACCATGCACTGGAGGTGCCCAAGGAGGAGGCAGAGGGAGTGGAGGTGCTGTGGGCCCAACTCCAGATCATCTGCCCAGTTCTGGTGATGGTGGGACCCTTCCACGGGATGACTTGGCCAAGACCTTGTAAATCTCTGCCACAGTCTGGTATTCTCCTTGACCCGCCTCTGCCCACTCCTTCTCTTTCATAGATGTTAGCCTCTAATAAACCTCTTACTCTCTCAACTCCATCCCACTTCCTGCTTCCTGGATGATTCAAACCAACAGAAATGATACTGGGAAGGATCTGAAAAAACAGGCAGTCACAGGGGTTTGGGGACAGGGTCACTCAGGAACCAGCTGGTCATCTGTGGGCATACATAGCCATGCACCAGGTGAGAACACAGTGCTAAGACATCACTGAGAGTAGCGGGGTAGGCTGGTGGCTGCACTGATTCAGGGATTTGACGAGGAAGGGCAAGGCATGGGAGAGCAGTGAGCCCTTTGACTGGCTGCTAAGTCGCAGTGGCCCCTTCAGGACCCAAGGGCAGCTAGGTAATTGAAAACTAAGTGTGAAGCCAGAGGACCTCTGCGGCAGCTTAGAAATAGGCCTCTTTCTTGCCGTGGGCAAGCAGCAAAGGCTGAAGATCAAACTCAAGAGTTGAAAGTCGAGCCTGAATTGTCGAGTCCAGTTGGGGAAGTTGGACCTGGGAACAAGGATGGGAACTGGTAGAGGCCCCAGGCAATGTGGCTCCCTGGAGTCTCCAGCCTCAGAGCCCTGGAGGAGACGCTCCCTCCCTATAAATGCCAGCTCTCCTGCCCAGGGAGCAGGGCTCTCCCAGCACAGGCCAGCAGGGATTCCTTCAAGATCCATCTCCACCTTGCGTTACCGGGTGTCCTGGGCTGGTCAGACCGTCCCTGCTTAGTAAAGGTCCCAGTTTCAATCACAGTTTGCTAAAAGTTAATTTAGGCAAACACACACCAACAGACTAGATCCAGATTGCCCAAAGGGATGCAGGTTTCCTCAATGGGAGTGTTACACTCTCCCACCTGTGCCAGTGCAGACGCACGCGCGCACACACACACACACATGCACACGCACACACACACACACACACACTGCCGCTCCTGGTATATTCCAGATACCCCTGGTGCTGGTTTCAACTCTAATAATTCTGGTAAGTCTGATGCACCCTGGTGGAATAGAGGTTGGGTGCAGTCCACACATGTCCCAAGGACCTGGGTTCAGATCCCGGCGTCAAAGGGAACCACCATGGTGCAAAACTAAATAAAATAAATTAAAAAAATAATTATGGTAAGTCTATCTCTACCCCTTCTCCTGGCTGCCCCGCCAATAACTTACCTTAGATTGCAGAGTAATTCAGCAACAATGAAGGGAGAGACGAGACGGGCTGTATTCAGAGGTACTGCGAGCATTAGCCAGTATGTACAGGCAGGAACAGGGAAATTACCCTCAGGACCGAATGTTGAGGTGCTTAATCAAAGCAGATGGGAAATAATACTGGATGAGGAAGAGGGAAGGGATACTACGAAGCCGTAAAAAGGAAGAAAATTGTGCCATTTGAGACAACAGGGATGAATGACTGACTTCCTTAAAGGCATCATGCTCAGGGAAATAAGTCAATTTCATTGTTGCGGGGGGTGGGAGGAAGGAAAATGGGTGATGCTTGTCAAAGGGCATAAACGGAATAAGTTCTAGAGATACAGCAAACAATGCAGTCAGTATAATTAACAGCACTGTTGTATACTTAAGTCGGTAAGAGAATAAATCTTAAAAATTCATCTGGTCCTCAACAAAAAAGCAGCTGTGAGGAAATGGGTGTGTTAACTAACCTCATTGTGGGCATCATTTCACAATATATGTAGATCAAATCATTGCATTGTGCACCTTAAACTTACACAACCCAGATTATATCCCAACAAAGATGGCAGGGAAAAAAGACTGATGCAATTTGCTATGACCTAAAAAATAGACCTGATAAGAAGTCTAATGTTAATATTTGCTCACTTGTGTGGAGGGTATAACTATACTGAACAATAATATTTAAACTAAGTACAAGGATTGGTGAAAGTGGGAAGTGGAGCAAACAAAATGAACAATTTAATAAAAATAACCTGCTTCTTCTCTGCCCTCTTGCTCCCTGCACCTGAGGTAGTCTGTAATTTTGTAAACAGGGGTCCTTATGGTCCCACCGTGGCACCATTCACCAAGGTTGGAAGTCCTTGGTTTAAAAACAGCATCTTCTCAGTACACTTTACCTGCCCAGCAGACACCTCAAGGGTGCTACACATCTGATGCTTTCTCTTTCTTGGTTTATCTTCTTCTCCTTTATATTTCCCCTCTGGATCTGTGATAGGTCTCTGAATACTCATATGTTTACCTCCATAAACCCGGCACCAAACACTGACCCCATGCCAGGTGTCAACTGCAGGACCTCACTGCCTGTGCACCTGTTGCTACTGATCAGTCCCCTTTCCATGGATCTCCTGGCCCCATTTCCATGGATCTCCTGGACCTCTGGCCCATTTCCTGAACAGAAATGAGTTAGCTCTCACACTGATCCCATCTCCACCTCTCTCCCACCAGCAATTGTACATTGTCCAATTTCAATTATTCATCACTGCCTGAAAACTCACCCCAAACATTAATGGTCCCCCAAAACAATACTTATTCATTACTTATTGCTTCTGATTTTGTGATGCATCGATTTAAACTCTTCTACTGCTGGACTTGACTGTTTTGACTCATGTGGTTGAATGATCCAAGATGGCTTCATGCATATGGCTGATGGTTAGTGCTGGTTCTTGGTTGGTTGGTATAGGCATCCTCATTGGGGTGAGTCATCTGTGCTCCACATGGCTTCTCAGGGCAGCATTCCAAAGAGCAAGGGTAGGTTGGGCTCAAAACAAACACAAGATCATTTCTGCCATGTTCTATGGGTCAAAACCAATTCAGATCCAAAGAGGCTGTGTTAATTCTATTTCAAATGAGAAAATGCTGATGTTTACATACAAATGGATGGGTATATAGGGATGGAAAGATTGCTGCAGCCATCTCTGCAAGGGATGATCATATGTGTTGCCAGGCTAGCCCCAACAGACAGCTGTCCCGGCAGATGTGGAAACATGGGCTGCAGGACTGATAGCGCTCCTCCGGCTGGGGTGGAAGGCACTGTTGTCCACGGTCTTCTGAAAACTCCTCTTTGTGCTTTGGTGAGTCTGCTCTGTCTTGACTCACTGCTTCTCTGATTGCTCTTTCTTTTACTGAATACATCTTTTCTGCTCTCCTTTCAATATTTGCACACTGGGAGTCTCTCTTCATCCTTCCTTTTGCCTGTGAGCTTACCCACCTGCAGGCTTCCTTGATATACAGCATGCTCGTGAGATCTGGCAAAGGATCTACTAGGAACTCTGTGTAGGAATCATGATCCTCCAGCATTAACATTAGTCCTGCTATTCCCAGAGGAAGCTGTCACCTGGGGAAAGTCTCCCTCTGTGATTTATTAATACTCAATGGAAACAAGGAGATCACGGAGGCAGGATTCTGGTTCAGTAGGATGTTATCTTGTCAGAAGTTGTTTGTTGCATGAGGCTTTTCAAAAGTTAAAGGTCTGAGAAATGAATGTGCACCCCACTTTGTGAGACTCTGCCTCTGAGAAGCCCCTCTGAAGTCTCACTGAGAAGGAAGCAGCAGTGGCCCTGCTGAGGTTTCCTCGTGAGCTGTAGGGTGGGGAGCAAGGCTCAAGTCATTCTCCGTGGGGAGAAGTGTAGGACTTCGGGACAGCAGCAGTCGTGGGGTGATCGCCCCAGGAAAATATCAAGAGACTAAACCGAGTCAAGGACACATTGGGGGTGAGGGGTGGCTGTAACTGCCGCAGGATGCATTTTTGGATGGCAGCTGATTTATGTGCTGCTCAGAATGCCAGCAAAGAAGGACTCCTGTGCCGGCTCCTCTTGCTCTGCACAAGCCCTCAAACTGGGCCTGGGAGAGTGGTGGGGCAGAAACCAGACGTGGTTGCAGCGTCTGGAGGAGGTATGGCTCAGCAGGGAGGACCCATCAGGACCCGACTTCTATCCAAGCTCACTTCTTAATATTTCCATAGTCCTCTTCAAGTCACTTCCCTCTGATGGACCTTGCTTTGCTCCTTGGTCAACGGGGAAACTGAGCGATGTGTACCAAGGCCCCTCCTCAGGCTTCTCCCTCAAGACACCTCTATTAATATAAATGAAGCAGTATTAACTCTTGTGACTGGAAAAGCGGCATTTGTCTATTTTGACCACTAGATGGAGCCATGCGATAGTTTCAAGGCTGGAGTTTTCATTCATTTCTTTATTTTCAATTGTGGTCGCTAGAGGCCACTCTTGCTTTGTCTTAAAGCTGATGAAGTCACCGCAGAAGAATGCTTGCGCGTCTCCACTTTCTTCATCCCCTGTGATTATAGAACTTCCACGATTGGGAGAAAGTTACCCTTAGGGGAAAGTCGTCTTTTCCAATTTAAAAATAACTTATCAAAAAATCTCTTATAGAACATATTTAACAAGGAACATTGCAAATAAAAATAATTTCTTTAAACCTTGTATTGGCTAATCATGACTGCAACATTTTTTAAGTGTCACTTATAGTATATTCATTTAAAGTGAGTAGTAATCTACATCTTCGTTTCATTTCAGCATTACTTGTTAGACATTAGATATTAGCCAAGGATTTAAATATAAAAAGAGAGGGAAAGCATATGAAACTTTTACATAGTAATAATCACTAAAAAAGAACCTACTAACTAAAAATAATGCTATAAGGGAGGCTTGTATATTGTTGAGTAGAACAAAGCACGATAACCTGAAAATAATCATTCGCTATATTTCCATTTTGACTATACACATAGAAGGAACGATAGGTAGGCACCCCTCCCCTGTGTTCAGGCAGCTAAGGCACAAGCTCTGAAAGCCGTGGATGCAAGGGAGTGAAAAAAATGACAGGAAAAGAAACATGCAAAAATGTTAGAGCTTTTCCTTATTAGTAGGATTATCGGTTGTTATTTTTCTCTTTGCAATACATATGTGTGTGTGTATTAGATCCTCCTGTACAGACTAGTATTACTCATATTCTTAAACAGAAACCCAAATCTGCTAGACACTTTTCAAGATCACTCATGTCTGCTTCTGACATCAGCAGCCGCTGAGCACAGCCTTGGCACCATTCAGTGCTTGGTTCTCTTAAAAACGCCTCTGATGAAAGACTGTTCCCTCAAGTCGCCTATGAAGTGTCTGGTCAGTTCGCGTGGTGATAAGATCCCTGATAGGAAGCCCAAATCTGCCCTCTTCTCAGGCCATCCACCAGCTGAGTTCATCTTCTGAGATGAAGCCCGAGGCGGAACTTCCCCAATTTGAGGACCCCCCTCATGAATTCTCTCTGCCCTCCTAGGGTCTTCTTTCCCAAGCTAAGGAGCCATCTTCAATCCATTTGTCCTGCTGATATTTAGGAGCCAGGTATTGTGAAGGCCCTGAGATTTGGTCCCTCTATGAGTGGAGCTTAGAGAGCAGTGAAGCAACACATACAGATGCCAGCCTTTGTGTCACCTGGTATCATGTGCGTCCAAGGAGGAAACAGGCCCCAGCAGCTCCAGAAAAGGCATCTTCCAGAGCCAGGAGGTTAAGAAGGCTGCTCTGAAGAAACAGCTTCTAAACAGAACTGAAAAGACAAAAGTTTGGGAAACAGTAGGAGATGGGGTGTGGGGAGATTTTGGGGGGCAGGGGAGGGAGTGTGGAGGCCCGGGGTGAGAGCTGGTGCTTTGGAAGAATGACTTCTCCATCCTTCTCTCTTCACTCCAGCTTCTTCCTGATCTGGAGGCAGCCATTCTTTTGAGGAGTCCAGCTTCTCTTCAGTGGCAACTGCTGTTAAGAGGACTGCAGGCTGATTTTAGACACACTGGTTGTTTCTAGGTTGTTATTGCTTCTTTGCTTTTAGCAGAGAAAGGAAAAAGTAAACAGCCCACTAGATACGAATGACAGCAACAGGCAGACCAACTGCTTCCTATGAAAACAGGCAACTCGAAGGAAAAAAAGCAAGCATTTATCCCATCTTTGTTGTTGGAACTGTAGGAACAAAAAAATTCCAGATGATGAGGAAAATTTCTGGGACTAGAATGAAGAGTAGAAAAATCCCCATGTTCAAAATCAGTGGGAAAGAAAACTTCAGTCAACAACTATTGATGCCCGAAATCATTATCGATCACCCAAGTGTGACAATTCATCTTAGCGTCACTAAAATGGGTGTATGGATACTAGGAGCTACCTTTGTGATGACACGTGGAACACAACGCACCGTCGTAGTGTTCTTGCCGCAGAAGCTGAACATGAATTCTCCACGCCAGCAGCGGCAACCTCCCTCACAAGGAAGCTTTCAAAAAGTACCGGAAACAGGAAAAGAAATTAAGCGACACCACAGAGAAGCAAGTAGACAAATCCAGACGGATGACAACCAGCCTGGTGAGGACACCGCACCTCATGTCAACAGGCCAATGGGCAGAGGGTCACTCAAGATGAAGGACAGAGTCATGACAACCACGTGTAACGTGCTCACCTTATTTGGATCTTTACGTTCACAAGCCAGCTGCAAAACAACAATCTGAAGGAGAGGGAGAGATGCAGTTATGAACAGGGCAATAAATGATATTAAGGAGTTAAGCGAATAGATTCACCATGAGCTTCTTCAGAGAGGTCCCGGGTGGGTCGCCAGGGCGAGGACTTAGACCAACGGGTATCAGACAGGAAGGGAACGTGATCAACAGCGCCCTCTGTAGTGGGTGCAGGGGATGGCAGCAAAGAGCTGTAATTCCACCACCGCCACCCGTGGATCTGATCGCCCCGGGGCTCTTGGGATCCCCAACTTTGAACAATGCAATTCTTCTTTATGAGCCAAGGGCTAGACTTTCTGAAACTGGATTCTCAGGCAGTTTAATTCATTTTCACAGTACTTTGTAGCGATTATAGTTACTTGAACTGATATATAACATTGGAGGGAAATATGGTTTTCCTATGATGATGATTACTTTTTTAAAAAATGATAATTACCTTTTTACAACAAGTTAATATTCTCTCAATAATCTCTCTTTGTTGTTGGTTGGTCAAGCCAGACTGTTTTTCGTCATATTTTTAAACAAAGAATCATCAAATATTGGTTTCCATTCTTGAGTTAATATCACTTCTAATTTCCTTTTTCTGTTTTTTTCACTGTTATAATTAGTTTTTACGCAGGGCTGGCTGATTTGTTGATTTTCTAACTATTTTAATTACTTGGTTAGGTGTTCCACGGAGGATTTAGTTTTCTTTTTAAAGTCCAAATTAGTGCAACGTATTTTCTTTCTCTCCTGCTTCTTCTCTGGTTGCTGCCTTTGTCTCTGGTGCAGTCATCATTCCAGATCGTTGTTGAGTGTCTTGGGGTTTTTTGTGGCTACGGCATACTGACTGTGATTTACCTCGTCTGCAGGTGCAGTTTTCCGTGCTGGAAGTGCATCTTGCACTCTGAGCACGTCTGAAACAAACAAGCAAACCAACATAAACACTTGCCAGCTCCTGCTGCAGAAATTCTCCAAGGAAATTCTCAACAGAGATCAGACTGTTCCTCGGTCCAAGAGGATCAGAACTTTGAGGTGTAATTAAGAAGTCCCTCATCACATATCTTCAGAGTCCTCAGAAAATGGCACCAAAGTTCCTCAACTGCAGCAACTGTGAATGAAAGTTCTCCCACATCAATGCACATTGGAATCAAGTGATAGGTTTCTTTGCAAAGATGGGAGACTGGGTCCCCCCAGAGGCCGCAAGAATCAGATCTCCAGTGGGGGCGGGGGTGGGCCAGCTCCCAGGTCTGTGATCACGTGCAGCCAGCAAGGCCTGGGAGCCTCAGAGTCATCTATGAAAAGTTAATTTAGGGTGTGCTCTGGTGACTCAGGCATTGAGCCATCAGCTGGGGTGTGAACCACACAAAACCCCAGGACCCAGGGCAGTGGGGGGAATAACCAAAAATAAATCTTAAAAAATCAACTTAGGAGTTGTCGCTCCTGGGGAAATTCTTCCTGACGCCTGGGGCCCTGAGGCAGGCATGGCTGGCAAGGGTAGATAATAGACAGTGGGAGAGAACAGCCACAGACACCAGGATGACGTGGTAGCATGAAGAGTGCTCAAAGCCAGTTTGTCCACTGGTCCAGATGCCATGGTGTCGCATTATCAGATTTCATCTCCTCCGTGGGGCAAACTGGCAAGGACAATAGTTTCACAAACATGATTATTTTGAAAAAGGCAGTGAAGTTTTCTTTCCAAAAGACATACTTCTGCTGTCCTTTTTGTGTTTCTTTAGGAGTTTATACAACTTGGGGGTTATTTCTCCTTGATAAAACATCAAGGCTGTGGATACGGTTGTTGAATGATTGCTATCTGAATCATGGAAATTAAGTTATTTGCCTTCTGCTTGGTCTCTTTCCCTAAGTCTGTTCCCTGCTCCCTTTATTCGGCTGTTCATGGTTTCCAGTGTGTGTCTGTAGCTCTGATTGTATTAGGCCCTTCAGCCACTGAAGCGAACCCTTAGGAACCCTTAGAGCATTTCTGTAGAAGAGGTGAGAACAAAGTGCAGAGAGCTAGCCTTTTGTCTTGGACAAAACTCCCTCCAGGGCTTCTTTCCCTTCCCTCGGCTAGTGAGAAGAGAGCTGACCCAGAAGCCAGTGACTTGAGGGTACAGGGAAGAGGGCCCCCTAAGAGTCCCTCTACACGCTGCTGCCTTCTTCACCTTTAAATCACAGTTCTTCTGCCTCTGGGAAACCCAGTGTGATCATCTCCTTCCTTTTTGGCCTCCCTGCTTGCTTGATTTCTCCCCTTCTCTTCCCACTTGTTTTCTTTTCTTCCTTCCTCCTTTTCTTCCTTCCTCCTTTACTTTTCTTCCCTCCCTCCCATCTTCCCTCTTTCCCTCTCTCCCTCCCTCCTTCCTTCCTTCTTTCTCCTTTCCCCCACCTTCCTGCCCTTCCTGGCTTTCTGTCCTGTTTCTGTTCTCTGCCTGCTGTTTATACAGATGCCCTGGGCTGAGGACTCCAGCTGCATGTTCCTACCACCCAAGCTTCACGTTGAATTTCTCACCATTAATGTCCTCCATCTCTGATCACAGTTCTGGATTCATAGATAACAGCACAAGAAAGGTAGCTGTCTCCTTCCCAGTATGACCAGGACCAAGAGCATTTCAGACAGAGTCCAGGGATAAGGAACCCACCTGTAGCCACCACCTGAGCATCGCTGCGTAGTAAGCCCAAGACCACCTGCCCTCCCAGCCTACGCAGCCAGACCCCACAGCTTCCGCCTCCATCAGCTGTCCATGCTCCTGCCTTGCACTTGCACTTTAAGAAAATTATTTATTTTCTGTAGCAATTATTCTACACATTAAAATAACTTGCTATGTATAGGTTCCCCGTTTCTTAAATATATTTCAACACACCCTGCCCTCCGCCAAATCACCAAGTGTTCTTCCCCATTGTCCAGTGTTGCCCTTTTAATTTGATGATTCTCATTGCTGGTATTGAGCTGAGCCTGGCTCAGCTCCCCTTCTCATAGCTGTGCATCATCCCAGACACGACCTCCCAGCCCTGGGCCCTGGGTCTCATTTGAGGGGCCTGCCTGCATCACCTCCCCACCGCCATTTCCAGCTAGGCGCTTCTACTCTCATGGGAGGCACCTACAAATCACCACAACCTTCCTGGGAGGTAGTCTTCATCCTCCTTCTCCCCTTGTCCGTGTGAGTAGGCTCATCTTTTCCCAGGGAATGACTGTTTCAGAGAGTGGCTGGGATGGGGTGACGAATAAGACACCCAGTCCTGCTCCAGTTCCCTCAGGTCTGTTACTGAGAAGAGTCACGTCATCTGCTGCGCTGAAAGGCAGGAACACTACCCTTCAGTCAGCGCGAGATGACATCCTTGGTGCTCCTCAGAATCTTCAAGCCCACCTCCACTTTACCCAAACCCACCGGGGTATAAGGCAGACTTCCTCTGCCACCTTCTAGGACCACCTTGGGAAACATGGCTGCATTGGTCCACATAAGTGGCCACTGTTCCTAATTTTGGAGCAATAACGCCTGTTGGTTTTCTTCTTTTAAGTGAACTTTATTGATGGAATATTGCATCATCACACTAGATTTGAGACGCACATCACAGTAAAGTCACATCTGTGTCTAGTGCATTGTTTTCTTCCAGCGAGCCTTCCTCTCCTGAATCCCAGGCCCGCCCTTCTGCCTTTAGTGCTCTGTCCATCGTCCATCCCCTCTCCCAACAGGGGACCATGACTTGTGCCCACGCAGCCAGAGTCTTGCGGTCCCCTGGCCCTAGTGAGTGGTTCTGGGATCAAGTCACTTTTGAAGTGACACCTCTCAACTCTGTCACATGAACTTTGACATTCTCTCTTTGCTTTAACAGCCCAGGAGCCTGCTGCTCAGGGCGTGCGGGAGTCAGGCTGGCTCGCAGGAACTCGGGGCCTCTCCCCTGGCTTTGCCTCTGTGAGCCACCACTCTGAAGAAGATGCGGTGGGGAATCAGCCTCTGCAGACAAGGTGGAGCCGAGCAGGCCAGACTAGGTGGGGCCATGAGTGGCCACCACAGGGCGCCTCCAAACCAGCTCTGTCTCCCAGCCTGGGCCTTTTTAATAGACCCTTTCCTTCCTTTTTAATCAAGCAGTCACCGGCACCAATTTGCAAGTTCAGTCCAAACTCACCCCAGCTCTTTCTCATCAACACCTGCGATTTTTTTCCTTCTCCTTCTCTTTAAACAGCCCCCACCATGTCCACCGCCTCAGAGGCCCACAGACCCTCTGAAGCCAGCACCTGAATGACAAGGCTCTGGTCAATCACCTCACAGGAGCGGAGCTGCCCCCACACGTAGGGTTCTCACGCTCCTGCTGACTGGATTCCCTGGAGACGACTGGATGCAAGACCTCGGCCTGGGCCCCACCTGCAGATCTTCTGATGGAATTGCCAATAGGCTGCACCCAGGATTCAGCACTTTGTACAATTTCCCAGATGATTCAAATGCGCAGCTCTACAGCAGGAGTCACTTTACAATTTCTGCAGGAGCTCGGAGCCTGAGCCTTCCTATCTGCTTGTGCGAGCTAGTGGGCGTCCAGACACAAGCAGAGAGGCGCATGATGCTGTGGACCACCTCGCCCTTTCTCCCAGCCTTGAGGCTCCCACTGCACGTAGAATGGCCTAGAAGACTCAGTGTTTTGCTTCCTGTACCCTCACCTGGCAGGTCTCTCCTCCTCTGCTCCCCTCCTCTTCTGTCCTCCCCTGCCTCCCCCCCACACTGAGAGTTAGCCTGGCGGACCTTCATTTGGCTCCTTCTGCTGGAACCTCCCCTGCCCCCACACCCTGTGCCTCACCCCATGCCTCACTCCTGCTCCTCACTCCTGCTCCTCACTCCTGCTCCTCACTCCTGCTCCTCACTCCTGCTCCTCGCTCAGTGCTTGGCATAAACATCTCCTCTTGGAGCGGCCCTCCCTGGCTTCTCCAGCTGAAGTCAGTCTCCTCCCCAGGCGCTGAATTGCATGACTTGTTTCATTTGAGAGGACTTCACACTAGCTCACGTTTTCTTGGGCTTCTTTGTTTCTGCCTTTATTTATTTACTGCCCATTCTCCCACAGACATATAACACACGCCTCAGAACAATTCTTTCTTTTACTTCACCACTATATCCTCAGCCCTTAGCGCCTGAGCCTACACCTGGCACTCAGCAAATACCTACTAAGTGGTTGCATCTCCCCCACCTGAGATGAGATAGAGACGAGACTACACCAGATTCGTCCACACGGTGGCAGCACGCACCCACTGAGTGATACACGGGCTGAAAATTGCCCGCATAGGTTCTTACCGCTTTCCAGGTTTCCCTGTCTTTCTAGAGTCTACATGCAGTGAAGACCGGTGGGTAGATCACTGAAAAGGAGGTTAGACCTCATACTTGCCCTGTCTGCCCTCAATTTTTCTGTCTTTATAATGGACACAGCAAATTTCTCTCCAAATATCTGGTATTCTTAAAAAGTGGCTGTAAAATAATATAAAAGGAAAGATTTCAGATGCTCCAGAAATAAACTGCCTGACAGACTCCTAGAGGTCAGGCTAGAGACAAGTGTTTTAAGAGAAAATGAGCAAAGCCTGGAGTGTTAAGACCTTCTAGTTTATTGATATTTATGTGCTTTAACCATGTGGCTAAGAAGACTGGGCTCAGAAGTACGCTCTGCCACAGGTAGGCTTTAATCATGATGATGGTGGTGATAATAAATTGCAATTGTAAGTTTCTCTATTTTCTTTTATAATTTGTCCCAGATGTGTGAGAAGAGACACATATATGAAACAAAGAAAGTGCTAAAACTTGGTAGTTCACAGAGTTATAAATTAACATAGCTGCCTGGAAAGAAAAATGAGGAAATGACTTAGAGAAAGAAGACCTGGGTTTGAATCCGGCTTAGGCCTTTATCAATCTCTATTCTCTGTGTGTCTGGTCTCAGCATATGACTGGCACTCCCTACACATCTGCTGAACCAATGAATTAATACATTTGTAAATTGGAATGATAGCAATAATACTGGTGTTGATGATGGCATGGTTTAAGTGAGGCTATGTATCCAGATTTTGTAGTTCACAAAATTCTATAATATATTATTTTAAATGATTCTTAGGGGTCACTGTACAGTGGAGACCGGAGGGAATGCTTCTTAGAGATGGGAGACAAAGTTCCTTCTCCAACACTTGCCAGCAAATCAGGAGCCAGGGAACAACCCCCGCCCCCAGGAACAGGGGCACATTTTGCGCTAACAGGGAGTGGCGCTCTGCTCTGGGATCAGAGGCCAGGTCCTCTCCACACAGCGGAGAGTGTTTTCCCACTAAAGTAGATCTAATCATATATCAGGTTGGGTCCCTTCCACTCCCACCTCACATATTAGCATCCTCTGAAGAAAGGCTCTCAATCCATTCAGAATCATATTATGGCCTCTGAAATTATTATAGTTATGACTATGACAATCATTATAAGGAAAATCGTCCACATGCAGTGAAGCAGAGGAAGGGGGACCATGGCTCGAAGAAGACTGACAAGGCCAGCAGATAGAGACGTGAACATGGCTCTGCTCCCAGGTTTCCTCCCAGCGTGGGGAAGCTGCGTGCACGCAGCTGGGGTGGACGGTAAAACACTGAGGTCAGAGAACCCTGACTCTTCCTCCTGTCCGAGCTTCGTCCATTCTCCCTTCCGTCTCCTGCACGGCCCTTCCTCTGAAACAGACCGAGCTGCGGCCTGCGTCACCATCACCCTGTGCCTGGGTGATCACCAGGCTCCCATCGCCCACCTCCCAGCCTCCGGGCTCACCTGGGCCCCTACTGCAACCCCAAAGGGTCTGCCCCAGCAGATGGTATCATATCACTCACCTGTTCAAAGCAGCCAGAGCTTCTCGTTCTGAGAGATTTTATGTTGAGTTTTCATTATGGTTTGAACATTTCCCTGGACCGGTCACTGCTTCATCCTATGGAAAAACAGACTGGGCCTGCACACACCCCTCATTCACACCCTGTGTCCCCACGTCTGTCTGTACTTTCTTAGCCTGACTGTCTGGAGCACCTGCTGACTTTCAAACACCCTCAAAGCCCGGGCTCAGACAACCGCCTCTACGTATCTCCCGTGTTGAAATCTCCTTGTCTTCCACCTTTCCTAAGTATTTGATTTGTCCTGTCTTTCAGACACTGAGTTTCCTCAAATCTGGACGCCTGGAGTTCAGGGTCTCTACTAGAGCAGAGTCGCCTCCCGCTCCAGTGTTCAGCTTCAGGAAATAGCTGGGGTTGAATAAATGCCTGGTGAGTTGACAGTGTGTTTCATCCCCTTCCTCTGATTCGACCCCAGAGCGGCTCTGTGAGAGGAGTGCATCGGTGTGAAGACCGTGGCCACTGCACTTGGGCAGAGGCCTTAAATTTGGCCTGGACCAGTTGCCAAGTGATGGAACCATGCCTAGAACCATGCTTAAGACAAAAGGAATAAAATTGGGCCTGTCCAGGGTGGTGCATCCTGTGCTGGCGAAAGAGTGGGGTGACTCCCGTGAGTCATAATAAAGTAACACAGTGATTAAGAACCCAGGGGCTCTGCCCGGATCCTGGCTTCTTCATCCCTACCTATATAATTCTTAGGATGGTCCAGATGTCTCCGGATCTGTTTCCTCATTTACTTGCACACTCAGGCGTGCCCTGGTGGTCTAGTGGTTTAGGGCACCAGGCGTAGAGCACATATATCTCAGGGTCCCCAGTTTAAGATCTGGAGTGGTGGGAGCAACCGAGTTGAACAACTAAATACAAATAAATAAAGTGCTTCTTCCTCCTCTTTCTTCCTGCCTGTCTACTGGCCTTCATTCCTACCTGCACCTTTTCTTTCAAAAATAGAAAATTAATGGCACTCTCAGACAATTGCAAAGGCTACATTATTTAGCCTCAAATACCTTGCATTGGGTACATACTGATACATGGGGAGCGCTTTGCACTAAAAACACTGAAAAACAACAGACTCAAATTTCTACTTTTGTGTCTGGGAATAGTGAGTGGTGAGGAGTCCAAAGTACCATCCCAGGAATGAGGAGGAGAAGGAGAGGCTGGAAAAACATCCCCTGGTCGTTTGAGCACATTCCCAAGATACCAGGTCACCCATCAGCATTTCCCAAGCAACAAGTCACTGTCATTTCCTCCCCCATGCCCTGGGAAAGTGCACAAATTGAGTTCATTCCATGAGCCACTGTCTCCTGTTCTCAGGCCCAGTCATGACCCTCACTGGCTATTTGATACCTACAGAGCCAGGCATCCGCCATGTTGAAGGTGAGCAGGGGTCTTCAGGCTCATGGGAGATGAAAGCAGTTTGCTCAGAAAGAGTTGGAGTCGATGTACGTGAGGGACACCTCCTTGTTCCTGTAACTTCAGAGCAGTGTTAACTAACGGTGAATACGGGCATCTAAGTGAAAATCAGAAGACAATGGAAATTAAAAAGAAAATATTTAAGTTTCCTGGGTAGCACTTAAGAGCTCAGACCCCAAAGTCAGCCTGCCTAGGCTTAAATGTCTGCCCCACCACTTCTTATTGCATGACTTTGGACAAATTGTTTAAACATTTTGCATTGCATTTCCTCACTTGCAATTAACAGCACTGCTGGCATCTGAATCAGAGAACTCTTGTGGGGCTTAGAGGGCCCCCTTGGATGTGGTGAAGACTCCCTTGGTTAAGAGGGTTGATGGTGATGGTAATTTGATCCTGACACAGACAGGTGAGAACTTGTATTCCCATTTCACAATTGAATCCACTCAGGCTGGTCAGTTTACTGTTGAATAAACTCAAGGTAGTGTCTTGCTCAAGGTTACATGGTCAATACCTGTTAGATCTTCTAACTCAATTTCTGCCCAGGACTCTCAGCAAGAGAGACAGACACCCCATGGAAGAGGAGCTGGCACCAGAATGGACATCCTTCTTGGGATTTCAGGGGACAAAGACGATCCAAACCAATAACAAGCTGAGCCTAACAGCTAGGGAAAACATGAAAACACTACAAGTCATTACGTAGAACTACATAAGAGCAAGTCTCTCTCTGCTTGAAATTTCCACTCTGTGCAAGATCTAACCACTCTCAATCCTGCTCTTTGTGCACTTGAGGTCGTTTAAGTCATGGAAAGTCTCTAGGAGGCCACAGTTCGTGAGTGTCAACAGCAAAGGCAGGGAAGCCCTAATCCTGCCTCCAGGCTCTTCCAGGAGGACTTGGGTTCCCAAAAAGACCACTCTCTCGACCTCCTTCCTCAGGCCAGGGCTCTAACCCCAGGTGAGAGCTGCTTAATGGAAGTTTCAAGGCAGCTATACTGGCCAACTTACTCAAGGCCCAAAGTCAGGAACTGAGCTCACATGCGTTAGGACTAAGAGGAAGGGATGACCCAAGAGTAACAATGACCTGAGGGAGTAAAAATGTTTAGCACTTGTCACCCTTTAATTACTATCGCAATGTCACTCCAGAGCTTGCCTTTGTCCCAGCCCCAGCTGCAAGTGCTGGTATTACAGGGATTTCATAGACACCTGTCAAATCAACAAACGGCAGTGCCCATCACTAGACCTGAGCTTTGAGAGCCTCTCCTGTGGTCCTCATGGCGGCTCTGAGAGTTCCGCGGGCCTGCGCTGTCATCCACAGATGCACAGGGCTCACAGACAGGGGCTAATGAGTAGCAGGGCCGTGACTTCTGAGCACACAGTCCGTGGCTTTCCCTGACGCCACGCGTGGGAAGAAGAAGTTGTAGGAGAACGAGGAACGGGGAAGTGGGCAGCCTGGTGCATTCTGGAGCACACGTCCGCTCCTTGCTTCCTTCCTTATTCCCATTCTCCTGGTCCGGGTTCAGGAGAAGCAGAAGTCTGGGCCTCGTGTAACATCCTTCCCAAGGTTGTTCTGGCTGTCTCTCTCATGAGCTTTTCTGAGCAGAAGAACCTAGAGAGACATTGTCAAAAGAGCTGCGGTTGAGGCCTGGGGTCGAGAAGCACTCGCTGCAAGCCACAGGTCCCTGGCAGTCGCACTTCTCTCTCTTAGTTTCCACAGCCGCCTCCCAGCGTGTGGTGAGGTGGACTAAATGACAATGGAAATGTACAAGGACCTCCAGTGGTACCCGGCATATTACAGGTGCTGGAAAAGCTGTTCTGAGAAACAAATGAGAAAATACATGCCAACTGGCACCGCAGGACTTGCATCAATGAATATGACTTCCACCATTTTGGTTTCTGACTAATTTAATCCCTGCGGGTAATGTCTGTCCACTGGTGAGCAGCCTCACAGGTACCCATGATGTCTTCATTGTCTCCTGCTCCCTGACAACCACCCCCAGCCTCGCCACCCCCCCCACCCCAGGATCTCTGACCACTCTGGGCCCCCATCACCCATTCCTCTGGCTCTGAGGTCAGGCGTACCACATCCTCACTGACCTGCTGGAGCCCGTCTCTCATAGATCCATCAAGTCTGTCTGGCTCCTGCCTGTGGGCTCCATCATACCTCCTATGTCTGTCTTCAGCTGGGCAAACTTTTCATCGTCTCATGTCCATTTCGGGCACATTCCTCCCCCGAGCTCTCTAAAAACTCCTCCAGTCTTCGGGAGCGCCTGATTCTATCCTTATCTCCCTGGTGCTGACAAGTCAGACCCCCAGGAATGAGGGGTCTGTATACCCCACCAGGGAGATCATAGCCCACATGGCACAGCCACAGGGCAAGGGAGAGAATAGTGTGGAGAAGAGACGTGGGAAGGTGAGCGGGGACAGACACAGGCTCTTGTGAGCACATGTGGGCCTGAGCGTGGGCCTGTGGACTTGCCACCAGGAGCCTCAGATCCAGTCTGGCACATTATAGCTATTCAGTAAACACGCATTTACTCATGCCCTATGTTGATATTTAATCAATATTTTAAAAATTATTTTCAACTCCCTAAGGATGTTGGTTCCAGGATCAAGGTACCCTTTCTCCGCCATCTTTGGAACGAACGCCATGTTTGGGCAGGAATTGAAGAGGAGGGGCCTACCCAGCTCCTAGAATCCAAGACAATATGCTCACAATTGGGGAGCGAGGGGCTCTGCTGGTTCAGCTGCAGAGGTTTGTCCTAAGAAGAAAGCTCGAAGGAGGCCCAGGGGGAGGTGGGAGGGTATAGAAATCAGGTCTCCCCAGAGGCTGCAACTCCCCCAGTCCTGTGCCATCCAGGACAATGCAGGCTGGAAGCCTTGCCGGAAGCACTGGTGTCTGTTGTGGGGTCGCTGGCCACCAGGCTGCCTCATTGTCTACACACTCGACTAGAGCAGAAAGCAGGCTAGTGGCCAGCCCTTGGAGGCGACAGCCCAGAGGCCAGCAGAGGGAGTGTGGGGACTGGAGGAGGTTACAGGACCAACTCAGGGAACTGACTTCTCCCCTAGGTTCTGCCGCTGACTGTGTGGAAGAAAAGGAATGGGACCCTCCTGCCCACAGGGTCTGAGTTTGAAACTTGGAAGCTGGCACACATCGAGGGTTTCAAAACTTTGGGTGGGTGTCAGAACTGTCACCTAGAGGACTTGTTCAAACACTGAGTCCCCACAGCCACACTCACAGGGATTCTCAGGGTCGTTCAGGACCTGCAACTACGTTTCTGAAAAGTTTCTCGATGCGGCGGACATGCTGCCCCAGACAACACACTGCAAACCACTGACTCAGTGATGATGATCAGAGCTTCTTCCAGCTCCGAGCGTTTAAGATTCTGTCTCCGAGAAGCACATAAATGGAAAAAGGAAACTAAGCACTAAAGGAGAGTTTTAGAAGAAGGAAGAGAAAACATTCCCAAACACTTCATCTGATTGTGGCCACAGGCAGGTGTCTGGCTCTCACCCGGGCCTTTCAGGGACGGGCAGCAGGTCTGACAGAACGACTCTTCTGCTCTGCAGCTTTCTTTTCACTCGGTTTCCACTGGATTTGACATCTGAGACCATATTTCTTGATTCCAGCTGCTTGCGTCTATAATGAAATAATTTATGTGAAAACATTCTGGAAAGATGACGTATATGACAGAGGGGTTATCTTTAACATATGTTTATATTCTCTGCTTTATCTCCTTCAAAATAGTAAATTACGATTGTGATAAAAGACCGAGATGTAGTTGATGGGAGAGGGTTGAATGGGATGGAAGTGAACTGATCTGGGTTAATTAAGAGTTACATTATCCCTGATCAAAATAACCAAACACTGAATAAATGGGGTCAGGGGAGCCAGGTGACAACAAAGATGAAAACGACTTACTCTCCCTGAGTAAATGGGAAGCTGTAGTGTAGATTTTGGATGGGTGTGTTCATGCCATGCATAGAAAACTCTGGTTTTTAGGGCACATGGAGGCTTGGTCCTCCATACCTGAGCATCTGAACTCTGGTTGGGCAAATGCCTTGGGGCCTGTGGTCAGAAAATTCGGTGGCCAGGTCCCAAAATGAGAGCCCAGCTCCCTGACCCCCAGCCATGTCTTCTCCACCATCTTAACAGCAGGCCATGGTCTTAGAATTTCTTCCCTGTGAGTATAGCAGAGCACCTGAGATGCAGACCCAGCCCCTTTTATTTTTCGTATGTTCCTATCTACCCCAGTGTCCCCTCCATACACAGAAGGCGTAATCTGCTGGAACCGGAAGGCTGGTTGAACGCATTTCCTCATGAGCAAAACCACCTTAGGGCCTGAGACAATCGGTCTCTGCCTTAGTCCCTGTGACTTTGAGGGCTTGCTCTGGCCTCCTCACCTATGATCTTACCATGAGAGGAGGAGGCTGAGGAGCCTTGGGGACAAGCCCACCTGGATCCCCTTCTCCACCAAGACCATGTGCCAATACATGTGCCTAAGGTGGGAGGGAGCCCAGGGTGACTATCGGGGGAGGGTATCAGGAACCAGGATGTCCATATACCTGTGCACAGAATCCTCCAGCGTTCAGGTCAGAACCAAGGTGGGGAGCACGCTGGGCCTCAGCCCTGCCTGGAAAACTCAGTTAAATACCAACATCACAAAGGAATGACACTTTGTTGTATTGGGAAAGACACTAAAGAGAAGCAAAGTGAGCCAGGGTCTTGGCAAAGCCGCCGGGCCTGCCTCTGTGTCCCACTTCAGGAGCTGCCAGGTGGACACAGCGCCTGGGAGCCCACGGGCCCCAAAGAGGCCCCCACCCCGCTGTGGAATTGTCCAGCGTCACTCAAGAGCCCTTCTCAGAGGGGTCAGGTACACTCTTTACCAGAGTTGTTTCAAGCCAAGAAGCCAGTTCCTCCTGAGAACACCCATGAGTGCACTGCCGACCAGGGTGGCGCCAGGCAGCCCAGGCCTCAACAGCCCCATGACCTTCTCCTGACCTCTGAATAGGCGCAGGTCATGCAGAAGCCACAGGCTGAGCTCACCAGGCAATGTGGTGTGGAAACGCTCCTGAACCACCAAACCCTTTTTCTCTGGGCATCATTGGAATTTAAACTGCTGGGGCACAGAACAAATATAAGTCTTCGATTTAGGCTCAAAAACTCAACTGGACAAGTATCAAATGGAAGAGACCTCCGTTCACCAGATCATTGACACCCCCATGTATCAGCAGGCCCCGGGCTTGGAGGAGTCAATAAGCTGCTAAAATAAAAACAAAAACAATTAAATACAGTCTTTGCAGTAACAGAGTATAGGATTCAAAATGAAGGAGATAAAAATGGGTGAGGCCACATTTGGTATATTGGGTTCTGCTCTAGAGAAGACATTGCTTTTAAGAATGAATTACAAGTCACAGTATTCCATACACAGTGAAGTGAAAGTGGTCTTACAAGAATTTTTGAGGAGCTGACTGCTCCCAGAGCAGGTGGGAATCTGAGAGATTTGAGAGCTATCTTCGATATTTGAGAAGTGATATGTGAGAAGGTTGCTTCAACCTGGGTCAGCCAATGGACTCCTGAGACCATTTACAACCATCAAGATATGAAAACAACCTAAGCGCCAATAGACAGATGAACGGGGAAGGAACACACACACACACACACAGTAGAATACTATTCAGCTTATATGGAAAAAAAGGAGGAAATCTTTCTATTTGTAAGAACATACATGTAGCTAGAGGATTATGCTGAGTGAAATATGTCGGAAGGAGGAGGACAAATACTGAACATAGGTGGAATATAAAGAACAAAGCAAAGAAACAAACTAAACAAAACAGAAAGAAAGCCTTGGACTCTGACAATATAACTGTGGTTACCAGAGGGGAAGGGAATGGAGGTGGGAGCTCAGGGTAGTGGAGTCCATTGGACAGTGACAAAGGAATATTAGAAATTTGGTGGTAGATGTGGTGTGATAGCACACATTTTTTTTTTAAGGAAAGGCATAGGCAGAAGTAAAGGTGAGCAGAAACAGGTAGACAGGAAGAGAGAGGAGGGAGAAGCATTTGATCTATTTTGTTTAGTTGTTCATCTGAGTTGTTTCCCCAAACCGCAGCCTCAAGGGGCAAATCCGGTCCTTGGGATGCATGTGGGCTGCGCCTGGTGGACTTAACCACTGGGCCACCAGGGTGCACAGCTATCACACATCTGATGAAGAGAGACCCTGCAGTATTTATACAGTGTTGTAAGCCAATGTTGCATCAATATATTTTTAACTTCAAAACAAGAGTGCTGAGAGATACACCTGGCCAGGAGGAAAGGACACAGCCTTTCTGAAAAACAGCATGACCTCAAAGAACCAAG
Source organism: Solenodon paradoxus (assembly GCA_004363575.1). Taxonomy (NCBI): domain Eukaryota; kingdom Metazoa; phylum Chordata; class Mammalia; order Eulipotyphla; family Solenodontidae; genus Solenodon; species Solenodon paradoxus. Next base: position 51,945 of record RJWH01000924.1, read on the forward strand.
GCCCTGAAAATTCCTCACGTCCTCCGTGCAGGACTTCTGCTGCTGGGAATTTATCACAAAGAAGTCGTCAGAATATGGCAAAGATTTTCCAACATGTTTACTGCCAAGTTGTTTATAATCTCGCAAAGTTAGAAACAGCCCAAAGCTTCTAACGCTTAGGAAATGGTTACACACGTGGTGATACATTCAGACCATGGAAAATTTAGCAGCCGTTCAAAATGTGTCTTCAAAGACTATTTAGTGATCTGAGAAATGTTCACGTCAGTGAAAAGAATGAGCTGGAGGCAAAATCTTAGTCAACGTGATTCTAATTTTGTAAAACACATGCACAAATAGGAAGAAATAGCCAAAATGCTAGCAGTGCTTATCATTGCATGGTAGATTTATCAGTGATTTGTTTCCACATTCATTTTTCTATGTTTTTCAGATTTTCTGCAATGCATATGTATCACTCTTAGAATCGGGGGGAGAAGGTTAAAGCTGGCGGGAGAGCAGTTTCATGATGAATAGGTGAAGTAGAGGTTGGAGCAGCTCATGAACGCCTCCCTGAGTTGGTGGAGGCCTCCCTGTCACTCAGTCCAGGTCTGCTTGGGTGACACGCTGGACAAGAGGGTTGCTTCATGTCAGGATCACTTGGAGGAAAGTGACATTGACTGAAGTCCTGTTTCAAGTCCAAGGTTCAGTCAGGATAACTCCTGTGATGACCTAAAGCTGGAGAGAGTTGGAGCTGGGATCTGAATACCATTCCACCTCTGGAGTCCATGTTTGAAAGAGCCTCTCCTGAGAGCCAGCCTCATCTAGTCACCTCTTTACATGCCCAGTCTGCACCCTCTATTGGGATCAAGAGATAGGAAATCTCATGATTTGTTTGACTTGTTTCCTGACACATGTGTGAAGGCTTATGCGAGCAGCCTCTCCAGGACAGGAGGTGCTCAGGGTGGGGCTGCAACACATCTGGATTGCAGACTCCAGATTAGAATCACAGCAGACACCTCACTGGATCAAAGTGATCCAAGAGCTAAGGGACTCCCTTTATAGCTCTTTATAACTCTTCTATCCCTGGAGCATGATGCTGTCCTCAGGGAATAGTTTTACTGTTCAAGTAAAACTATCTTGTATTCTCCTCTCGCCCCTATATCTTCAACCACTTGGCTATGGTGTCAAATAGCCTATAGCCCAATCCCTTTCCTTGAGGACCAAACAGTCTTCTGAGGAGGCCCAGAGGCCCAGGTGAAAGGGGGTATGCCATCGAGAATTCCAGATGCCAGTGATATGTCTGTGTCCACTAAGACTCTTGACTTATAAGGGATTTGTTCAGTGACTTCTTATTTTCATGAGGTTCCAGAGAAAAAACAAGTCATAAATGTCATAGTTCTTAGAAACTTCTGAGAACTTGAGACAGTCTTGAGTTATCAGCTGGTACTCTTTTTCCTGCCTTCCCCCACCAGTCACACACACCACACACACACACACATGCATGCGCGCACACACACATACACACGTCTTCCCCAGAAGGACTCTGAGTGTCCACTAATTTCAGCAATTTCTGACTCTGGCTCACAGAAATGAAAAGCAGGGGTTCCTTTCAGAAAAGTCTTGCCCCAATGTAAGAGAATGCTCTCATGGGTCAGGCCCCACCCAGAGCAGCCTATTGACGACCAAAGGCGGGAGATGGACGAACTTCATTTGTAGACATGCCATTCTATCAAGGGTCTTGGCTTTGAGATCAATGTTATTTCACATAATCTATCAAAGAATAAAATGTTCTTCCATCTCAGAGATGCAGGGACAGGGAGATTGGGCAGAGGGAGCAGTTCATTTCTTGTCTTCTGATTCAAGGAATTTAAAAAAAATTCTTAGTTTCCTTAAAGTAAGCTGTATTTCCAAATCCTCTGACACTTGAAATATTTTCTAAGGCAAGGCCATCTTTGACCATGAATACATTTTACGAGTCAGAAAGGTCCAGCGGTACCATTTTATTCAGAAGGAGAACACATCTCTGCCAGCCTTCACTCATCATCTCCAGAGGCTCTAAATCCCTCCAAAAAAGTCAAACAAGCCTACCACGGGTCTCCAGCTGTATGACCTTGGGAAGCTCCCTAAATGTCACTCTACTATTTCATAAAATGCAAGTGTGACTAAGAAGATGCCTCCTAGTTTTAAACTGTATGGTTCAACGTGACTCTGAATTGGTCTAGACAAAAGTTGGCAAACAGTTTGTCAAATTCAGCTCCTTGCCTGTTTTTATAAATAAAGTTATTACAACACACCCAGCCCATTCATACATCTTGTCTATGACCACTTCCTTGCAAGAATGACTTGTGATGCATAATTTCCAAACAGCTGCCCGCAGAACAAAAATATTTACTCTCTTACAGAGTTTGCCAAAGGTCTAGACCCCTGGAAACTGGTTGAGTTAGACGAGAGAGCCAGGTACTCTGTAGGAAAGAGCACAGCAACACATTCACAGGCAGGAAATCTATTTATATTTTCTCCTGTGCCGCCTTTGAGATCACACAGCAGGGAGCAAACTTATGGAACGTGTTAAATAGAACTTTCTTGTCATTGTCCTAAAACTGCCGCTTCTAAGCTTCAGCAAGTGCCCACTTGGCAGGCACAACTCTTCTCCCAGTCAGGCCCCTCCACCGTCCCTCAGACTTCCGCCACATCCCTGCTCACCCTTCCTTTTCCAGACTTTACTGTGGGTTCTTTTAGTTTTTCTAAGTCTGTCCTCAAACAGAAGCCTCTCCCTCCCCTGGAAGGTTTGAATTGTTCTTTTCTGGACTATGGCCAGAGTGTCTCACAAGAGACTATGGTCAGCACTTCAGACTCTCAGAAGCAAGCTGTGGTTTTAAGCCAGGACTGACATTCTGGTCGGGGAGTTTAGGGGCGAAGGCCAAGTGTGGTGGTCAGACCTGAGCTGAGATTCTGACTCAGAAGCTTCTAGTTATTTGACCTTTGTCAGTAACAACCAGGTCGCCTGCACAGACTCTAAGGTGGTTGTGCATAATGGGCTGGGAGATGGGGAGACGTGAGTCTCAGCACAGAACCTGCACAGAGGCCCCTCAAGATGTGCAGTTGGTTGCTGGTAATGAGTATGTGGCCTGGTGTTATGTGTGTGTTTATACACAACTGAAGACACAGTTGACTTCCTGAAGACCTATATGTATAATATATATTATAGGCATATGTTATTTGTATCTACTGCATGTTATCCAGTGCATGGTATATAATATATATATTTGCATTAGGTGTATATATGTATACACACATACAGACACACAGACACGTATGTATATACATGCACACACAGTTGTATAGTATACAAATATTTTCTACCTCTTTCTATATCAATCTACATGATGCCTTGTATGAAATATAATTAATTTAATGTTTAACACTAACAAAGTTTATCTGCTCTTCCAACCAAGCACTAGGCTTCTTGAAGGGACTCAGCCTTACTCATAAGTCCGCAAACACCTCGGACCAAGTGTGGTCTCTGGCCAATCAGAGTACCTAGGTGAAGGGTCCCTGAAGGCCACTTTGTAACCCAGAAAATTAAATACAGTCACATTTAAAGCTATAAATGAGGATCTGTGGGTGCTCAATAAACCCTGGTGACTTCCGGCTTTCAGCGCTCTCAGAACGCTGGTGTAGAAGCTATTTACCTAACATTTGTTGAAGACCTAGTCTGAGCCAAACCCCTTCAAATAGGATGCGTCCTCTGCACCCTGAGTAACAGTTTACAGTTCATTAGCCATTTGACAGCCCACCTGGGAGGATGGGTTGAAAAGAATGTAACCATGGAGAGTCCCAAACCACCGTCAATGGAGTGATGCCTCTCCATGAGGCCAAGGAAAACCGGTGAGAACACATTTCCATTCATAAGCACCTAATGTATACTTTGAAGCTTAGAAGATACAGAATATCCCAACTCCCTGGGTATCCAGCCTCCAGTGAGCACAGTTGGACGCACTTTCCCCAAGATGAGCCTGCATGCAACTCACCTGCCCAGAGAGTCTTGGGTCTCCTCTCAGAGTCGACCACCCCAAGCAGACCGTCCAAGGAACATCAGCTGAGAGCTGAGAGGAGCCCAAAATGTCTCCCCACCTCCACCTCCACCTGGATTTACTCTGGGTACCTGAGTGTTTTTAAAAAGGAGAAAAGTTTCCAAAGGCCTCTGCTCAGGGCTCCCATTACCCCTGAGCAGACCCCTATCTCTAATAGGGATCATGCATTAATGACAGAGACAAGTCCTCAGGAAGATTAAAGGCCTTGTATAATTAAAAAGATAAGAGCCAGCCTGGGAGAAGGAAATTGGGATTCAATTAACAGGAGCACTCTCCCCCCAGCGCTCCCCCACTATCAAATGTTCCCCTCAGAAGTGCCCTCTCTCCTTGCCGAGAGTGAAAGGCTGAAGGGCCCTTATTTATGGCCACTTGGAGTTGGGCCTGGGGCCTTCCTCGGCTGGGCAGTTTGTTTACTCAGAGCTCGGGAGGGGAGGGCGCAGCAACACAAATCCTGTAGGAGGAGGCAGCAAGGTGCTTTTGACTCCTTTTCTTTCCTCCTCTCGGTTCCTCTGATCTTCTTGACAGGGGAAGAAAAATACTCAATAGAAGGTCTATTTCCTTCCTCCTTCAGCCTGAGGCTGACATGGCAGGCTAAGGGTCACTGCTGAGAAAGCTCTGTGGGGTTATTTGTGTTGGGAAACCAGGCCACTTCCCCCTTTCCGTCTTTCTCAGGTTTCCATGGAGGCAGAGGGAAGATAAGGCTGGAGAAGCAGCCGCTCAAAGGGCTGTGGGACTGCACATTGGGGCGCCTGGCCTGGGACAGCCCCACCTCTGCGGAGGGTTCTGGGGGCGGGGGGCCGAGTGCACTCCGAGGCATGAGCCGGAGTCCACAGCTTGGGGAGAGCTTTGAGCTCCAGCAAATGGCAGACACGGACAGCAGGTCTGCAGACGTTGGTCCCCAGTTGCCTGTATTCACAACCCTTTTATTTCCCAGCTAGCTCAAAGTAAAGGCAGACTTATTCCCCAGGACTTTACAGAAATAGAGCATGGAGGTCCATTTGGATGGATGTGCTCTGCTTGAAAGTCTCTGCTTTTGCCAAGGGTGGTAAAGTCTACACTGCCACAGGTTTTCCATGCCTCTCCTTTCATAGGCAAGGAGAACCTCATGGAAACCTTGGTCAGACCCTTCCCCCACTAGAAGGCAACTCCCAGTCAGCTGTACCCCCCTCAAGCTGTGTGTGACCAAGCCAGTGGGGTCCAGGAGGCTGAAAGATAACCTTGAAGAAGCCAGTCCAGGACATCTGGGACCAAGAAGACAGAAGACAGTACAACAGCTGGGAGGAGTGGAGAAATTTGCAGATAAAGCATAAAAATCAGGATATTAGGTCTTGCACCATGCCCGGTTAATCATCTGGAAGCTCTAGCCAAGGTTGTACATTAACCTCACTTAATATGCTACAGACACCACCAGCTCGAGATGCTTAAAGCCAAACTCCACGTTTAACCATCTTTTCCGCCTGTGTTCCCTGTTCCAGCAAACGCTTCAGTTAGGACTGTCTGAGCCTCACTCATTCAAGCCACAAAATAGAAGGAATAATGTCAGCTCTGACTTCCTCGGGTTGACAGAATCAGATAGAGAGCCCTAAAACAAACACATTTTGGAAAATATAAAATTCAAGGCAGATTGCCATAGCTGGAGACCTTGACTCTCCTCTCACTCACGGCCCACACCAGCCCCTTCCTTACTGACTCCCAGAGCAGGGGTTTTATCTCCTTTGACATGAGGATGCAGTAGCATGGTGAAAGCTGCAATGGGCTCCTCTGGCGACAGGACAGCAAACCACCGCAGCCCAGGATGATACGGAGACACCGCGGAAAACTCCCTCAAATGCAATCACAGCCACTTCCACAGACCTCCATTAGAGACTGAGAGGGAGCTTCATTTTGGAAAAAAGAGCTGACAATGATAGCAGAAATTTTGAGTTAGAAGAGAAAGAAGAGCAACTATAGAACAGGCTTGGAGGAGAGCTATTTAGAGCCAGCAGCAATGTGGTTACAGAGTGAAGACCCTAAAGACAGTCAACTCTATCCCTTTTTTCTGGAGGTCCCATTGAAACAGATTGAGATGTGGACCAAGATCATCTCCTGGAATTCAGGCCCCTTGTAGTCCTCTCCCAAATTGATCAGGGCTGACCTATGTAACCAATAGAATTGCAGAAATTACAAGTGTGACTCCTGATCCTAGATTAAAGCACATTATGACTTCTGCCTGGGATGGCTCACTGTGGGAGCTGGCTGCCATGTCATGAGAACACTCAGTCTGTCTTAAGGAGATCTCTACATGGTGAGAAATGGCAGCCTCCTGACAACAGCCAGTAATGGACTGAGGTCTCTGTCCGTAGCTACATGAATTAACCATCTTGCAAACAGATCCTCCAGCCTCAGTCAAGCCTTCAGATGATGGCAGCCCCGGTCAATGTCTTGAGAGATGTGAGCCAGGATGTCCCAGTTATGTCACTCCCTGATTATTGATCCACAAAAACTTGGCAATAATAAAAATTTGGGTTCCTAAGTTTGGGGGTTATTTGTTATACAGAAATAGATAACATAGAGGGTTCATATCATCAAATTAGGTCCTGTGTTTTCACTGTTTCCACAGTCTTTGTCTCAGTTTATTCTTATACTTACTTGTTCTCTGACTCAAAGATGGAGAAGCTTCAGGTTGGAGAGGTTAAGTAAACTTTCCAAGTGGAAAGTAGCCTTTCCACATTATGCATGATGACAGAAACATATGAAGAAGTCAGACTCTAACCTCTAGTATTTTCTCTTTGCCAGACAGAAAATGCAGTTGCCAAAATCACACTGGTTGGGCCTCTGTATTCTTAGCCATTATCTAGTGCCTTCTTCATTTTGTGAGAACTGATCTGTTTTAGATGCTCTGGGGACACAGGTGGGGACAGTATCACAGGTGAATGAAAGAGTTATCTCAACTTTAGCACAACCTGCTAAGCTAGCCTGAGTGTTCCCAGCCATCATTCAACAGGCCTCAATTGAGTGCCTGCCATATGACAAGTGTCAAAGAAGCCACATCTACAGGATGCATTTCCTAGAGGCACAGTTCAATAGAGAGCCAAGGGGTGAAAAAAAAAAGAAAAGAAAAAATAAGAAAGCTATAACATTTGAGCTTGAAATGTCACAGGGAGCCAAGGAAGTTGTCTGATGGATTGCCCTGTCATCTCCAAGCCAAAAGAAAAAAAATTTCAGATCCATCAATTTGTTCCTGCCCTTTTAATCCAAACAATATTTTACAACATCAGAACGCAAAGAAATTATTTTCTTAGACATTCAACTCTGTGTGTAGATTGCTGAGCACTTAACCAGAAAGCAGCAAGTGAGAAGTGTAGGTTGCTCAAATGTCTACCCCTTATTGATTCAGATTATATGTACTACTATAGCAGAAGAAATTTGAAAACCTATGTGGTACCCTATGTTCATTTATTTATTTGTTCACTCACTCATTCATGTGGAGTCCACTGATGACATAACTCTGCCCCAGACAATGCACAAGAAGGACACCTGTGTATACACACTTCTACTGCCCAGGTCAAGGACCTGCCTGCTCTGGACCCCTTCCTCCCTCTGGCTAGCTTCCCAGTCATCGACACTTTCTCCAGCATCCTCTCCTCTGGGCATGCGCTAGTCTTCCATCATCTCTCCCTTGGACCAAAGGCTTGACTCTTGGTTTTAAATTCTTTAGGGATAGAGCTTTGTTTTCAGAGTAGGCTGAAAAACTCCCTCCCCGATGCAATCAGATGCTCAGCAGCATGAGGCACATATGCTGCAGAAGTTTTGAGAAGAATGCATTGTTGGTTTATTTTATAGCAATGATCTCTAAGTGAGGAATGATTTGTTTGGGATATTTCTCAACAAGTCCTGCCTTCCCTTATCCCCAGGTCGTCACTCACACTGGCTTTTTCTCCAAATAATCTGTCCTGATCCCCCAGTCAGTGTGGCTTCTGATCATAGCTGGTTCCTCTCTCTCAGTGATTATCCCTGTGTTCATCCACCTCTCTCAATAGATTGCGAGTCATCATTGGGTCTGACTGTGTCTCTATCACTATACAATATATATCACAGGGAATAATGAATATTTATTGCAATGACTATCATTAGCTACTCTCATGTTACAGATGATGAAACAAAGAGAAATGAATTAGCTAGCGAGGGTTCATATAGCTAAGAAGTGACAGAACTGGGATTTGAACCTGTGCCATGTAACTGAGAGCCTGTGACTTAATGCTTCTGCAGGACTGCAAGGCGTACCTTGCTAGTGATTCTGTGTCTGCCCAACTGTAGTTTCTAATTCTATTTTCTGTACGGATCCAAGTCAGTAGACACTCTTTTATGTATCCTTTCAAGTATTTTAAGACAGTAAAGAGTATGTTTCCTCTGAATTTTCTTGTCTGTGTTTAAACATATCCATTCTAAGACGTTCCATAAGAATAGCTCACTGTCTTGGTCACTCTCGGTTGAATATTGTTGAGCTTGTATAAATTCTCATAAAAGTTGAATCAATATCCTCCTGTGGTTCAGATGATGGTTCCCTGTTTGAGGTGGAGCAGATGGTGGAAGGCAGGTCTGGTGAAAAGCCACTTCTGAGGGGATGAGGGTGATACTCAATCAGGAGACAGGGAACAATGTATTGGTAGAGTTAAGAAGGCTACTGGGAGGGTACACATGAGTAAAGTTTGAAGTGCCATGAAAACTAAGAGGAAAGGGAATTTGAGGGAGCAGGAGAGTGGCTCACAATGTGAAATGCTGCAGAGGAGTTCAGGAGTTAAGAGCTGAGAAGATGGACAAATCTGCAGGCAACGGAAGAGCAGGAAAGGCAGGGATTATGCAAAGAGTGGACAATGATCCAGCAGGTGATGGCTTGGTGCTGCTTCCTTGTTAAAAAAAAAAAAAAATGGAAAGGCGGGAGGAGAATGGCTGGCAGGAGGTGGGGCAGGCAGCGGAGTCCATTAGAAGGTTGTGGGGATGGGGGTATTTTTCAATTAAATGAAAGGGAAAATTGCTGGAGCCAGTGTAAGATGAAGGGAGTGGGGCAGATGAAAAATGAAGGAAGCACTTTGGGGTGGAGAGAGAAATATCTGAAGATTTAATGAACACCTTTACTTAGGACTTCAAGGTATGCAAAAGTCTCCAAGTTCATGCTCTCATTGGCTGGCACGCCCACTCTGAAAGGGAGTCGTTACTATTTCTAGTTACATGTAAGATGGTGGAGCTTCAGAGAAAGTAAATGACTTTCCCAAGTTTCTAAAAAGCATAAGATAAACTAATTTCTAGTCCCTTTTTCCTGGTCCAGTGACTGCGAACTACTGCACTGTGTACCAGAGAGCTCAGAAAGGTCATATCCTAAAAAGGAAGCAAGAGAACTGTTTTTCTGAGACGGCTTAAAAGCTAAGGAGAGCTGAGAAGATGGAGCACATAATTGTAGAAAAGTGGTCAATGAGATAAACAAACATTCGGGCGTACCCTGGTGGCCTAGTGGTTTAGTCCACATACATCCCCAGGACCCAGGTTCAAGACCCAAGGCCCAGGGAAAGAATCAATATGAATAACTAAAATAAAATAAACAAGATGCTTCTCTTTCTCTCTTCCTGACTGCCTCCTGCCCACTCACATTTGTTCCTGCCGAATCTTTCCTTTAAAAAATGAAAGAAAGAAAAGAAATTTGACTGATAGCATCAAGAGCGACAGGGGGGATAGTCTTAAGTTTCCACAGGTCCAGAGGAGCCTGGCCCTAATCTCCTGTGTTATAAGAAACAATAATCCATCCATTAAGCCCACTAAGCTTAATGAGTGTTCATGTGTCAAAGAACCAGTAGGTGACTCACGCAGGAGTTTTGTGTAGCATGAAGTATACATGAATCAGGACAGTGGCCATGAGTGACAGGATGTGACCCAAGAGTGAAGAGCTTGTACAGAGGAGGGAGGAGGCTCCATGAAAGGGAGGAGGCTCCTTGGAAGTGAGAAGGCCCCTGAAGCATGTTGAGCCCAGAATTCGAAATCCGTACCAGCATGATGGTTAAAGAAGCTACAGAAACAGAAAAAACCTTGGAGTTCATGAATGTGCTTAGGAAAAGTCAAATCCTCTTAGCAGAAAGGCTGGAACACCTTCTCAAAGGGGCTGGAAGAGAAAGCCTTCTAACACGGAGAAGAGGCATCGTAAGTCAACAGAGCAATGAAACTGCCTATGAGAAATCAAATCAGAAGCCTAGTAAAACATGACTCAGAAGTGTCAGCCAGAATCTTGGCAATAAAGATGGGGAAAAAAATGTTATGAGAAGAAGAATGGTTAGGATTTGATTCCTGAGTAAAACAGAAGGACAAGTTCAAAGATGATTCAATCATTAACAAAAGGAACGCCAGCATGGATGGGTAAAGAAAAATGGGAAGTCACAACTTAGGAGAAGTGAGTTTCAGAGGGTACAAGAACTTTCGGTGAAGATCTAATAGGAAACTGGAGATGCAGATTGAAGTTCTTAGCAATGATAGAACCTAAGTGATAAAGATGCAGAGGTCATCTACAAGGAGATGATATGTGACTCCTTGAGTGTGAGTTACAAGGGAAAATAGCATAAGGGCATTGTCTGACCTTTGGGTCACAGCCAGCTGCAGACTGTGAGCTACAGCTCTACTAGAGTGGTAAAAGTAAGCATTTACTGAAAAGGTGGACTATTAGGAAAAAGCTGGAGAAAGAGGCTGACACATAAAAACCTAGAGATGGTAAGGAGGTCCTTGGTGTTCTTGGGGCCAGTGTCTGGGATTAGGGACAGGGAGAGCAATATTTCACATGTGAAGGCTGGCTTGGGGCTATCAGGCCCAGACTTGGAGTGGAAGTATGAAAGTACTCTGAATTGCTCCAAGGGGGAATTCTTTTCCTCAAGAAGGAGAAATATAAAACATCAGAAATGCCTTAAAGTTATACTAAAGTTTCACTCACAGCTACTAAGGAGAGTCTTTCAGGCAACTGCCAATGTCCTTTCAATCGTGAAATACTGTTCTCAAGGTGCTGCAGGGGAGGACCAAGTGTCCAGAGACCCCAGCTGCACCTTTGAGGTTATTAAAACTTGTCCTGGATCCCCTGCTGCCAGCCTGACCCGTGAGCTAGTATCCAGTCAGTCTCACCTTCGTCCCAAGACTAATATACCCCTAAACCTTGGTTCTAGCTAGAACTGTACAGCAAATGCCTGTGGGAAACTTACTAGAAATATTTCCATTTATATACAAACAATACTTTAAAAACGGCTAACAATGTTTTCTGAATACCAAATCAAACTGTGTGAACTGATCTGCACATGTGCATATTAGGATGATGGGGCAACGTAATCTGAAATGCACTCAGCACAAACAGGTCGAGCCTCATTTGTACAGTAAGAGTGAATTCGAGTTCACCAACCTAAGTTTGAGTCCTGGCAACCTCACTTACTTGTTCCATGAATCTGAGTGTGACTCAAACTCCCAGAGCCAACTTCTGATCTCAGACCACCTCCTGGTGTTATAAAAATAAAAGAAAGCAGTCTAGTAAAATGTGCCAAATAATATAAAGCACTTTATAAGTGAGAAAGTGCTCCATTATTATTATTATTATTGTTATTGTTATTATTATTATTTTATTGCCAACAAAGGGTAAGAAAGTTTTTCTTTAAGCTAGGTTCCAGATCCTAGAGTTTAAACATTTATGATGACTTTCCCTGTGTGTCATTTTTCCTCATCTGCCATTCTTGACTCAGAAATACATAGCAAGTCTCCTTTGCCAGTTACCCTCAATCATTTTTAGCAGAGAAACTTCACAGCTCCATGCCCTCTAAAATGAGTTTGGAACTAAGTCAGTAGGTTTGGAGAAGAGAGTTTGGTGAACTGAAACTAAAAATTCACTTGGGGATCTGTGTCTCATTTTCTTGTGGGATAATTCCCAGATTTGACTCACTTTAGACTGGAACTATTAGAAAGACCATATCCACGCGGTCGTAGCTCGATCGTGTGACAAAACACATCCTCTGAGCCCATTCTAGTGCCAAGGACTTTCACGTTCTTTAAAATACGAAATCGTATCTTATTTTAAATGTAGCTTCTGGGGTTGAAATTACTCTTTCTACTTAACAGATGAGGAGACTGAGACTCTGAACAAAATTTTAAATGGACCCTTACTCACATAAATAAGTGCCAGAACTGGGAATTTCATCCTTTTCCTTAAGTTCAATATTCTTTATACTATAGCACCCCTATAAAGAAAAGTCTCTGTGAATTGAATGAATCATTTGGGACTCTTTCTCACAGTATTTTGATTTTAAAAACCACAGAATCCTCTAGTTCTCCCTACCTGCTGGACTAGGAAAAATAAAATATCCAGTGAAATGAACAACAGAACCTAAAGACTGATTCGCATATGTGTGGATCCCACTTAATATGCAACACAACTGTTGCAGCAGACCGACAAAGAGATCTATTGACCAAATCGTGTAAGGACAGCTGGATAATTAGAGAAAAACTCATTTGGAATTCTACTCCACAGCATGCGCAAACTCAGTTTAACATGGCTTGTAACTTACATGTGAGGAGTCAAATTTGGAGCCTTAGGAAAAAATGTGGGGAGATATCTTTATGAGCTCAGGTTAGGAAATACTTTTATTTTAAAGAACAATATGAAAAACAAATGAAACTCATGAAGAAAAGATTGCTAACTTTGATTATTTTGAAATTAAGAATGTGGGTTCATCAAAATACACTATCAAGAAAATGAAAAGATTAGCCACAAACTGGGAGAAAATACTTGCAACACACAATCAACAACAGGTCTTCAAAACAGAATTTCTGTAAATCAGTGAGAAAAACTCAAGTTAACATTGTCCAAAGTAATCATGAATAGTCATTTCAAAGAAGAAGAAATGCAAGTTGCCAATAAACATACAAAAATTCATTCAACCTCACTGGTAAAGAGGAAAATTACGATGACAACCACAATGAGAAACAATTTCATACAAAAAAATGTAGAAGTCTGATAATACCAAGTGTTGGTAAAGAGATGGAGAAGATAAACTCTCGTTGTTCAATGATGATCTCAATTTGTATGGAAACACTGGAAAGCTATTCAGTGTCAACTACATTTTAAAAAAGCATACTCTGGAACCTTGAATTTGCAGTCCTCCTGGATGCAGCCATGTTTGCTGAATGACATTTTGGTCAAGAATGCACCAGCTATACCACAGTGAGCCCAACAAACTATATCATACAGCTTAGATGTGCAGAACATTTGTGTAATTATACTCTATGACATTTGCACGTGATGAAATTACCTCAGGATACATTTCTCAGAACATATCCCTCATCTTTAAGCAAAACACACACACATATACACACATACATATAGTAAAACATTTTTGACTTGTGCACTGAGAGACATTGAAAAAGATGTCCACATAGGCATTGCTGTAATAGAAAACATAATAGAAACAAATCAGAAAAAAACAAATGTGCATGAGCAGCAAAATGAATAATGTATGATCCAGTCCTATGCTGGAATCACATACAGCCATGAGAAGAAAGAACAGATGCAAACATCAACACCTAGGAACCTCACAAAACTGAACTGAACAAAATGTGAATAAACGTAGTTTACAAGAATATAAATATTGTGGGTGCACCCTGGTGGTCTAGTAGTCTAATAACACCTGGAAGCAGTCCCACATCATCCCAAGGTCCCAGGTTCAAGACCCAGGGTTGTGGGGGAACAACCAATGTGAACAACTCAATAAAAACAAAATAAGTGTTTCCTCCCTCCTCTCTTTCTGTCTGCCTGCCTATTCCCTTTCATTCCTGTCTGGACCTTTCCTTTAAGAAAAGATTGCATGGCACCACATATATATATATATGTATGTATGTATGTATAATTAAAAATATAGGCTATTGAAGAATCTATTTTTGCAACACATAGATATGAAGTCAACTATAAAGAAAAGTAAAAGAAATAATAAACCCAGAATTCAGGATAGTTGTTCTTGTTGGGGAGAATGACCCCCATAACATCCAGTGATCCTACAGATGATATTCTACCTCTCAAGTTTGGTGGTGTTTATATTGATGTTCATTGCATCAGTCTTTAGACCTATTGGTTATTTTGCATGTATGAATTTTATAGTGGAGCCAAACAAGGAGAATTAATATTTATAATTCAGAGTGAACAGGCAGTCACCTACTACTCTGGACAAAACTTAATCCAGAACCAACATTATACACTCCTCTTATTCAAGTCTATATGGCCAGAGGCTGGCACAGAAGCTAGAATATTACAGATGCAAAATAATCGCTAAATGAGGTAATGAATGGTGGAAAGTTGGTTGGATAGGTGCATGTGTAGACAGGTGGATAACTTAATGAGGTGGCCAGCTCAAAGTTTCAATAATATAAAAGTATTGCTCAGAAGTTCCAGGGCAAATGTTGGAAGAAAGCAGAAAGTTAAGACTTAAGATCTATACCAGAACTTCTTTCTCCTGTCTCCTGAATGTACTCAATCAGGTAAAATTGCAATCATTTAATTTAACATTGGCCTAATCGAATTCTTCTTTATTAAATGAAAAGGAGATTATGAGTATATTAATTCTGCAAATTCCTTCCACCATCATCTACCCTTACCAGTTGACTTGAAGAATCCCCTCTTCTGTCTCAACACATGTCAGGCCTTGCCCTGACTCCTGCTCCCCAGTCCACATGGAGTCAATCTTTGCAGACATTTTGATAACAGACATACAGACTCTGTTTACTGATTTGCAAGCTTGATGCCTTCTGGGCCCTTTGAGGCCAGAAGCGTGATGAAGGGAATTGTCTTATTTCTGTTAATCCTACACCTATTACAGCTCTTGGCAGATCATATGTGCTAGACACATACTTCTTTCGAAACTAACAGACTGAAAGGCAGACTATTGAAAGCAGTGAATCTAAAGTCAACGGCTCAAAACCTCAAGTATTAATAGATTAGCAGAGTGGGGAGTACGAATCACAAGAAAGGGAAAAAATACAAAGTAGACTCGAGGCTGATTATGGCTAAGACATAAAAAAGCAATTTAAACCAAGCCCTGAAGTCTTGCTGAGTCCCCTGCTAAGCCAAGCAAGTCTGATGCACATAAGACACCTAGCGGGCCACACACAGCCCAGGGGACAAAGCAGTTCCATAAAGTTTGGCCTGGGATAGATTTGAAAGATTGAATAAAAGTCAGCTTTGTAAAAATGGGGCATTCCAGATGAGAATTCTTTTTAGTATTTATTCCTGGAAAACACATCAAGATCAGGAAGCAATACCCCCTCACCCCCCAAAAAAAGCAGGCAGGTGAGGGAGGAGGATAGAGATAACTTCCACAGAGAAGTGTGAACCTGGCGTTAATCACATCTCCCAACACTCAGGCTACTGTCCACATTGATGTTATGCTAACTCTGGTGAGGTGGCGAAAGCTCAGCTGAAATTCTTCTATCAGCTACTTCTGGAAAGTCTTCTAAAAACCTATCCAAACTTTCATTTTTTTTTAAATTTATGCATCAAATGCTTCTTGCATGCCAACATAAAGCAGAACTTGAGGGAAAGACTAGAACTCAAAACTGGTTCTGATGATTTCTTCTTCCTTTTTGGAATTTTCTCAACTCTCAGCTTGTGCAGCCTGGTTGGTGAAGGCCATTATTTTTCTACTGCTGGATGAAATGCCTAATAACGGCAGCAACAAAGCAGGTACAACTTGGTAACCATGCATTACTCATAGACACCGTCTTAACCTGTGACCATGCATTATCCTTAGAAGAGTCACAATAGTGCCCTCAGGTGGGGATTGCTACCCCATCTTCCAGAAGAGAAACTGATCTGAGACATAAAGTAGCTTCTACTCAATGATAGAGCAGAGGTTCCTCTCCAGGGCCACCCAATTCTTTTAGCTGAGTTTCAAAAAGCAACATATCTAAAGGAACTCTGAGTTCTCTACAAGTCCTGTTAGATGTCTACTCACTTTGAGGGCAAAGAACAAGCCATGGTCAACTTGTGAGCAGGAATTAGCACAGAGATGGGCCTTCAGTCACTAAGGTTATCCTACTGATTGGATTGTTCGAAGACACATAGAACACATAGAACAGCCGGGCTTTGAGGACATCAGTCAATGAAGACTTTCCATTGCCAGGGACTTTTCTTCTTCTTTTCTTCCTTTCCCTTTTCCTTTCTTTCCTTCCTGCCTGTCTGTTTTCCATTGACCAAATATTCATAAGCAGCAACTGGCAACAGGCTTTTGCGTGAGGAGCTGGGTTACAGAGATTAGACACAGGGACTTTGGTGAATAGATGAGGGAGCACATTACTGGACACTGTAAGAAAGGTTGCTCTGACGCCAGAGAAGTGTGGACAGACAGAATCAAGTTCATTTCCTTCTCCACATGCTTGGCATTAGACTACGGGACCATCCATGTGGTCACTGGGAGACAATTCTCAGGCGCCATCTACCTGGAATGTGAGGATAAATGTGCAGGTGAACCAAACCACATGTTACATGGAGGAAGGACAGGGTCAGCACCTGAAAGAGGAGCCATGGAGCCTGGGAGGGAAAGAGAAGTTCTGGAGGGAGAGAGAAGGCGGAGGAGCAGAGCAGACACCGCCCCAGGAAGAGGGGAAATCCACAGAACTCCTCCCTGATCACTTTCGCCCTACTCCCAAAGGCAGCCCCACCATCTCTCAAGGATGACTTGCATTTCTCTCTGTCCTTAATCTAGTAAATAAGAATGGAAAATGGAAATCGTGTCAGCACTGGAGAGCAGGACAGAGCTAGAACCTCTGTGGAATAGAGAGGGACGATTCATTCCAATATTTATTTTTTATTATTATTTCGAGGAGAGAAAAAAAGTCAGAAATATTTCCAAAATGTCAACACTATTAAGGAAATCTGAACACCTTAATCCATTTAAATGTCAGCTAGACCCAGGCGTGGGTTTTCGGGAGGGAAGGATGAGGAAGCAAGGAGGGGCAGAGGGAATTAATGCCAGATTCCACATAATCTATCAAAGTTTCTTTCTTTTCTTAATATATTAAATATTAAATGCTTCTTTGCATCTGAGTGAGAGAAGAGAGAGAGAGGGATCAGGGTGGAACTCATAAATGCCTAGATAATTGGTTTTGAGGGTTTTTTTTTTTCCTTCTTTCTTTCTTTCTTCTTGGCGGATTCTCAATTTCCCTATAAAAGAGAAAATTCATTTCCAGCCGCTAATGTAATGTCAGCGTGCTGTTTACTAAGCATGGATGATGTATAGGGGGACACTACTTTCAGAGGACTACTTAATGATGCATAGAATTAAATCCTGAGCTCCTCAGCTGAGCCTCCTCCCTCCCTCCTGGTTCCCAGGCTCCCAGTGCATCCTGGGAGGAGCAGGGTTGGCATAACCTGTCTCCCTGGTTGCTAGAATTCCGGGGTCTCTGCCTAAGAGGATTGAAAATAGACCCTTAGCCTCAGCAGACACATGTGCCCCTGGCATAGCCTGAAATAAGACTGTGGGCATTAAGAAGCTGATGGACAAGGAAAAGATGGCTAATCAGTGCTGAGGGGGACAGGAGTGGACCACTGATGCCAAGTATCAGGTGTGGGGTGGGGGGCCAGGAGGAGCAGGGTGAAGTTGGAGAACCTGATAGGAGAAGGGCTGACCTGAAGAGGTGGAGGTGGAGCCTCTCTGAGCTTACCCTCTGCCCTCTGGGAGCCACAGCATTCAGATGTCAAGAAAAACAGATGTGGGCATTTCAGCTGTGTCCCTGGGGACCTGGGAGGCTGTCATTGCAAAAGCATCACCTTGTCCTCCTGACCACCTCAGTGTTTGTGTCAGTTCTTGCTGCTCTCACACGGGGGTGGGGAGCAGTCGGAGGTGACCTGTTGTTCCCTGAGAGGCAGCACCCTGCAGTCAGATGCCCCTGCTTCCTGCCCTGAGAAAGTGACCCAGCCATGCCACCAGGGGAGACCACAGACTCTGACTGACAGGCTCAAAGGCCAGGGAATTGGAAGCAAAGTTAGGTAGGTAGACAAATTCAAAGGAAGGCAGACAGTGGGATGGGACAGCAGGCTGAGGGGAGTGCAGATGCGACCACCTTAATGTGCAGGTGTGGGGAGGGGGAAATGAAACATCTGTCCCCTCAAAACCTCCTCCAGAGTTGTTTTAGGACCCACTATCCCTTCTCCCCCTGGGTGAGGGGGGTGCCCTCATTTTCTTTGTCCCCTGAGCATTGGTATCACCGGCCACACCCTCCTGGAAAACCTCTTTTCCTTGGCATCCTCACTGCTGCTCTACTTCTGACAGCTCATTGCCCTGTGTCCCTCGTGGGTGTCTTTTGTTCCTGCAGTCTGCACACAGTAGACTTTCTATGCATGTCATTCTGGATGGTGCCTTCCTTCTCTGTAGGTCTTCACTCCCCAGATAGCCTCCCTGCATTTCAAGACTTCAAACCGATACTTCTAACAACTCTCCTGGGTTCCAGCATATTTGCAACCACTTCTAGGGCACCTGGGAAAAGGTGCCTTGCTCTTGTGGCAAAGTGGGCCTCGTTCCCTGCTGTCAGCTGCTCGATCCCACCACCCATTTCCACCCATGCAGATGCCAGTCTCCCATGCTCCCAGATTAGGAGCATTACAGTCATCATTGTCTCTTTTCTCATTTACCCCAGTTTTGCTGTATATGTGATTTTACTCTTTCCCACTCATCCCCTGACCCAGGATCAGCCCTGATTCAAGTCTTATGCAGCTGGATTCCTGTCAAGGTCTCCCAGTTTTCACCTGCCTACAAGCTTATCATTCCTAACCCTTCCTGAACTCTGAGGCCTGACTCATCGCACAGCCCATGTCCACTAAGTCATGTTGTAGAGGCTGGTCACCACCTACTCAGTCGTGTCCAGTCTACAGCACCAAGTAGAACCCACTTCAAAGGAGAGTCAAGGCCTAGGGAAACATCAAACACTAGTCAAAATTAGAAGGAGACCCTGACCTCAGCCTCCTTGTCAAAGAATAATTGAAGAAGTTGAGAGTTTTTATCCTGGAAGAAAGGAAGCTAAAATTTTGAGCATAATTTGAAAATCTAAAGATCTCCTCTGCAACAAAAAGAGGGAAGCAAGAAAGGGCAGGGAGATGCCGATTCACACAGAGGCTAGATGGGGAACCAATGGACAGTCAGGCAGAGGGAGATATCCAGAACTCCTAGACACAAGAAGTAAGGAGCTCAATTTTAGTAGAACTTGCTGACAGAAACATCTAAAGATGAAATGATCTGCTCTTATCTCTATATATGTTCTAACAAAGATTAATATTCACCTGTAGGTGTGTCGTAGAAGAGACCCACACACAGGAGTGGCCAGGCAAGAAGAGTTTTCCTAGAAGGGCTTTAAAGTTCCTCCTTACTGTTCCACTTGATTTCAAGGCCCGCCTTCCTCTGTCCTCATCTCTGTATCCAACCTCTTTCCCAGGGTTCCAGCATGTATCCAGACAGGATATATTCTTCACTGTCCACACACACTCCAGTAGAAGTCTTTGCCTTGGTAACTTCCTTACAAGAATGCCCTTTTAATGGTCCTTCAGATCTGCTTCCTGCAGAAAGCTCACTCGGACTTCTCTGCTCTCTTCCATCTTTGACTCAAACCATTGAACCATGATCTTGTACTGTATTCGTCCTTCCCACCCTCAAATTTTCCTAAACGTGTATCACTCTGCTACATGAATTATGCTTCTCTTACAGTCTCACAGTATCTAACACAGGCCCTGACACACACTGGCCATTAATAAATAGTCAGTGGGCTGATGACAGAAACACCATCGCCTACACCATTTTCACTGCCCACCTTGAGTCTTGCTCTGTTGGCCTTGCCAGTCAACAAATGTTGTGCCAAGAAAGATTCTGTCCATGATTCTCCATCATGTACCAAACAAAATGCCAGCTCCTAAATAGGGGATTCATATCCCAACACATCCCAATCAAAAGCTGCTTTTTCAAAGTGTGTTTGCATTCCAATCCCTACTTTCTGCTTGGGATGCAGCAGACTCCCAGTGTTCCCCTCCTTGAAAGACCCTTTCTATCTTTGTTCATCTGGAAAATTCCTATTCATTCTTCAAAAGGCAACTTGGAAACCACCTTCTGGTAAAGCTTTTTGTGTTGACCTCTAAGGCAGCTCCTTCACTCCCTCCTCTGTGCTCCTGTGACACTTCAAGCAGACTTCCATAATATTGCTCACCATATTTTATTATAGTTAATTGTGTACACATCTGCCTTCCCACTGTATGGTTTGCTTGCCCTTCAAGGACAAAGACAATGTCTTACTCATCCCTCGTCCCTCTAGTATCCAGCAGTGTGAGGCATATAGTAAGTATTAATAGGGAAGGAGAGTGGAAAAAGACAGAAGGAAGGAGAGGAATGGAGAAAGGGATAGAGAGGATAAAAGGAAGAAAGGAAAGAGAAAAAATCATGGGCAGTGAGGGTGTTAAATGACTAGGATCTGATGAGGCACATTTGCCTGGTTCACTGGTAATAAGTGTCCAAGAATAAGACACTTCATGAGATTTTCTGGGTCTGAGCAAAGAGATCTTTGCCTTCTCTCAGCAACATCCACTCCCATTGTACATGTTAGTGCTTCCTTGCATTACATGCATGATAATTAAAGCATGTCTCTCTCTCTTCTGGGATTCCAATGTCTCTTATGCATAAGAAAAAAGAGAGTAACTATTGCCATGAAGGTTGGAGATCTTGGGTGATAGAATAACTTTGTGCAAGGGGCTGGGAACATCCTTTACCCCAGAATTTCCATTTTTTCATCTTGCGAAGTGGGAAGGCATTCCTAGGCCTCACAGTGCTGTCAGGATAAGTTGGAGTAACTATTTGGTTCTAGTTCCTGGTAGAGTTGTTCCTCAGCAAAGTTCTGGCCCTAGGCTCCCTATGTAGTCAATATTGCCAAGAGAAATAAGAGTGTCCCAGAAAGTTAGAGCTGAGATTTGAGCACAATCTGGTAAATGGACCTAAGAAATACCTCTTTCCCAAGAATCTGTCTGAATCTTTGTTTATTAGCAGAACTGAGATAGTTCCCAGAAAAACCTCAAACTGAGTCTGTAGGAATTTGTGCATTAATAATCATGTCTGGTGACATGACTATTTGATGGTTCCTCATGAAAGTCCATTTGCAGGAAAGAATGGCAAGGACCTCATAAGATAACTCACCATAAGAAATAAAGACTTTAAACATGAGTCAGACTCGGCAGCATCACCAAGAGTTAAAAGTTCATGGTGGTATTACCTGTGGCATTTGAGTTGCTTTAAGGACTTGCTCCAATTCAGCTATCCTAAGAACACAAGGAGGAAAGAGGTCTGGATGTTTGTCAATCAAGAGATTTTCAGTAAGTTCTGATTCTTTGAAGGCATAGGCAGCCATGCTTTGAGAT
The DNA here is from genome assembly GCA_004363575.1 of Solenodon paradoxus. Classification (NCBI taxonomy): domain Eukaryota; kingdom Metazoa; phylum Chordata; class Mammalia; order Eulipotyphla; family Solenodontidae; genus Solenodon; species Solenodon paradoxus. The sequence continues at coordinate 73,437 of RJWH01000924.1, forward strand.
CTCCCCTAACTCAGCAGAGAGAGCACACCATTCTCACTTTCGAAGAGAATCAGTCGTAGAGCCAGTCAGTAGTGGGCTCCAATGACAGAGTCATGACATTTCTGGGAAGAGTAAGAACTGTTGATCAACAGCAGAAGTGACAACCCAACATAACTAAAGCCAACACCATGGTAAGCCAGAATAAAATGCCTGCAAAACCTACCTCTTGGGTATCCCCAATTATTCGGGAAGAGAAAGAGACTGCAGTAGCAAGTAGGAACTTAAAGATAACCAGGTTCAAAATTGTTATTAAAGTGTCACCCCTGAACCAACAAGCTGGGGAGACTCAAGCGTACACTGAAAACACACTATTTTGTTGTTGCTGTCATCGTCATTGCTTTACCTTTTATAAAAATAAAGAAGTGATCGTTTGGACCAGGAGAAGAGAATATAAAATAACCATCACAGATGCCCAGATCTTGGATCAAGTCAAGAAACCTGTGCTTCCTCTGAATTCAAGCTCTGTGAGGTGGGTCAGCCACCCTCTAAAGACAGGAGGGCCCACCTGAGAGCTCTGGCTTTAGTCCTGAAAGTTGAGCACACAAAGATGAGATGGTGACAGCGAAGGTCAGGGCTCACAGTCCACCTGAAGGGTGTCGGAAAAGCCTTTCTCCCTCAGTGGGCCCTTGGCATCTCAGAAAGAGCTTTCAGGAGCTCTCTAAGAAGGCAGACACTCGTTGTCAGTTGGTCCAGCCATGAGCTCTGGTTTGCACCAGTTTTGTGTGTCTGAGCACCTGTTCCCCTGACAGGAGAGCCCTTTTTCTGGAATCTTTGATTTTTCTTCAGCAAATATGAAGTCCTTCAGATTATGTCTCCAGATTTCACTTTTCCACATCATCCTTTATATAATATCCCGATTTCTTTCCCTTCTCATATCGTCTGCCGTGCAGCCCACATTCATTTCCAGATTCTCTGTCTTGAAAACATTGGACTGGCCCCAGGAGAAAGTGAAGACTATATAAAATATGCCTGTCCAATGCTGTGTTTCCCTCCCTTGTCCTCAGGTAACTAGTGTGTCCAGTCCTGGCCCACAGCTCAGGGGCTTCTTATCTCTTCCTTCAGTCCCACCACCTTCCTGCTCATTTCAGAATCTAATGTCCTGCATATTAATGGCTAGTGTAGTAAATGGGTTAGATTTCCCTGGAACCTTTTGAAGTTAGTGTGGCCAGAGATTTCCACTCAAATCCTTCATGGTAGAAAGTTCCTAAAATACCAACATTTCAGTTTGCCATACATACCATGATCAAAACTGAGGAACACCTGCTCCTCACACTTTATCCTGGTCTTACTGCCCCATGGGAGATTGTCTCAAACCCATAGTATCTCATTACAAAGTCAGCTAAAAATCTCTCTCTCTCTCTCTCTCTCTCTCTCTCTCTCTCTCTCTCTCTCTCTCTCTCTCTCTCTCTCTCTCTCCTTCTCCCTTCCTCTCCCTCACATCTATTATATGCTCATTCATGCTTACTTGCCTCAAAAATAGTTACATGAATATTTTTGCAAAGCTAAATATAAAAAAGAACCTATCTTGGGACACACCCCAGTGGCTTAGTGGTTAAGTCCACTGGACATAGTCCATGTACCTCCCAAGGACCGGGGGTTGGAGAACAAACAGCATTCAAAAGTGGTTTCTGTGAGTGATCCCATTAACAGATGAGAAAACTAAGACTTAGAGTAAGTCACCAGTCAGAGATGATATAGTACAGCTGAGATTCATTCCCAGATCTGCCTATGTTCCTCTATTGCTTGCACCTTATTATCCTTGGAAATGCTAACGTCATCCTGGGCCTTCTCCCTCCATGTCTGAGTCTGCTCAGCAGGCTGGGGACTCAAAGAGGGAGATGAGGGTCCTGGACTTCTAGGCTGATCAACTAGAAAGTTACCCAGTGATAAGAGCCCATGCCTGTGCACCAACCTCGTGGTTTACACTTTTCTTCTTCTATGTGCTCTCTTCTGAGTTTCACAGCAGCTTACCACAAAAACAAGGCAAGGTTTCCTCATCTATAACATGTACATAAAAGTGCCTGCCCTACAGGGCTGGTATAAAGATTAAGTGGTTATGGGAGAGCCCCCCAGAGCAATCTCAGGCTCTGAATTTCCTCATTCAACAAATCTGAGGTTCCTTCCCCACTGGCTCTAAGGGACAAATCACCACCACTGTGGTCTTAGGGCTGTAATGCTGCTTGCCAGGCTTCCTCTCTGGGAGCAAGCTGTCTAAGCATTAGGAACCTCTTCTCTGACCTACCTTTCACCTCCTCCATCCCTTCTCTTGCTCTCCACTTCAGATGCCCCTTCCCTGAAAGTCGTGAGTGCACTTTCAACTTGGTACCATGTTGTAGAAGAAGAATCTAAAAGAAGCCCCATGCTTGGAATGGCTCAGGGATGCTTTGAGGTGATGGGATGCAGAGATCTTTTGGGAGGGAAGGGCTCAGGTCACTGAGGGCAGGAAAAGGTACGTGGCACTGGGGGACAGGCAGGTGGTGCACAGAGTGGGCCACCCTGGTAAACAGCGCCTTCACACACAGAGCCCAGGCCTGTGTGGAGCACACCTCTGATGCCAGGGAAGTGAGCTGGAGCTGGCTCACTCCAGAAGAGAGCAACTCAGGCAGCCTCTCCAGAAAACACTTGCTTTTTCAGGGAAGGTTCAAAATATGTGGAATTATGTAAGCAGATATCCATCACTTTTCAAAAGTTGGCATTACACTCCCTCGTTTTTATGGAAGGCCTGCATCTCTGCCTGTTTTCAGTAACAGAAAGAAACCTGGAGGGGTCTCTGCTTTAACAACCAAAGCGGGAAGGGAAGAGCCTGCAGCTGGCTACCTGACAGCCCTTCTGGAGACAGCGCCACCGGGAGCAGGAGCAGCTACTTTTCCTGCGGGGTGGTGACTGTCCCCTTCCTGCTTTTCCTCTGCGTCAGCGTGATTTCAGTGTTATATGATATTTGGGATGATTTGGTTGATTCATTTTGGGGTCTGAGAATGCTCAAAATTTTTCCCACGTAAGTGAATGGTAATTGCTTCTTCACTTGATGCCATTTTAGCATCGAAAGCTTTCAAAGGAATGTTCTACTTTCCGATCATGAGGGAAATTTGTCATTGTCTGTGTGACTGCGTGTGCCGTGCCTGAGGACCAGTGCCTGTGGCTGACCCCTCAGCCCCTTCACCTGCCCCTGAGGTTCCTCCTCAGTTCTTAGGGTTCATGGAAGGCAGTTAGAAAAACATAGCCTTCCACCAGAGAAGGCAGAGAGGCAGGGTTTGGGAGTCAGGGTCGGGGGGCCTGAGATCACACCCTCTGGAGGGGTGAGCTGGTTGAGTCTCCAGTGACATGGTGGAGGCCTTGCATCACTGCTGGGCTGTCACATCCACATTCCTTGCTTTGTGAGAGACGAATAAGCCCCTACTTTATTTAGGCCACTGCTGTTTGGATTTCCTGTTACATGCAGGTCAACTCGGGCCCTAACTGATCCATCATGCCATCCAGTCCTCTCCTGGGCCCCTGCTCCCCGCTGACCTCCCTGTCTGACGCTCACTCTTTCCCCGGGTCCCACTCATGACTTGACATCTCTTACTCTCTTTCTCGGTGGAAATCATTCAAGAGGCTTCCCTGCCTACTTCATCACAGCACCCCTGGTTCTCAGACCTATACTTGGCACAGAGTTAGCACTCAATGCATGTCTCGTAGGTAGACATGTGAGTTCTCTCACCAACCCTGCCTTGTTCTCATTATCCGCTGGCCTACCCAATCTACATCTCGCACCCTGACCCCTTGGCCTTCTCCTATCTCCTATTTCTTATTGTCCGTGGAAGATCTCTATTTGGTTGACCTTCCAACCCCTGCAACAAAACTTGTCTACAGCAGGGCTTGTTATCTTTCATTCCAAACCAGAGCCCCTCCCCACCTTCCTTATTATTGCCAGCAGCACAATTAGCCTTCGGACCACACAGTCATTGCTCTTCATTTTTCTCTCCTCTTGGCATTTACTCCCTCTTCAGATTCCGCCTGTTCTTTCTCAGCAAGGTCCCCTAGATTCCGAATTCTCCAGTCTCCCAGCCCATTCCTGGCCCTGCACTCCTGCTGGGAGCACCAGCAGGTCTTCCTTCATGCTTTGCGCTGATGCCTATGAACAACAGCTACACCCAGTTCCTGACATGAGCGTGCTTGAGAGTGCCCATTGTGACCACACAGGGTGACAAAGAACACTCTGCGGTTATGTGAAGAGGGGCTGACGGAATGAATGAGTGATACCACGCTGGCTTTCCCTTGAGGAGAAGCGTCATCTGTGTCCTACCTTCTCAAGGGTAACACAGTAATCCTGAGGACTGACTAGAGGGGCCTTTTAATTCTTCAAATGTATTTCAGTCCCAAAATCAATCTGGAAATGATTTGTCTCTTCCCTAGTTCACCCCAGCCATCCTGTTGTAGACAAGTCCTTGTATATGTAAAGTTAAAGGAGGGGTCCAAGCAACTCTGCTTCAGTACCCAGTTCTGAGTAAAGGAGTCACAAAGAAAAGGAGGAGCCTTTTGTTTTTCTATTTTTCAGATGCTCAGTTAACAGTAAACCAAAACAAACTGATGGTGCCCCTTCAAGGAAGCAACTTGGGCAGAGTGACAATGGGACACAGCCAAGAAGCAAGAGGCTTCAGCAGACAAGGAGAGCAAAGAGATTCATGAGAATATCCTGACACCCCCAGACACTGCCTGAGATGGATGGGAGGCGCCATGAAGGGGTGAGGCTGTTGGGGAGTTGGGAGTGACCTCAAGTTCCCAGTAGTGACCTCTCCAGTACCAGGAACCAGGCACACAGATCATTGTGACCTCACTGTACCCCCAGGTAGTGAGGTAAAGAGGCCCTCAGATTACATAAGGAATCCTCCAGGTCAAGGTGCATCAAGCAAGTCCAAAGAATGAAGCAGGGAGAAAAGAAAAACAAAACAATTCAGCAATTTAAGAAGACTGAGTCCAACGGTGCTCACAGAGACTCGGTCTGGTCGGGGCTGGATGGAAGAGGAAGGACACGGGGGTAAGCCTCACTGCTGTCCATTCAACCCATCCTCCCAGCACTGTCCTTGGAGTGGTGGGCATGAGGGTCAGTGGAAGCCTTGGAGACCGGCCACTCCAATTCTTCTTTCTCCTGATCGGCGACTAGAGGCATCACAAAAGGTCATCAAAACTGGCAGCATGAGGTGTGTCACATAAGGCCTATATACACCTTAGCCCTCATAATTCCTCTACTCTCCGCATGATATTATAATGACTGAAATTGAAGAAATAGAAGTTTGGCAGCATTGAAAAATGCCCTATGCGCTTCAGCTCCCCTGCAACACCTTGCTCTGTTAAAGAGGGAGGGGACTGGGCAGTGGTGGAGTAACAATTTGGTAAAACACTGTGAGTCAGTCATTCAATAGATACAATGTACTTTAAAACACTTGTGATCTTTAAAAAATCATCAAATACATATGGGATGGGTTCTTGAGAGCTAAGAAGTACCATAAAAAAGTGGGGAATGTTGATTTACAATAATGCACACCTTAGATCTATGTAATGTTATGATGCAATGTTCCTTCAATAAAATTAATTGTGAAATAGTGGGGAAATAGGAAATTCAAAAAAACTAGGATCAATATGGACCAGTATCTGATGTTCTTCAGAATTCATTAAAAATATCCCAATAAAATTCGCAGGACTGGTTATAGAGAGGGTGGGGAAGGGGAAAAGCTGGCAGTAAGGGACACAAGAACTCTGGTGGTAGGTGTGGTGTGAAATATAGACTATGATGCAAATAAGTAAATAAGTTGCATCACAAAATTTTAAAAAAGAATTCATTAAAAACATAGGGATGGGAGACCCCTTCTGTAAACTACTGAATCTCTAAACTGCTGAATCTGATTTTCTGGGAGCCTCCTTATATTCAACAGGCTGTCCAAGTGATTCAACTGTACATTAAAGTTTGAGAACAAATTATCTAGATTATATTTATCTTAATTTAAAATGATCGCAACAAATAATTCACTAATTTGTAAAAATCCACATTTCCTCATTTCATCATGTTTCTGATAGCAACAGTGAATCTTCCTGTGCTCTTACTCCCTAACGTAGACGTGCATTCTGATTTAATTTTCATAAGAACTCTGCAGATTAATGTTATTATGCTCTTTCTAGGACCTAATGTTCAGAGAGTGAGGGATTTGGTTGAAGCAGCCTTGTTAATATGTGGCAAGACTGGGCTCTGACCCAGGTCTGCCTGTGTCCGGGTCTGAGTTCCTTCCACATCCACAACATTCCTCCTGATTTGTATGAGGTGGGCCCCAGGGCTGCACTGGGCGGACCAGGGAGAGTTTCGTGAGACTCCTAGGTGAGGAGCACAATTCTCAGCACAGGACGGGCATTTCTCACTGCAGTAGTAAATAAGGACTTCTGAGAAGAAGTTGAGGCACATGTGTGGTTTTGGTAAATACTGGAAGAAACGGGAGACTTGTCTGTGAAAGAATTATGAGAGATTAGAAAGGGAGTTGGAGGTTAAGAAGATAAGAGTGGATGGAGAAAGGGAGGCTGGCTTGAGGAATGTGAGTAGTTTAGATCTGAAATCTGTGGAAAGTGAGGGAGTGAGGTGCTGTAGTTGAAGATGCCGTGAAAGGGAATTTGGGTAGAGGTTGAGGAAGGAAGCTTCCAGATGGAGGGTTTCAAGGATAAGCCAGTTGTGATTGCAGGGAGTAAGATGAGGGCAAGAAGGAGAAGACAGAGTATAAACAAGAAGAGAGATGGAGAGTAAGAGAGAAAGACAGAGTAAGAGAGAAGAGAGATGGACAGTACAGAGCAACAGAGAAGATGTGACAAAGGCAGAGAGAAGGGAATGACAGGAAGAGGGATGTGGTGGGACAAGGTAGGGTCCATAGTTTCTAAGGCAAACTCAATCAAACCTATAACTAATAAAATTTTAAAGACATGATCTCATCCAACAGTTTTCAATACTTTGCTCTCAGGACCTTTTTTACACTCTAAGAAAATTCCTGAGCTGCCCAAGAGCATTTGTTTAATGTGAGCTTATAGGCATCAATAGTTATTGTATTATAAATAAAATCTGAGACATGTTTAAAATACTAATGTATTAACTCATTTAAAGTCAGAGCAAACTTGCATATTAATATTGATAATGTATTTTTATGGAAAATATGTTTCCAAAAAACAGTGAACTATGGATCACTATTATACATGCTGGCACATTTCTGTAATATCTGACTTAACAGAAGACAGCTGGATTCGCCTACCTGGTTTAACACTCAAAGTATTGCAATATGTTATTTTGGCTTAGGTATACTGAATGAACTCTGGTCTCACAGATAGATCAATGGAAAAGGAAAAGGAAACCCCTTTGGAGAATTGTGGACATTCTTTTTTGAGACTTCAAAATTCAATAAATGGTGCTTCTTAAAGGAGAGTTGGCATGTGGAATCTGAAACATCAATGAGGTGTTTGTACCTTTTACTTTAAAATTGACCTGCTTCCACCTTGAATAGATGTTTCACCCATACATGATTGCAACATCCTGCATAGGTCACTTGGGCAGTGTCGGCTCTCTGAGGTAGGCAGATCTTCTGATGTACAATGGAAGACCCCACTCCACACAGAATCCATTGGGAAAGGTAAGTGACTTTGAAATGGAGTTGACCTCACAGACCCCCTGAAATGGTCTCAGGCCGTCCGGGGAACCCAGATCACATTTTGAGAGCTACTACTGGTGCCATGAAGTGTCCTGAGCTGGGAATCCAAACAACCTGGGTATTAGCTCTGACTTGACTTTACGTGAACTTCAGCATATTCCAGAATTTCTCTTAGCCTCCTCAGTCAAACTCAATGACTCATTGTTTCTCATGAATTCCTTATGAATCCCTTCTATCATGTCTGTTTTTGCTCTGTCTGAAGACACTGCTTTCTGCCCAGTTCTCCCATTGCCGCCTGTCAATTGCCTGCCTTCATGGAGACCCTGCTGCTAAGCCACCACTTCCGTAATATATTCTTAAGGGTCCTCAATCAAATTCATCTCCCTCTATAGGCCTTCTGAAACCTTTGTTTAGACTTCTCTTGAGGACTCATCTCAGCCCTGAATGAACATGAACAGCACACCACACCCTGCCCCCAAGTCCCCCTCCCAATGGTCTATGAGTCCCCAGAGGGCAGAGACCACATGGTCTCTTCATGCCTGCATCCCCTTCAGCAACTAGCCCAGTGCCTGACACGGAGTACGTGTCTTGTGGAAGTGAAATTAATTGGTTAGCATGTTTCGGAGAGATCTATTTGTAAGGCTGAATGGATATTTATGGGCGAAGAGGCTAGGAAGAGGTGACTGGGAGGTGAAGGGAGAGGAATGACAGTAAATGGAAATAATGAGGAACCTGACAGAAGGAGACTGAGAGAGGAGATCAAAGCCTGCACCTAGAGGCCACAGAGTGGAGACAGGAGGTGGCGTGGTATAAGAATAAGAAAGGCACTTACAGATGGATTTAGAGGCTGGGGTGGGTGAATGCATGGGAAATGGCCTTCCACTGGGTTGAAAAACTAAAGGACACTTGGGTAGAAAATCCTGAGGTGCTTGATGGACAGACGGACTCAGTCCTGGGCAGCACAGGGCCGGTTGTTTGGGTGATGAGGGCCAAGAACAGGGTGCTAGGAAACGTCCTTGTGACCGTGCTTCTAATTCTCCCCATTACGAGTGCCAAGGATGCAATAGGCTCCTGGTCACCCAGAAATCCTTGCCAGGTCTCACATGACTAGTGAAGAGTGAGTCTGCCTGAGACAAACATGGAAAAGAGCAAGACACTCAAAGTCTCTCTTTTCCCTCTTCAAATATTTGCAGAGAGAGTGCAATATGGGCAGAGGGAACGCAGTACTTACCGCTCACACTACATTAGAATTCAGACTGGCTTGTGCGATATCCCCGGCATAACCATCCTGTGATGATATTTTTATAACTCTTAATATCAAACAAATTGCCTCTTCACCGAGACAGTTTAATGTGACGGGGGCCGTGCCCGCCAGCTTCCTCATGCCGGCCCCATAAAACTCACCGTTCTGTTACTGGGGACAGAGGAGCCATGAATTTCTTATAAAAAATATGGCTGGATTATGCAGAGTAAATCTTGGACCATATTAAAGGGATCATGGTGTTTTAATTTCTTTTCTCTTCCCTCACACCCCCCTATCACATCTTTTCTTACTAATAAAATGAAGTTGGGGCCTCCAGATTGAATCAACTATGAATCATCTTTTCTGGCTGAGGTCCTGTTTTTGTCACATATTCCTCTTCCCTAGTGATCACTAAATGTCTTCGGTCCCACCCACCCTCAACAGATATCACCTCTCTCATAATCAGAGAGAGACTTGGATAGATTTCCCTAGAAAATCCCCGGCATACTGTCAACTTCAAGGTGTAGAGAGTTTGTCATGGCAGCTGAACAGCAGAGACAATCTCAGAAGACATTATACCTATTTCCCAAAGTCATTCCACCGAAGACCCCCTCACTACCCAGCCACGAACTCTCACGTAATTAGAAAAAACAGACTGTGTTTATTAAACAATCAGCTCTTCCTTTCATTTATGAATCAAAGATTAAGAAAATGTCAGTCAGAACAATCCACTTGATATCATGACTATTTCAAAACTGGAAACTGAGTTGGTATAAATCAACCCAAAGCAGAAAAAAAAAAAAAAAAAAAGATATTTGATTAACTTGAGGCACTTTTATTGTATGTAACCCAAATATTTTCCAAATATTGAAAAAAGTTGATGGACTCCTCTCTCCTTCCATTACTGTCTCAGAAAGTCCCTTAGAACATTTAAGTTTATAACAAGTGATGATATTAGGTATCCTCAAGAAATAGATCGATTGGCAGTGTTGCATCAGAAGAGGTCTCAGTACGTGCAGACACCTTTTCGTTAGTTTATGATTTTCATTAGTGACGACCATGGCACAAACCCAAAGAGCAAGGGGTTGAATTGTTTTGCATCCTCTTCCAAGCCTTCCAGGGACCTAGAAAATCCAGAGAGACAGCCAGGTGGGCATCCATCAGAGAACCTTGTTTTCCCAGGGAAAGAGGCAAACCTCCACCTGAAGAGTCCTGTGACCTGCATTACTACGTCTGCTCACTGCATTTTGCACGTTTGTCTCCAACTTTTTTTTTTTTTTTTCCAAAGAAAAGGTACAGGCATGAAGGTGAGTCAGTTGGAAGGGCAGAAAGGAAGAAGTATTTTATTTTATTTTTATTTAGCTGTTCACATTGCCTGTTCTCCCCAGATCCAGGATGTGGGAACCCTAGTCCTTGGGATGTATGTGGACTGTGCTCCTCTGGAGGCAGCTGGCCTAACCACTACTCCACCAGAGCACACCCAACATCTTTACATCTCAAATATCTTTTTTTTTCTATCCCTTCCACTAATATGCCACTAGGCACATTTCATACTAGACTTTAGGATGCCCCACAGGTTTCAGATTTTACAAGTTAGTACAGCTGGAAGTTACTCTTCATGGTATCGCATACTGAACACCAGTCAGAAGTAACTTGGCCTGTTCCAATTTGGTTTGTATTTTATTTGCATTCAAAGGCTAAATAAGCCTTTTCTTTAACTTACTTTTTGTTGTTGTTGTTCTTAGAGCAGCTGAAGCCTTTCCCTCTTGCTTGTCCTTGTTTGCAGATCCAGGTATTCTTCAAAAATCTACAAAATTCTAGAAGGACTGATCCAGGCTGGTTGCCAGAACAAGCCTGCTGGAGTTGTCCATTTAAAAAATCTCCCCCGTCTTATTCTTACAAAGGCAGAATAGAGCAGAGATCTCTCCTTTTATCACTGGCTGTGACTAAAAACGGCATGATTTCGAGAGCACTATTCACACATCTTTATAACAGGAGAATTTTAGAACTAATCAAGATAAACAAAAACATGTACCTTGCTTTAAAAAGCAATCATACACAAAACATAGAAACATATACTACTGATTCCATTTAAAAATATGTCTTCAAAGAATATTTTAATGTCATAAAAAGGTATACACACTATAATGTTGAGTGAAGAAGAGTCAAAAAAAATGCCTACAATATGACTCTATTTTTAGCACATATGTATTTTGAAAATCGGGATAAACACCGAACTACAGAATAACAACTAATTTTTATTTCCTTGTTTGTGCTTATCTTTATTTTCTTATTGTTTAGCAACAACAACAAAAAGTGGATTCCTTTTAAAGTAAGAAAAAAATCCTGTGAAGCACTAATTCCAATACTCATCCCATTAGAGTTGGAAATGGACCCATGAGTTTGCAAGATGTTCTTCTATTCATGCAAAACTCCTTCCTCAAATAGTAGTTAAGGCCTAGGGGAGTCAGCCCAGAGGAAGTGTGGGAAAACTATCAGACCCACCACCTGTCCTCAGGGAGCTTACAGTCAGCTGCCTGGACAACCAGACGAGATAAAGCTCTGTCTTAGAGGTGAGGCCTGGGGGCTTGCTTCTGCCAGGAGTTTCAGTTATCCCCTGAGTGGCACCCGGGATCAAGGTTTTGTTGAGGTCTCACGGGATCAAAGGGATCAGGTGTGACTGAAGCAGCCTGGGCTTCAATCAGGACCTGGGGCAGCTCCACAAAGCGCATTCCCACACCCGGGCTGCCCGCCACCTCTCCAACACCCTCTGTGGCCTCCTGGTCCCTTCCCTGCGGTCGGGTCCCTTCCCGGCCACCTCCCTCCCTAGAGATCTGTAGCTTCACCATCCGTTGCTCGCACCTTGCTGGAAAGATTTCTGCCCTTTCCAGCGCCACCTCCTGAGGAAGAAAGAAGGCGCCCCGGGGCTGGAAGTCCTTCTCCGGGGGGAGGGGGTTCCCTGGAGTCTGCAGCAGATGGGGGCGGCCCCAGTGGGGCGCACGTGGATGAATTTCTGGGAGGAAACCATGTACCATCCGCGCTCTCTCGCTGCCATCCAGTGTTTTCTTCCCCCAGTGAGTCTCTTAATTTTGCTCATTTATCTTAAAGAGCTCCGTAAGCGCCGTGGGCTCTGGTGGGGGGGCCGCACGGGGGCTCCGACACCCGACCCCCACGCCTGCCTCCCAGAGGAGCCATCCAGCGCGGACCAAATCTCATTTTCCTACAAATAGTTTGTCAGAAGCAGCAGGGCAAGTAATAAATCACCGAGAGCGAGAGCGGAGAGCGAAGGGGGGGCGAGGCCGGGCGAGCGGAGGGCGGGGCGAGGGGGCGGAGGGAGGGCTGCGGGCACAGATGGAGGGAGCCGGGCAGGGAGCGCGCGGGAGGGGCGGCAGCGGGGCCGGGGAAGGAAAACAAACGGGAAGAAGCCGAGGGGAGACAGAGACAAAGAGAAGACAACCAGGGCAGATAAGAAGGAGCAGGTGATGTCTGGAGAAAGCAGGCGGGGAGAGGGAAGGAAAAGGGAGAAACCAAGTGAGGAGAGAAAAGGAAAATACTGATAAAGGTAGCAGGGATGAACCAGGGCACAGAGAGATGAAGAAAGTGAATCTAAAGGAGGTAATAGAAAGGAGAGAGAGAGAGATCTGGTCAAGAGGCAGAGCCAGAGAAGGATGATGTGCAGAGGCACCTGGCCCTCTGCTGTCCTCTGTGCCCTGAGCTAGGGAACCTGTGGTCTGAGTCCTTCTCCTCCTCCCTGCCTCTGTCCCTGCCACCTACTCCAGGTGGACAGATGCAGGATAGAGGTCGAAAGGTCATCCTGGTTCACTATATTATTAGAAAGTGTCCAGTCACTGCAACGCTGCACTCTGTGAGTGTATATGTGTGCATATGCATATGTGTGTGTGAGAGAGAGAGAGACAGAGACAGAGACACAGGCAATCTATTACGATGAATTTCTGTGGCCTTAAGCAAGGCACTTCACTCCTCCGTGCCTCAGTTTCCTTATCTCAAAAATGGGAGTCACGAACTTGTTTCCAGGCCTGGGAGGATTGAAAAGATAACTCACAGGGGAAAGCATCTACAGGCTGCTGATTAGAAAAGGATCTTCCCTTGAGTGTCTGTGGTCAGTGAATTTGGACTGGGGGCCCAGGGCAGCAGGGCTGGGCAGGGGCTCTGAGCCAGTGTTCTGTGCCTTCAGAATCTGCACACTGCCTGGCTGCCCCCGCAGCCTGTGATCCCCAGCCAGACACTCTGACCCTTCAGCTGTCAACGCAAGCACACTCCAGTGCTTTCTGCTTTGCTTTTAGTCTCCCCCAGAAGCTTTGAACACCAGTGAGATCACCATTGTCAAGTTCCCGAGGTATCTCATATCAGGGCAGCCTGATAAGCAGGCCCACGAGATGCCCACCCTCCTCTCATCCCCCACCCTCCTGACCTCTGGCTCCTGCTTGAGGTCAGGAGCTGGTGGCTTAGAACAAGACTGAGTTTCTGCCTCCCCTTCTCTTCCACACCCCCACCCATCTTTCTCCTTGGCTGCTGGGTGAAGCCTGGCACTCCAGAGGAGAACTCCTCAGTACCTTTCCAGGTCCAGGAAGGAAGTGGTAGCTGTGTGGGTCCCTGTTATAAAGACGGGACTCCTGTCTGTGTGCGTCACAGAACTGTCCCCAGCACCTAGCATAGCACTGGCGCAGAGTAGATTCTTAAAACGAATTACATTCATTTATTATTATGGAATGTAGGCACTCATTCATGCTTTATAACTGGAAAGAAACGATTGCTATTCCCTTTTACAGAAAGGGTAGCTAAGACATAGCATTCAAGCCAGGAAGTGACCAGGCTGGGGCTGAACCCAGGACACCCTGTCGCCTTCCATGGAAACACATGGCTGGCACCATCAGCATTACTCTCTCAAGTCTGTGCTGATCCAGGACCCTTTGGTGCCCTGGGCATAGAGAGGGTTAGAGATGGCAGAGAGAGCCAATCCTGCAGTGTCTGACCTGTTTTCTTTATTCCAGATTTTAGAGAGGAGACCCTCTGGGGGACTTCCTTTGGGGTGACTCAGTTACAACTGGGCTCTGTGCACTGGCCTTGTCCGGGAGCTGGGGACATCTGGCTATGCTGCTCCAGACAGACCCTCTGCCCGCAGGCCTCTGCCCTGACTGCAGGCTTGAGGATGAGATCACAGGCCTCCGAAGCCCTGTCACCTCAGTTTTAGAACCCCGCCATACCTACTCTGTGCCCCTGCCCCCTGCCCCTGCAGCAAGGTGGGCATCCTCTAGGGACCCGTGTCCAGCACTGCCAGAGAGCAGAGCCAGGAAAGAGCTCTCCTCTACCATCTATCAGCAAGATGACCCTGAGCAATTCTCTTCACCTCTCCAGGTCTCAAGCTCCTCGACTGGAAAATGGGGATTTAAAAAAATCCATGTCTAACTCCCAGCTGTCATGAGAATCAATTAAGGCAAAATTTGTGAAAGCACTTTACAAATAAGAAGGCCTCTTACTCACCACCTCTTTCTGGTGGCAGAGGCCCACTCTCCTCCTGAAGCCCCTGCCTTCCCACCCCCTGCATGGGTCCCTGTGCCCTGAGGGCTGCAGGGGGCCTCCCAGCTGCCCCTGTGAAGAGCCATGCACAACACCCCTTCAACCCACAGGCCTCAGGCATAAACCAGCTTGAGGGAGATGCCGTAAAGGAGTGGCTACAGGCTTGGGCAGGAGTGAAAATCTCAGGTTTTCAAATCCCAGCTCTACCACATACTAAGTCTTAAATGCTGAATAATCAGTTTACCTCTCTAAGCTTCAGTTCCCCATCTGGGAGAAAGATAACAATACCCATCTTTGAAGAGAGATAAAGTGCACATAGTGATGGGCACATACTAAGCATTCAGTACATGGCTGCCATTGTTATTTCCCCATGTTTTTGTAATGTTTTGTCATATTTCCCCATGTTTTTGTCATGTTTTGTCATATTTCCCCACATTTTGTCACCTCTTTCTCAATTGTTCCAGTGCCAGCAGCTTAGTTCATAACTTGTCCCCTCCCTGGGTGAGGGACAGTGTCTCCTCCCAGCTCCAGCCCACCCACTGAAGTCTGCTCTGGCTGCTGACCAAGGTGTACAGCCACCGGGCTTCCCAGGGTGCCAGACAAGAGAAGGGTGTGAACGCAACTGTTGACATCCATGGAATGGGAGCAAGGGGGAGAGGTGAGGTGTCCTTCTCAAGGTCAAAGGACACTACAACCACAGTTGCAGTCCCCATGCCGACTCCTAGATCAGCCCATCTCAAAGCCCTGATGGAGCATTGAATTCCTCGTCACCCAGTCCTCCCATCATGGACATCCTCCACCCCAAAGCCCTTAGCAAAGTGTCCACTAGGCCTCCCTCTAGCTCAGCCCCTTTCAGTCGCCCTCACTCTCAGGTTCCCCTAAAGTCTTGTCCAGTCTTATAGCCTTTTCCAGTTCGTGGCTCATCCACGCATGTGTGGGGCCTCAGGCAGGCTGCCTGGGATGCATGAGCATCCGCCCGGTGGTCTCTAGATGCCAAAAACCCCAGTATGGTGCATGCCATGTGCCCCATCACCCCCAGCGTATCCCTTTCAGTCCCTGAAGTTGGCCTTTCTCCAGAAAGTTCTCCCAGTGGCTGACTGATAGAACCTGGCTTCCTAAATCTTCTCTGGGGACTCTCTATGCCTGAGGTATTTTTATCTCCTTTTAAAATTAGACTTCTTTCTCTGTTGCTATAATATGGAGTCTAACATTTTAAAGTCCATTTTTAAATGTGTATGTTCTAGTTTGTGTTTCTTGAATAGAGAAGCCCACATTGCTGGCTGATTATGTTTTAAACCCAGGGAGGCAGGGGCCTCTGGTTCTTGTGATTCTCAGAGAATCGAGGTCCAGGTGTGGGCAGCCAGGTCTGCCTAGAGGAGGAAAGGACAGGCACGGGGCCATCCCTGGTCTCTCAATTCCTGTGGAGAGTAGAGTGTGCTGTGGATGCTGCAGAAGGCAAAGACCATTGATGGGTGTGGCCAATTGAAGAAGAAATCACCTTTGATTCTGTTCACTTAAAATGTCCCCATTCTTCAAGGATCAGCTGGGATGTCCACAGGAGAGCGTCTCCGATCCCCAACCACGCGTGAACTGTTCCTCTGCATGGGCCTGTCTTGTGACACCTGTGGATTCAGCGTGGAAGTTCTGTATGATTCCATCTGTGCAAAAGTTTAGTTTCTCTCTACAATTCACTTGTGCGAATCTTTCCCAAACAGAGGCCAGAGTCGATCCACTTCTATATCTCCTTCCTCCACAACATGTCCCTGAATCTTTTCTTTTTTCTTTTTCTAAAGGAGAGATATGGGCAGCAATGAAGGTGAGTAGGCAAACAGGCAGGAAGAGAGAAGGAAGAAGTACGTTATTTATTTTTTTAAAAAAAACAACATCCTGCTTGCTGCTCCCAGCCCGGAGTCTTGAACTGGGAAACTTGGGCTGTATGTGGATTACACCCAGGTGGACTAAACTGCTGGACTAGCAGGGTGGGCCAATAACTGTTTCTAGAAGGGAAGGGGGAAGGGAAAGAGACATGGGAGAAGGGAGAGAGGCAGAGAGGAGAGAGAGAAGAAAGGAAGGGGGCCAGAAAACAGAATTAGGGAAAAGCTCAGGTGGAAGCTGCCTTGTAAGCAGCACCAGGGAGGTGCTGCTTCTCCTCCAGTGTGTCTCCTCTCCCTCCCTGATGCCAGCTAGGGGCCCTGAGGAGCAGAGAGCCCCCTCTCTTCCTCACCCTGTGTGGTACCCCACGCTGCAGATAACACTGGCTGTGTTTCTGATGAGAAGTAACAGCTGCAAACTCATTTGGATGATTAAGATTGCTCCGCTCTACAAGCCTGAGCAGGACGCAGGAAGAGAGAAGAAATCCATCAGCACAACCACTTCCTTTAGGAACTGGAGGTTGCCTGGCCAAGGGGGAGTGCCGGCAGCCAAGTCCTCTGCTGAGAGAAGCACATGGAGTTTCCAGGTGAGAACTTGGCAGCCACCAGATGGCAAGCAAGTGGTGAAGGCTGAAAGTTTGGGAAGGGGGCTTTGAGCCTCACTCGGGAAGTAGTAAAAAATGGAACCATATCCCCACATTTTATTCTCTTTTCTGAGAACTGGGAGATTTCAGGTTCCCAGCCTGTTTCTCCCTAGTGAAGTAGGAATTTGTCACAGAATGCAGAGGTGAACCCAGCCCAGGAAAGAGCGGCAGGCCAGGGCAGAAGCTTGTAGAATCGGGCAGAGCTGCCATGAGCTGGCAGTATGGTCTAGGGTCACTTGTTTACCCAAATTGTCCTTATCTCTTAAAACTGTTTTTCCAGTCAGGATGGCCCCACATTCCCCTTCAGTCTTTACAGACCCATATTATCCTTGAGCTAAGAAGCTTCCATGGGATGTGGAGTTTGTCTGTTTGTTTTTCCAGAAAAATCTTAGGCTGCAGCTCTCATTATTTCAATTCAAAATGAGTTTTTCTCCCAGTCCAAATACTTCTGGTCTTTCCTCAAGTTTGCAATCCAGGTGAGAGTCTACTCTTCTTTGAAACTCACTCAAGAAACAGTTTACTGTTGGCCACAGACTTTCAAGGTGTCTTCACCCACTCATTTATTCAGCCTCTCTTTTACTGAGCACATACTATAAGACAGTTTATAGAAGAAAGAAAGATGAGTAACACAGTCCTCTCTTTAAGAGATTACTTTGCAGGTGAAAGGATTTAAGCAAATAAGTAAATTATTGTAGGTATAGTATCATGTATTTCACACAAAATAATACCCTAGAATATCAGGGTCGGTCCAAATTTTGGAGGTCATCTCATTTAGTCTTAAAAATGTCTACTCTTTGACTACCAGTGAAATGCAAACCACAATGGTCCCGTCATCCCACTTCTGGGTATTTACTCAAAAGATACAAAAATACTAATTTACAGAGATTTATGCACCCCTCCCATGTTTATTGCTGCCCTATTCACAATAGCTACGAGCTGGAAATTGCCTAAGCCCAATGTCAGATGACTGAATAAAGAAGATGTGGTACATTTGTACAATGGAATATTCCACAGCTCATGGAAGAGATGAAACCCTGTAATTTGAATCAATGTGGTTGGAAGTAGAGGGGATTATGCTAAGTGAAATAAGCTAAAAGAAGAAAGATAGATACCAGATGACCTCACTCATAGGTGGATGTGAATAGACAAAACAAAAGGACAAATGAAACAAAACCAACCCTGGAACATTTGCAACAGGACTGAAGTTACCAATAGGAAATTGGGCAGATGGGGGCATATGGTGGGGTGGCAGAGCCCACTGGACAAAGGTGAAGATCACTTGGTGATTTGGTGGGGGACATGGTGTGTTGGATATATCTAAGGAATGGGGAACCTCCTGTGCATATGAAGTTATTTTAATATGTAGAATAATTACTACATTAAAAAATAGTTATATATACATATATATATATATATATATATATATATATATATATCCAGAGCCTTAAACTATATCTCTTGACCTAAAAAACCTAATCACAGCATCATCTTTGCACATGGCATTTGGAAGGCCCAAGTTCTATGGATGTTAGAAAGAGATCACTTTTTTGAATCATCTAGAAGGAAAGACTGCCCATCTTGGGGTTTCCTCCTCTCTCTCTATGCTGTGGTCTTTTTAATTCCAAGCTTAACTCTCCAGGCCTCATCCCTTCCTCTAGTAAGTGAGAGGGCTGGACTACATGACTTCTGAGACCCTTCCAACAAAACATTTTATAATCTATGATTAAGACTGAGATGACATTGCTCAACCCGCTGTTCAGAGGGTGACCTGCCAACTTTCATAAAAACAATCATCATTAAGCTATGCTAATTGGTCAATAAAACCATCACAGTTTTATAGCATGAATCTTGGGACCTGCTGCAACCAACACTACTGATGAGCCAAGCAATTCAGCCTCAGAAACAAAAAGAGCTAACTGGTAACCCCCAGAGTCGTGTTTGTCAAAGTGGATAGACTTAAACTCAGTTTGGCTGAAATAAGAATAATTGATAGAGAAAATGAATGACATCTAAAAATCTTCAGGTCGGAAGAACTTGGGATTGGATCAGATTGGGGTAGGGAAGCGGGAATTCTGGGTATATGGTTTAGTACCAGCATAGGAATGCAGAGGACTGGCTTAATCACAGAAGTGTGTTACAGTCTCCTTACTCTTGGACCTTAGAAGACCACAGCCATCACCATAGGGCCAGGCAGGCTGTGGTCAGTGAATCAGGGCTGAGGTCTGTCTTCCAGCCTCATCTGCCAAGGGCTGTCCACCTTTCTCTGGAAACTGTCTCTTCTCAGCCTCTGCCCACTTCTTATGTTTGGGGATCCTCTCACATTCCTGACTCATCACTCGTACCTTGGACTTGACAGAATTCTTCCCTCTCAATATTTTTCTATTGTGTGCCACCCTGTGATAATAAAATGAGTTATCAAGTGTGACCACTTCCCATGAGACTGGAATTTTCCTTGGTATTTTATAGTTAAAGAAACTGAGGTTCAAGGAGTTTAAAAGTTTAATTTGTCATACCGATCATTGGTGGAGCCAGAATCCAAACCCAGATGGACTTGCTTCCAGTGGTCTTTCTCCATCATCCAAACCCCTAGCCCCTTTCATACTATGACCAAGTCTACTTTGCGCCCCTTCAAGAAAGGATGAGATAGTTGCATTGTAAATTACCTACAACTTCACCTTGTCCCGGCAGGAGGTGAAATGGTGTCAAGAGGAAAGTGAGGATGAAAACACGACATGTGCTTTCATGCTAAGTCAAATGGTCCAGACAAATACCATGATGGGACAGAGGCTGAGTTTGAAGTTCCTGAGAGGTCAGGAGCCAGGAGAAGCGTGGACAGTTTGGGAAGCCAAAGATAGGACTTTTGAAGAACCTGCTTTTAGCATAAGATGCACCTGCCAGGGAGAGGGAAGTTCGTGAGGGAGGCTGCCCCTGGCTGGACAGAAGATCTTGAAGATCAGTCAGCCAGCTTTCATCATCAGAACACCTCTGCCAAGAAGCCTTCCAGGCTCATTCAGAAAGCCAAAGTCACTCCATTTATATATATTAGATTAGAGACTCACTCCATGTTAAGTACCAGGTTAAAAAAAAGAAAATACATACATGTAAACTTACCATCTATACACCAACCATATTCTCACAGGAGCACAACTAAAGTGTTACAGTGTTCAAAAGTCAGCCCTCAAAAACATTTAATAAATGATGAACACTTACAGGTGGGCCCTGCTTTCAGAAAACTTACGGAAATGTACAAAGGCACCATGCTTCATTATGGAAAAAGTGCTTCTTCAAGCAGTCTGTAGGTCTTGACTTCAACTAGAAATGAGTTTTCTAGAACGGCCCTACAGAGCACTGCAGTTAAGCTGTGATGGCCCATCCTACTGGGGATGTACTTTTCAATTTGACTGAGCACCATGCGTCTGGATACCATGGTTTCACTAGCCAGAAAGATTCCAGAAATGCTTATTCAGAAGTTAGACTAAGATGTGACTAGTTATTAGTCACATATTTAATTAGCGCTCACATTAACATAAGACATTATAGCATGGTGTTACATGTGTTTGAGATGCATTGTGAGCAATGCATGATATTGTTATGTTGTAATGAGGAATTATGAGATGGTCTTCACCAAGTACTCAACCTTGAACAAAATACCTAATATGTGAAAAACATTAATGGGCCACAGGCTTTCCAAGATATGAGGACCAAATCTCATGTCTGGTTGACACGAGTTATCCAGTGTTGTCCATACTTATCCTTTCTTAGCTTCAATTTCCTCCTCTAACTCCCCAATAGAACTTGCTCCTAAACCCCCATCCCCTTGCTTGCCTTCCAGAGATGACCTTGGGGAGCACAGCGCCTGCCCCCACTCTGCCCCTCCCTCCAGGTAGTCTCATCCTCTGAGAGCCTCCCACTCTGCCCATGGCTTTCTCTCACTGCTTTGTCTCACTCCTCAGCCTACCTGGCATCTCTCGTCCCTCAGATCTCAGTTCAAGCATCATTTTCTTTGAGAAGTCTCGCTATAGAAATGACTGGGTCAAATCCTTCCCTCACAGACCACAACCCCACAGCTTTTATCACTGATGCAGAGTTCTCTACACTGTGTGATTATCTCATCCATGTTGAGCTCCTCCACTGGACTAGAAGCTCCTGAGAGAAGATACTGTTCATACTCATTTCTCTACCCTAGAAGCTAGAACTTACAGTGGAAGCTTTATGTTGGTGAAGGAATGTGATATTAAAGGCAATGACGCTCTCCTAGTAATAGTAATATAATAATACATATATAATATGTAATAAAATATAGTAATAAAAATAATAATAGCAATAAAAGAAGAGCTTACTACTACCACCACTATGCCCTCCCTCAACACATGACCCTTACCTTCAGGAAAACATAATCTCAAATGATAAACACCAGACTACAAATATTCCATTCCCCTGCCAGCTGATCTACCCAACCAGGATGTTGAGTGAACAGCACCTGACGTCTGGCACGGATAACTCTATGCTTCTTCTCACTTCTTCCTTTCTTTTCCTAAGTGAGCATGTGTCTTCCTTCCCTCTTTGCCTCTCTCTTTAGAGCAAAAAGCCCAAAACCAGTTTGTTCAATCAATCAACTATTGTTTAGTATCTTTAAAGAAGTCTGTTTCCTCCCTCCTCTATCCCTTCTTCCTTTCTCCCTGTTAGACCTTCCTCTCTTATCCCCTTCTCCCTCTTTCATTATATTTGTCAGTCAAGAATGGACCTTAATCATGACCAATCCATTGCAAGAGCAGAGCTCTAGTTACCCATCAGGATCAATGAGGAGAGTGGAACTAGACACCATGAAGTAGCAGGGCCAACCTCAAAAGTCCTTGCACATCCCCACATCCTTCTCCAAATTCCCCATAAAGTCTGTCCTTCAGCTCCCCCCAGTAGATTCCACTTCTACAAGAGATCAGCATTCAAGGCAAATACAAACAGTCCATTCAACCTTCCGAAGCATTGTTTAATTGCTAGTGCAGCCGCACTGTGATATGATAGTTCATTTCATGGTAGATGTGCAGAAACTTCGTCACACTGTGAGTGGTTAATGTGGGAATCATTTCTCTTGTCAAAGGTTTGGAATCCTGAGCTCCTTTGTAATTTTCGTCCTCTAGTCTGCGAAGTTGGAGACAATCTGGTACTCCTGGAGAAAATCCCCTGGAGGTAAGACCACACACATCTTAATAGAACGGTGGTATTGGCCTGGGATCCACATGGAGATCCCATACATCTGACTTGGAGCAAGCTTCCTGCAATGCAGGTGCCAGGGTCCATGACAAATGAGGTTTATGCCAAGCCTGCAGCCTCAGCACAGCAGAACTCTGTCTCCAGTCCCCAAGGGCATCCACTGCGCCTGCATCCTCACATGCCTGTCCCTGGTAGCGCTGACTTCTCGTCACTCAGGAGCCCTCCTAGTCATCTGAACTTCAAGGGAGCCTGGAGTCTTAGGAAAATAAAAACCACAACCACGGCATGACAGAGTCAGCCATCTTTCTTCGAGTACCTCCATAGTACCCACTCCACCCTTTGCAAACACTGCCCAACACTTCTTAAGATAGCCCCACGTAACAGATGAGGAGACTCCAGTTAGATGACACAGGCTGGGTGTGGAGAGGGGGCTGAGGTTCGAGCATCATTTGCAGCTCTCCCCACTCTGAGCCTCTGCTCCTCCTGCACATGTGTGGGGTTTCTCTTCCTGGGGTTACTTTACACAGAGTTCTGAGCAGACAGCACCCACATGGCAAGGATGACTTGAAGGAAACACAAGGGGAGTCCTAGAGAAAAACTGTCAAGGGTTCTGTTGGAGGGGTAACAGGCTATGCCCAGGGAAGAGAGGAAAGCTCTAGAACTGGAAGTCAAGAAAAGGTGAACTTGACAGAACAGGCGTCCCCAGGGAAAAGAGTCAAGATGGGGCTGAGAAGAAGGCTGGTGCTCCAGGGGTGCCCACTTGTCAGTCATGTCACACCTTCCAGGGCAACTGGGACACCAAGGAGGCAGACCCCACAGCCCCTGTCAGAAGGAGCGGCCACTTTCTGAGCGGTTCCATGCGGCGGGTGGGCGCTGAGCGGTTATGTAAGGATCCGGTGCAGCAGGAGGGCTTCTTTCGGGGAAAATGCAGACACAGGCTGTTATATAAATGATCCAGTTGGATCCAGGTCCCATTTAAAATGCGCCAGGGCCCCAAGAGGAATATAGGAATCTAAAATGACTAGACAACCAGTCACTCCCACCATCCTGGACTGCAAGCTTGTGTCATAGAAGTAGGACAGCTGGGCTGACCTGGCCAAGATTTGATCAGCCCACCCTGGTTTCTGATGAGCAGCGGACCACTGATTATTATCACTGTTGATTGCTGTGGCCTATTTGTAGTGGTCTCCGGGGAAGAAGACCCACTAACTTCTTCGCAAACTTCATTTCAGCTCCCAACTTCTTCCAGGCTGACTTCTCCTCTGCACTGAGTCCCACGCTGCTGCTACTTTAGATGGGGCTGCCAGCCTCTGTGGTCCTCTGATGGACTGCAAACTGGTTTAACTTTTCACACTCCTTGTTTTCCCCATGGGAGGCCCAGATCTACCTCCTTTCTCCATAAAAGAGGGAATCTGTCTAAAGAGAAAAGCACTGGAGTGTATTGATGGCTCTCAGCAGACTCCTGATGGGGGACCCAGCCCTGTTACTTAGGAGCTGGGCAATGAACTTCAGTCTCCAGCCACACACTATACATCTCCATATGGTTCATGCTTCTCAGTTGTCTGAGGGCTTCCAGAAGCCCATTCATGGCAACTCTGTTCAGCTCCCCCGGTTTGCAGAGCTGACATGTGTGTGATCTCCTGGAGGCCCCATAGTATCCGTGTGGCGCGGCCTACTACAGTCTGCTTCAGCCATTTTTAAACTCTTTATCTTAAACACATAGGCCTCATAGCATGATCTGAAGCAACTAAGCAACAAATCATTTTAAATCATGTTGACAGATATCCATTGTGGCCTACAGCACAAAACACAAGAACTCTTTGGGAAATGAGAACAAAATAATGGGCATGGTTCCTATCTGGGAACCTACAGGTGATTTAGCAAAGACACTCAAACATGAACGCACACATGCACCCTTCCAGGCCCCCACAGCAATCTGGCCAGGCTAGTTTGTTAAATGGAAGCAGATTCTCCTGTGAAGTTCTTGCCCTCGGGTTGTCTGAGTCTGTGGCCAGGTCTGCAGATTCTGCCCCCTGTAGATCTACCTGAAAGATAGGCAGAGGTTCCTCATCAAGAACAAGAGATGAAGGAACGGGGAAAGGAGGAAGGACTTGACTCACTTGTGCATCTTCTCCGTTTAAGTCCCTGGTCCATATGTGTATTGCAACCGTTAACTTAATTCTAGAATAACACTGCAAAGTGCTGCAGTGGACACTGTCCTATGTCACCTAGATCCCCTTTCAAGACTGAGGACTTATTTTCCCAGCTCTTAGACATCTCTGGAACTGCATTTGCCTGAAGAAACCACCTCACCTGAGATCTAGCCCCATATCCAATGAGGGGTCTATGGTTATTTTAAAGGCCTAGGCCCCTCACCCCAACTCAGAACTACTCCGCAGGGCTATCTCCATTTCAGAGCTCTGCCGTCACCACAGCTCGGCTTCCCCCCATCCATCCCTGCTTCCTTCCTTTCTTCCACAGGTGTTGATCCCTGAAGCGTTGCACAATACATTTCCTGCAGACTAATCTCGCCATCAAGAAACAGAGACTCCAGCAAGTTGAATAACTTTTCTTAGGTCACACAGCTTTTGTGTGATAGGCCTCAGACCCAAGTTAGATGCTAACACTGTTACTTTCATTGCATGAGTTGAAACTTCCCATCAGCCCTTGACTCTAAAACTTCCTGAAAGAAGCAGGAAGAACTTCAGGCCATGAGAGGTCCAAAGGAGATCATCTCTCAAGATTAAAAGCAGATTATAGCTCTTAGTCCCTGACCCACTTGAGAAGTGGTCCCTCGCCATCTTCAAAGGAAGCCCCATATCACTGACAAGGGCTGGGCGCCCAGCAGAATGACCTGCAAGAGAATTGTGAGGACCCAAGTGCTGGCACCCACCTTTCTACTCTCTACTTGTGTGACATTGAACAGGTTGCTCACCGTGTTTGGGCTACAGTTTTCTCGTCTATAAAATGGAAATAATAGCTCTGCCCCCTAAATTGTTCTTTAGGATTCCATGACATGATAAACATTTTTTAACTATTTTAAAATGCACAAATGTTTCAAATTCAGTAGCAATGCAACACCTAGAAAAAAAAAAAGGTGAGAATAGAAAGGTGTTTACCTAGAAACTCAATTTCAAATCTATTAGCTTCTCATTTTACCAGGCCCGCTTGAGATTTGAGTTTCCTTACAACACTCTCCATGCTCCCAGTCACCCTGGAGCAGCAGAGGACTCTGACAAGCAAAGAGCTGGGTATCAGGAGGCCTGGATTACAGTCCTACTTTTCTCAAAAGTGAGCTCTCATAACTTCACATGTCACCTCCCCTCTCTTGGGCATGGTTTTTTCTTTGTGAAATGAGAATTTGGGACTAGTTGCTCCTATGTCACTGCCATTCAGACAGATAGATGTCTATACCGGTGCCTTTGAGAAAAAGTGTGCTTCCTCTCCCAGCACTGTTGCTGCCTGCCAAGCTGCCACCTCCATCCTCCCACCCCAGGGAGATGCTGTCCCAGAAGCGCAGTTCGGAGGCCAGGGATGGCGGAAAGCAGGAGAGAATACTGCTTTCACTCTGGGCACCAGTGGGCAACAACGAGCCAACATTGGAGGCTCCCTTCAGGGGGCTGCATGAAGACTGCTTGCCTGAATGCCAGGCAGGTGTGAGTGTGCCCCAATGCAGGTGTGCCCCTGTGCTAGCTGGCAGTTTATTTCTATCAAGCCTCACAACGCACCCAATTGTTTCGCACTGCTGAGCATCTCAGGAGCTGCTGTACCCGGATCTTACAAGAAGTCAAAGCAAACACAATTAGGAAAGAAAGCGTGCTGGAAAAGAGTTGTGCGAATGCACGCCAAGGCTAAATAGACCATGGTTGCTAAAAAAGTCAGTTTTCAGAGTTAATGACCAGCGCATTCTGCCCAGGATGGGCCTCCCAGCTCATCCCTGTGTCCCTTGGCATGCGGGGCGACAGAAAGGTGGGACAGCTGTAATTCTCACCTCCTGGGGGCACAGTGCACCTTCCTTGCAGAGCCCCTCAGAAAAGAGAACGTGGGTGACTTGGTGTGTAGGAATGAAAAATGTCTCCATCGCCAGCATGTTGGAGTATGAGAGAGACCTTTTCACTCGACAAAGGTTTTCAAAATGATGCTCGAGTTTCAGGATGAAATTCGGTGTGCTTCTTAATGATGCTAAGAAAAATTGGAAGAACTTTACTTTTCTTCACTCGCGTATTCCTTCATTCACTCAGAAGTACTTGATAATTACTTGTTTCATACAATTTACTTGAGAACCAAAAGGTAGGACGTCCTATATGATGTCAAATGGCTCTTTTAGGAAATGAAGTAGAACGGGGATCAGGCGCATTCTGTGTGACATGTCCCTGAAGAAACATTCGTGCCTTCACTTGTGACACTGGAACCACCTGCTCTTTCTTGCTATCTGTCCTGCTCCTGTTCTCCAGCAGAGCTGATAGTTCTAGAATGATTTTGTTCAGTCTTCAGGAGAAACACATCCTACAATAAACACCTAAAGGCACTTGCTCGTGTTAGGTTTATCTCTCTTCGTCCCCAAAGGGCCACAGACTCACCAAATACAGCCCCCTCATTCAGGGGCTGGGTGTGTGAAGATGTATGCTGGGCCAGTGTGGATCAGTGAGAAGAGTGCCTGAGGCTCTGGACTGGGCAGGGGTTGGGATGGGCGGTGTCTGGCATCCTGGCTTTTCCATCCTGAAGGCAGCACCTCCGCATCCTTCAGTTCCACTGGTCAGAAAGTTCTCCTAACAATGCATTCATGCTGAGATATGGGCTCTTTCCAGGGTGAAATCTGGGCTGGGGAGATCAGGTGCATGGCTGGAGTTAAGCTCCTAAGCACTGCAAGCCCGTGCTGTCTCTGCTTCCCTCCAGGAGCCAGCCAAGGGGACAAGCTCCCCTCCCAGGAGAGAACAAGGTCAGGTGTGGTGTGGGGGGTGGGGGACAATTCCCTTTGGATTTAAAGGTTGGTCCCTCACATTTGGCAGGAGGCTGACGGCAGAACTTGCAGCTCCTTATGAGTTTGCTCCAATGACAGCTGTGCGCCTCACCTCAGGTCTGCGTAATTAACCAGCAGTTGTTCCTGTTTTGTGAACACAGTCCCGGCCACCTCTATGAGATCCTGTGGGGACATCACAGGTCTGAGTGGCAGAGTTGTCAGGCAGGCGAAGTTTCTGCAACGCTTGGCTGACGGGACTGAGGACAAGCCAATTTTTTCTTTCTCAAATAATCCTTATCCTCTACCTCTCCCCCTCTCTCTCCAGAATAGCCGTGGCTGGTCTAGCTCCCCAGGTGTGCCCCTGGTCAGTCCTATGGGACACTAGCCTCCCCCATTCTGCTGAGATAGTCCAATTTAGCCCTCAGTCCCTTTCCTAGAGAGGAATTGGGATTGAATGATAAAGCTTCTGAATTCTAGTGTGCCTAAGTAGGAAGAAACCGTAAATATCTTGAGGGCAGTCTCACCATGTTGGGGAAGTGGAAACTCACGTTGGTACACCCAAGAACACGCAGCAGGTGGGGGCAGATTGGACCCCGCTTCCAGGGCTGCTCACCGTGCACTCATTTGATCCTTCCCTGTCCTACAAGACCGTCAAGCCACAGCAATCTGGAGCCTCGTGATCTTCCCAGAGAAGCCTCACTATTGTTTTAAATCTCATTTCTACATCCTTGGTACTGACCTAAAGATAAACTTGCCTAATGTGTAGAGCTGACACCAGGACCAATTGGAGAGTATCACAGAGGGTGGAGGTGGCAGAGAGTTGGCTCGGGCTGGCAGGATGAGGGTGTATGTGGGCAGTGTGTTCAGGGGTAGGACCCAGGAGGAGGGTGGAGTTTTCTCAGGGGCCTGACAAGGAGCGGTGTGCGTGCGTGCGTGCGTGCGTGCGTGCAGGCTGGTACAGGGCAAGGCAGGGGTGTTCAAGCATGAGACCTAGAGGGAGGGTGGGTGCAGTGGTGGGGTCCACTTTGCTAAACCAGGACAACCCCAATCAAACCAGGGTGTATGATCACCCCACATAAAGATTCTTCAGAGGCAACATGGTAGGACCCCATTGCCTTCCTCTTTTCTAAACTGTCATCTGTGTTCTTGCCTGTAGTCATTAAGTTCTGCATGTGACTATTCTCTGAGCAAATGGGTACCTGCTCCTCTGAGAAGACACATATTAGTCAGCAGCTACAGGGGAAATGCTATGCGATTGTACCTCAGACCCAAAGATGGACACTCGCCACCAGGATGGTGGGCTTCCCAGGTGCTTCCTAGGGAAGGGGAAGGGAAGCTTATGAGCTCTGACATCTCTTGCCACATCCAGCCTCAGCTGTCAATATTCGGGTACTGAAAATCCCTCTTCCTCAGGTGGCTCAGTCTGTCTCAGAGGAAGGGTGTTAGAATCTAGTTCTTCCCAAGGGGGAAGTGAAACCTACCTCTCTCTAAGTTCCACAGCACTAATTAAATCTATGTAAAACCCATTCTAATGTTTAAATATGGCCCCGACTCCCCGCAAAGCAATCCTATTTTCTTCTCTAGTCCAAGCATCTCCACTTCCCAGCCTCACAGATCCTGATCTCCAGACCGTCTCAGACACACACTTGGTGATGCTTCCAAAGGTCACCCCCATATACTGTGCTCAGAAACATCTGAATCAAGGAAAATTGAGCTGTTGCCTCCTGCATCTTAGCAGTGATGTCTATTCTGTCAGTCTGTGATCCTGTCTGGGCAGTCGGCTCCTCAGAACTTCTTCTCAAGCCTCCGAGAATTGGGGCTCAGTTTCCATCAGCAGTGCCTCCTTTTGCTTTCAGCCAGAAGAGCCTGCCTTGAATTCTCACAGTCTCTCCTACACTTTATTTTAAGATCCTTCTCAAATCCCTCCACTTCTTCAAGGCCTCCTCTTCATACTCCTCCTTGCTGGGATTACAAGTGGATGCTTTTCCTGTAAGGGAAATAAAATAAGGAGATGGGCTGGACCATCACTAAGTCCTCTCCCAGCTCCTGTATTCTTTCATTCAGTTGACTTTTTGGTTAACTTGATCATAGTCGGGGCTTGTCAGTCCTGGCCAAGTACTGCTGTTTAATAAACACATGCTCATTCCGTTCAATGGAGGCAGATTGTGGGAGAGAATAGACCAGGGGAGATAGGTGATGACAGGGAAGGGGCAGACGATTCAGAAGCAGACAGAGGAGTAGACCCATTCCAAGAAAAGTGACTCATGTGAGTCCAGAGCTGCCGGGAGTGGGCTAGAAAAGACAGATAATACTCACAGGGAAAGAGGCAGGAGAAGCCATGGTTGTACCTCGTGTGTGGATTTCAGGGTTTGAGTAGAGATTAAAAAGAGAAAGGTTAGAGGACAAAGGGGTATGATTGTCATTAAGCCAGGAGCTCCCAAACCAGAATTTGCAAGTCACTCAGTGCATGCTCTGAGTCCTTTCAGCTACAAAATGAGACTTGGTGCCAGAGCCTCAACGTGTAATTGGAACTTCTTGGGAATGCAGAGTCCCAGGCCACCCTCAGTGCTGAATAGGCTCCACCAGATCCCCAGGTGACGTGGAAGTGTGGGAAGTGCTATCCTGGACAACCTCGCCATGCTTCCAAAACACACTGTCAGGACATAAGCTTAGGCTTCATGGTGTCACACTGTCTTGCCTGGGAAGGAGGCAAAATCCCAGTGCAGAAGCTTTTAAAATCTCATGCTCACAAGGGACTTTTCTGGGATGACAGATTATTCTGGTCTTGATTGGGCCAGTGGCTAGATAGATTTTATATTTGTCAAAGCTCATGAACTGTACCCTTTCAATGCGTGCATTTTAGTATATTCAAGTTACATCTCAATAAAGTTGATTTATAAAGAAAGTTATCCCTAAATCTAAAACATTGACTTAGAGTAAAGCTGTAAGAAAGAATGTTGGATTCAATGGCATCGAGAATGTCTTACATAGTTCATTTTCCCCCTAGAGAAGGGCCATGCTCAAGTATAAATGTGTGGTGGCATGTTTTCTTTTTATATACATGCATTTTCATTGAAGTAATATTGTATTATACTATTATATATGTTTCAAGTGAGCATCATTGTAAGTCAACATCTGTATGTGAGTTCACCAGTGACAGTCCAGTTCCAGCCTTCAATACCCAATTAACCCCTTTTACCTGATCTATCCACCCTAACTTCCCCTTCTTCCTGGTAGCCATTTACTTGGTCATACAGTCTAAAAGATTATTTTTGTTGAATTTATTTCATTTGTTGAGTGTCTCTTTATACTACGCATGTGCAAAATCAACTGGTGTTTGTCCTTCTCTGTCTGATTTATCTCACTAAACATAATATTATCCTCTAGGTCCACCCATGTTGATGCCAGCAGTAGAATTGAATTTTTGTTCTTTTTTCCTGTTTGATTCCTGAGTCCATTGTGTATAGATAGCATGTCTTCTTTATCTACTCATCTATCCATGGGCACTTAAGTTGTTTCCAACTCTTGGCTGTTGTAAATAGTGCTGTAATAAACATGAGAGTGCATTTATCTATTTAAATTAAAGCTTTTGCATTCTTCAGGTAAATACCCAGACATGGGATTCATTGAATTGTATGGAATTTCTGTTTTTAGCTTTTTTGAGAAGTCTCCATACAGTTTTCTAAAGCGGCTACACCAACGTGTTTTTCCACTAATGAAGTAGCAATTGCCCTTTTCTTCACACTCTGGCTAACACTGGTTTTTAGTCTTTTCAAGATAGGCCATTCTCACAGGTGGGCAGTGATATCACATTGTGATTTTGATTCACACGTCCCTAACTGTAAGAGAGGGAGAATATCTCCTCATGCACCTGTTGGCCATCGGTACTTCTTTGGAGAAATGTTTATTTGAATCCTCTTCCCATTTTTTAACTGGTCTTTTGTTTTCTTTTAAGATTTATAATTCTTTATATATTTTGGATATTATTTCCTTGTCAAATGTATAATTTGCATATATCTCCTTCCATTCAGTAGGATGAGATGGCATGTTTTCTAAGGATTTAAATCAGTGTTTCTTTATCTCTATATTAAAATAGTCCCATCTTTCTCTGTCTATCTCTATATATTTCTCTGTCTCTGTCTCTCTCACATGTGTGTGCGCGCGTGCGCACACACACACACACACACACACACACACACACAATGCCACAACCCATACTAATTAGGTCAAAATTCCATGGCATTTAAAAACCTTTAGAGGTAATTCTAATGGGCAAAAGGATTGAGAAGTACTCAAGAGCTGTACTCTACGGTACTAGCTGTTGTTAATAACACAAGATTGCTAATACAATGCTTAGTGAATTAAGCCAGAAGGAGAAAGATAGACATCATATGATGTCACTCACATGTGGTTTATAGAGATATCAAGCAAATGAATGAACTAAATTAAACAAATGTAGACTTCAACAAATAAAGTAAGGGCATGGCCTGGTAGCCTAGCAGTTTAATTCACTGGGCACTGTCCACATACACTCCAAGGTCCCAAGTTCAAGACCCTGGGGCTGGGGAAACAACCAAGATGAAGACCTAAGTAAATAAGTGCTTCTTCCTCCTCTTTCTTTTGCCTTCCTGCCTACTTGCTTTCATTCCTGCCTGTACCTTTCCTTTAGGAAGATAAATTAAAATTAAAAAAAAGTAAGCTAAGTCAAATAGCAGGCTTTTACTCAAAAAGAAAAATGGACGATCAGTGGTTGCAGGAAGAGAAAGGGAGACAAAAGGGTAAAGGGGATTTCTTGTACAGTGAAGAAAAAAATGAAATAGTGGCAAACATGCTGTAGTATATACTGACTTACTGTGATGTACTTTAAATGTATGTAACGTTATAATTCAATATTCTTGATTTTTAATTAAATTAATAAAAAAGATTATTGATACAATGGATTCTTGTGGCTTCATCGGGACCCCACTGAGTGGATCTGCCCAGCGCTGCATAAGAGATAGAGGAACAGCATGTGACACACTAAGTCCCTGAGTAATTTGCAGTCCGGTTTGGGACACAAGACCTGAACCTGCCTAAAAATGACTTGAATTATAATTGAGAAGAGTCCAGGTCACCCACAAGAGTGGCAAAGGTGTGGCAACCCTCTAGAAATTACAGAAGCTCCCCTCAGAGGTCACTTTTAAGAGGGCTCTGCATAGCTCCCATCATACCTACTTCTGTAGGTGAATAAACAGGCTCCGAGAGGTTGAGCAGGTTCTCCAAAGTCACACAGCTCAGCAGGGAAGAGGGAGGCCTTGAAGCCATATCTGTGGAATCCAGAGCACACTCTCTTTCCAGGGGCTACATGCTTCCCAGGAGGTCGGTTGAGCTCTCCTTCCCTGATCCATTTGCCCGCCCTACCAATTGCTCAACTAAATGGTTCTCAGACTCTGAACACGGTAGCAAGAAAGTGGGCATGTTTGTGGGGGTGTCTCTGGTGACATCCACCCAGCATATATCACAGGGACATGTAGTCTCTCGGAGGGTACAGGTGCCTGGTGCCCCCTCAGAAAAAGGAGCCACCATGCGCATGGGGAACAATTCAGCTCCGGGAGGTGAGGGCATGGCCAGCCCCCGCCCCTCCTCCTTTGCCAGGGCAACATAGGATGTCAGACAACACTGTGGCTGCCTCATTATTGGGCTGCTTGGCCATTGTCCCTGGGACAATGGTTTCCGGCCCTGGCTTTGTGTGGGGCTGCCAGCCGAAGTTATTAACCACAGGAGCTGCCTTTGAGGGACATCCAAGGGAGGGGTGAAAGGTCACCTGGAGCAGTGAGGGGAGCGGAAGTGGGAGGGAGAAGCAGCACAAAAGAGAGGGATGAGCCCTGCTCCCCCTCCCCCTCCTCCTGAAGGAACCCCAAACAGAGCTGAGCCCAGAGGGAGGTATGGGGGTTGGGGGGGGTGTCCAAAGGAAGTTCCTGCTGCTGCTGCAGCACAGAGAGAGCTTAGGATATCTCACCCTCCTATAGGCCTCGGTAGTGTGAGTGCTGATAGGGACACAGGCCGTATGTGGGGCGGGGGACTGAACTAGAGGGACCAGAAACAGGAGGAGGTAGCAGAAGCTGGACAAGGTGCTTCTCCACTCTCAAACTAAGTGTCTGCTCCTCAGGATGTCTGACATCCCTGGCACCTGCCTATTCCCTGATCTCAGGGGTGGATGGGAATGTGCTGGATGGGCAGGAAGCACTGGCCCTCCCCAACACTGCCTAGGTTAGCCCACAGGTCTGGGG
Source organism: Solenodon paradoxus (assembly GCA_004363575.1). Taxonomy (NCBI): domain Eukaryota; kingdom Metazoa; phylum Chordata; class Mammalia; order Eulipotyphla; family Solenodontidae; genus Solenodon; species Solenodon paradoxus. The sequence goes on from RJWH01000924.1 coordinate 106,867, forward strand.
GGTGGAGGTGAGGACAACTTGTTTAGGACTTTCTGGGCAGGGAGCTGTGGAAACAAGGCCACAGATGGAACTAGAGAGTTTTTATTGGTCATCTGATGACAAACTGCCTTTAATTGGACAGGGAAAGTGATGTCCAGACAGAGAGAGGATGCCATGTAGGGCACAAAGCTGGTGACCGGCAAACCTGCACCCTGGGTTCATAAGCTGTCCTTGGAGAAGCTGACCTCTGCCATACAGCTGGAACCTCCATCCTAGTCAGACTCCCCCAGTTCCCTGGGCTTTCATGGATAATGAAAATTCATGAGCCCCCTGAGATATCAGGCCCCAGGGAAGACAGCCTGGCCTGCTTCTCAAAGTTAAGAAAGGCAGAGAGGGCTAGTCCCACAGCTGCCACCACCCTCCCAGACCCACCTCCTGCTCCATCAGCCCCAGAGAGCATGCCCGGCATAGGACCAGGAGGCCCAGAGTTTCAGGTCATAAAGCACAAAGAGGTACATGACTTGCTCCAAGTCAGAGTGGTCAGGTCAGAACACTGGTCTCCTTCGTCAGTCTCTCCTCCAGTCAATGCACAGGGACCCAGCCAGGACCCAGCAGTTGAATTGTAAGAGGAATGTTATCTATAAGTGTGGGTAGAGAGGGTGTCTTATCAGGAAAACATAAATGATTTCACTCAACTTTTATGTTTAAGGTTATACTTTTCTGTAAAAGAGAGAGGAGGAAGAGCATGTTATTTATTTTATTTAGTTGCTCATCTTGGTTGCTCCCGTCAGCACCCAGACACAAAGCCAGACCCCTGGGATGCATGTGCATTGTGTCCAGGAGCTACTCCAAAAGGGTGTGCCAAGGTTAAACATCTTTTTACAACTAGAATGAATCGCTTGTTCTGTTCTGTGCTGCGGTTGTTTAGAGGCAAGAAGAAAAAGAAAACAGTGAGGATTCCACGTGGTGCCAGGAGCAAGCAGAGAGCAGCTGACCGGTGGGGGACGAAAGGCCACGGGAAGGCCTGCGCCCCATGTCCTGCTCCACTTCCTCATCCCAGATCCTGTGTCCCTTTGTCTCCCTCAGTCTCCCCACTGTGTGCCTCCACCACAGTCCCTCCTGATCCTGCCTGATTCTCAGCAGCTCTCAGCTTCCTCTTCCAGCTCTGCCTCCCTGCCCTGCCCACCATGATTCCAGACTCAATATGGCATCCCCCCCACTCCCTGCCCACCAGACCACTGCCCTCCCCTGTCCCCGGGCCCTCCCCACGGAAAGCCAGGACAGGCCATCCCAGTCCTCCGAATGCCCACACCTCTGCCAAAACGCCTTTCCAGATGCCCTCCTGGGCCCTGTTGACCTACCTCTCTGCCATCTCTTCCCGCCCTGCCCTGCCACGGCGCTCCCCTGGCCAGAAGAAGGAGGCCTGGAGTACCCCTGAGTGTCCTTTAGTGGGAGAAACAATCAGGGAAGGTCTTCGCTTTGCAAATTCATAGAGAGTGAGCAGATCAAACTGAGATCCAAGTGAGATCTCTCTCCCTCTCTAGTTCGCTCTTACTCACATAGACACACATACACAAGCCACGTCACAGCCCCGCAACACATCCCATGGTCATTCTGGACATCCTCTTCATCTCTCCAAAGCCAAGGAAGCTCCCCTCCCCACCCGCACCTCTGCCCTAAATTCCCTGAACTGGAGCCCCGAAACACTGCAGCTCAGATCTACAACAAGCAGCTCCCCGAAAGGGCAGCAGAAAACACGAGGCTCCCTCTCCCCTCCCCTCGGCAGATTCCATCCTTTTGGCACCAACTCCAACACCAGTGTCATGGGATGAGTGGGCTGAGCATGGGCTTTGGGCCAATGACTGTCCAGCCCTCTGGCTTTCTCCTCACCAACGCCCAAGAAGCCCCAACTTTGCAGAGTTCGGCAACAGATTAAAATCCAAGCCAACCACAGCAACAACGGGAGGAGATGGGGGGAATGGAAAGCCAATGAAATGTTAAAAAAAAAATTAAGCAATACTTGCATTCTCATTAGTAGGAACATGTGAGATGAAGCACGTTATGTTATTAGGCATTCTCTCGATTCAGTAAACACAAGCTGAATAAATTTATAAATATCAGCATTAAGTGAGATTTAACGGGGAGCTGTTTATCTTCTGCCTGTCAGGCAGGAGGCGACGCTCTCCATGTATCACTCGCCAGCCGTGCAGTCCCCTCTGCCTGCCCAGGTGAGCTGGGGCCCAGCCTGCTGGTAAGAGGGGCAGGCACAGAGGGGCTCAGTGCACTCCCACCCCCAAGCACCCGAGCCCCTGCACCCTGTTGCCCCTGCACCCTGTCGCCCCCGCCCTGTGGCTTCTGAGGGAGCCTGTGCAGTGCTTGGGAGCTTGCTCTGAGCTACACCCCAGCTCTTCAGCGGCACAGCCAGTGCCTGGCATATATTAGGACCACTGCCAAACAGCTGCAGAGGGAAAATGAAGGGTCCACACAGCCTCTGGGCACTGCAGTCTCAATGGGACAGAGAAAAGTGACCGGTGAATGGGGTGGCCAGGCAACCACAAGGCAGGACGTTGATGCAGGGAGCCTGGGTGTAAATCCTGGTGTCAGCGGCTCGATCTCTAAACCTCCACTCCCTCCAGCTGTAACATCTCTCAGACCCCAGACCTATGTGCCAACTCCCAGTGAGGACATGCGCAGAGTAGCAAGTGTCCGAGAACAAGGTCACAGAGGCTGGGAAGACGACTTGTGAGAGAGAAGAGCTAAACACTGGGGAGGTGAAGGCTCCACCCCTCTGCAATGGCTGAGCCTGCCTGGCCCCACCTGCAGCCTGCCTGTGGGCTTAACCAAGCCCAGAAAACCTGGCATCCCCCGGAGCTCTCAACAGCCTAGGCTGCTGGTCATGTCGGGCCCCCAGCATCTGCCCTCCACACACACATGCATGTATGACTAAAATGAATTAATTTAAACATAAGATAAAAACAAAACCTGCACTCCTGCTCTGCCCTCTGCTATGTCAGGACGAATTCAGTGCAGACCTCCAATAATGAGGTGGTGAATACACGACAGGTGCCAATTTCCAGCTCCCCAGCTTGGCTTCCTTTGAAAGAGCCCGTGTGGTGCCAACAGAGTCCCTAGAAGACAGAACAGTACTGTGGTTATATACGCATCCAGGAGATACCCATGTCAGTACATGATAACCTGAACACTCTTTCTCTTCCTTCCTCCCTCCCTCTGCTGAGCCCTCCAGACTCTGAGAATCCAAGATCCCCAAAGCTTTTCTGAGACGCTTTGCTGCCAGGCAGCTTGTCCACTGTACTCGGGGGTTCCACAGAACAAAAATGTTCAGTGAACTGCACCCCCCACCAATATGCTACAGGCATGTGAGTTCGTAGGAGTCCCCTCTGCCAATCTGGAGAAGAGCCACCTGAGCCCTATGCAGTCTGTTCAGAAGAAAAAGTAAATCCAAGCAGAGGGGACATAAGGGGGCCACAGGGGGTACCCAGTGTGTCTGCCTCCGTGTCAATGGAATGAGGGGACCGAGGCAGGTCACCTCTGCAGTCCATTCCAGTCCCAAATCCTAAACATCACCATGATGATGTTATCAGCGGAGTTGCTGAGAAGCCATGCCAGCAGCTTATTTAGAGATCCTTGAGTGCAAGAGTGCTGGGTTTCATGGCTAACGCAAGCACCCAGGCAAAGTCCACCATGCAATCGTATTTATAAGAAGTTAGCCAGGACTGAGGCTCTGAAAGAAATGCAGAATTAATGTGAGGCGAAAAGCAGCATAGGAGAGAGGTGCCCTGGGGGCTCACTATGTCTGCACCCATGTCTAGAGCTAAGACTCCTAAGCTCTCTGCTGCATATGCTTTGTCTAGTGTTGCTTGGAGGGTCCAACCCACAGAATCAGGTGCAGACCAGAATTCTGCAGGTCTTGGTAACCTGAGTTCAATGCTGGGGCTGCAATAATGGCAGTACGGCACATTTCACAGCAATAATCCAACCCACTCTTGCAGGAACCTGTCCAAATTCAAAGTGCTACAAGTATTTCTGGAAGTTCGAGCACAAACAAAGGCAGATGTGGACCTGAAAAAACAGACTGGGAGGGCAGTGGTGATCTGCCTGGTAATAGGTAAACCCAGAAGACTAGTTATTGCTTCGATTAGGGTATGTGTGGCGGGGGCGGTGGGGGGGGGGTGAGAATGTACTGTGTTTGGGATATATTACCTTTGCCGCTCTTCAGTTATTTCCAAGTAGCAGTGCTTGCCCTGAGCTGGGGAGACAGTTGGCCAGAGAGATATATCTGTTATCTACTTAGAAGAAGGCATCGAAGCATGAAGGTTGGGAGTAGGCCAGAGGAGAGCGTGTGTTGAAGGAAGAGAATATGAACAAGGCCCAGACATTAAAATGCACCTTGAATTAGAGATTGGGAAGAAGGAAACGCCAGAAGAGAAGGCATATGTGGAACTCGGTGGGAAACAGAAGGGGCCACAAGTGTGCACAGTGACCCAAGGCCAGGTTAGCAGGGGCTTTGGCAAGGAGGGAGAAGGTAATCATGACACATGCTTCCGGGCAGTCACAGGATAAGGACAAAGACAGGTCATTGAATCTGACTTCGGTGACCTTCCGGGAAACCATGTGAGCCCTCAGGTGTGGGCAGAAACCTGGTAACAAGAAGCTGAGGAATGAGTTGCAGTAAGAACATTTAGACTTTGTTGTGGGTTAAATTGTGTCGTCCACAAAGATCTGTTCAAGTCCTAGTCCAGGGGCTGTGTTCTTATTTGTAAATAAGTGATTAGCCCATGTCACCAAGTTAAGATGAGCTCATGAATATTGATGCTTCCTCCAATATGATTGGTATCCTTATAAGACAGGGAGAGTTCTGCGGGAGGCAAGACACACAGGAGTAACAGAGCTATGCGAAGATCAAGGCGGAGGTTAGAATGATGCTGCCAAAAGTCAAGGACCATCTGGAGCAACCAGAAGTTGAAAGAGGCAAAGAAGGAGCATCCTCTAGATGCTTCAAGGGAATAAGAGCCCTACCAGGCCTTAGATTTCCCTCTGACTCTGGGACCCTAAGAAAATAAATGTCAGTTGGCTTCAGCCAATTTGTGGACTTTGTTGTAGCAGTCCTAGAAAACTAAACAAGCAGCAGTATAAACCTCTAAGGAATGTGCTCATGAAAACAAGGAATTAAACATCTTTATTAAAGGAAAGCCTTATTTTTCATGAAAATACTTGACTATATTCATAGAAAGGAATCCATAAAGAGAGAGAAGCTGAAACTCCAAACAATGGAAGATTGATTAATGAAGCTAGGAGGCAGAGATGGAGATTAAATGAAACCCAAGGCAGAGAATCAGCCTTAAAGGAAGGGAGACACTTGGTCTCCAAAGGTCATGTCTCTTCGCCTCAAGCCATAGAAAGCAGAGCCTGCAGCAAGGACTGAAGCAATGAAGCACTGATGCTTCTTGTGGGGACAGTGGAAGCCCAGGGCAGTGAAAGTTAGCTGGAGGAAGGGAGTAAGGCCAGGAAAGATGTAAAGCACAGAGATGAAATGCACTGCTCTGCAACCTCGCGATGAGCTGCGAAGACACACAGTCATTTATAAGACATATTTGTTTGGATGCTGGTCTTCTCTACAATCTACAAAGGAAAAATCACCTTCTGGAGTATTTACTCAAAGGAGAAGGGGAGTTTATCTGATCATTGTCTTCCAGTCTTTCCTTTTCCACAAATACAGATGTACCCAACAATGAGCAAATGCCCCTGGATTTCTGTATTGACTCATTCAGCCCTTGTCCACCAAAATGCCAAACTCGTGGTATGATGATATTTGTAAGTGGAGGGATAGCTTTTGTTTGGTGAGAGAAAGAAAGCAATAGAAATAATCCAAAAAGTACACAAAAGTTGTGTTAAATATACCAGGAGAAAAGGAAGAATGGGTGGGTGGCAATATAGAGAGATTTTTTTAAATAGAGAAGAAGAAATCCAGGAAATTGACTTAATGATTATTGATGTTAAAAGATACAGGACTCAAGTAAACAAGGGGAAAAGGAGGGTGGTGAACGTATTTGCAATCTTAAGGCCTTAAAGAGGTAGGAGAAATAACAGTAAAATTGGCCTTGCTATAAGTGTTATAATATGGAATCTTGGAATTTTAGAGCTAGATATTAGAAATCACTTTGCTCCACCTTTTCCCTTTAAAGATGAGACACAACGTTCTGGAAAGAATTAGTAATAAGTAAATTTCGGATGTCCTGGTGGAGCAGCATTAGGTTAATCACTTCTAAAGGGCGTGGGTTTGAGTTCCAGGGCTGGGGCCGGGGAAAGCCACCAGTGTGAACAACTAAAATAAAAATAAAATAAGGATGCTTCTTCTTTCTCTCTCAAAAAGAAAAATGGAAAGGAGTCACTTTCGTGAATTTACCCTTCTTAGTAGAGGAATTCTTTCTCAATAATTTGAATTTTTTGTATGTTTTTAGAACAGTTGTGAGTATGGTGATTGAACCCTACCTGAGCTATCTCAGATAGGGTTTGCAATCGTGCCTACTCTCAAGGGAAATCACACGTCATGAGGTTGTAACCAGACATTTCCCCACCTGGTGGCACCTACCTAAATTACAGGTAGCATTCAGCCAATGGAAAGACACAGCAGGGGATGCTCTCTGGGAATCTCAGAAGTGTATTTTAAGTCCTTGGGTCCATTCCCAGATCCAGACCAGCTTCTCATGGTCTTGTTTCTTCCTTTGCCTTAGTCCTCAGGAATATGCTCGCTTCCCCTCCTTCACCGTGGGTGACAGCTACTAGTACTGGTCCTGGTCTCTAATTCTTTGAAGACTTCCAAGATGGCAAATGGAAAAACTGACTGCACACAGATAGGAAATGCAAGGACCCAGACTCTATGTCTTATGGGTCTTCTTCCTTTTTCTTTTGACTCTAAAAGGTGAGTGTCCCCAGACACAACCACTGCCCTCTCCCACAACAGGCGCCATTCTTTCCAACTTGTCTGGGAAAGGTCACGTGACCTCTTCTCCCAGGATGACCTCTTGCCTCAGCCAGAATGGCAAAGAAGAACAAAGCATCTACTAAACTCAGATGAGTATCTGTACATTTCCATTGCCTTCAGCTGACTAATTTATGGTATTTTGTTATGCAGTCCTAGAAAACTAATACAAGCAGTAGGTATAAATAAGGAATGGTTATTAGGTTATAAGGAATGTGTCATGAAGAGAGACAACTAAACATCTTTATTAAAGGGAAAGCTCATTTTTCATGGAAATACCTGAGTATTTCTAAGAGAGAAACAAATCCATAAAGAGGGAGAAGTTGAAGACTCAAAACAATGGTCTACAGATTGTCTTCTGGGAGGATTCCCTTTGGGAACTTGATCATAGTCATCTCTAAAATGCCAAGAATAAATTGATGCGTGCATTCACCAAGGCTCAGTGTTAGTACTAAAGAAGCTTTAAAGCTCGAAGAATTCAATCCAGGACAAAGAGAGAGAAGAATTTCTACTTTCTCCTCTTGCAGTGAAAATGTCCTCAGCATCTGCCAACAAACTTCATGAGTAGATTTTCTCAGATCAGACAGAAGAATAAGAATCTAGTATTATCTGTTACACATTATCACCAATTAGATGCCTAGAACAACAAGCATTTATTTCTCAGATAGTTGCTGAGAGTAAGGAATCCAGAAGCCCCAACAGCTGGATGACTCTGGCTCAGAATTTCTCATGAGGTTACAGTCAAGCTGTCGACCAGAGCTGCAGTCATAGGAAAGCCTGACTTGGGCTGGAGGACACGCATCCACGATGTCACCCTCACATCACTGTTGACTGGAGAACTCCGGCCCTCACTGGTTGTTGGCAGATGTCTCACTTTCTTGTCACATGGGTTTCTACATTAGAATGTATGAGCACCCTCATGACATGGCAGTTGGCTTCCCCTAGAACAATAAACCAAGAGAAAGAGGACAGAAGCTTTGATCTAGCCTCAGGAGTGACATATCTCTTCTGCCATCCTCCAGTGGTCATATAAGCCAACCCTGATATAATTAGGAGGGAACTATACAAATACATGTAAACAACTTCCATTTCACACTGAATTTTCTCTCCTTAGACAAAATATCATCTATCCAAATTCTTCCTCAGTGGAACTGGTAGAATGCCTTCGTGTTTCAGTTCCTTAGTCTCCTTCTTTATAGGTAGCTCTTAGAACTGAACTCATAACCCAAGTGTGATGAGACTCAAAATGGAAAGGAAGAGAAGATCACCTCCTTAATTTTAGATGTGCTATTACTGTTAATACAACTTACAATTATACCAACCTTTCTGTCAGCCCTGAATCTCCTTCAAAGTATACCTACCCTAAAGATCGATCTCTTTTTTGGTGGGTGGGAGGTGAAGGGTGACACTAAGCTAGTCAAATGATCCAGTATTTGCTAATCAGTGAGATGGTCCTTTGAATTAGCAGTGGCACACTGTCCAACAAAAATATTAGTTTTAGTACATCTCTTAGTGTCTTCATTAAAGAAGAGACCAGTTGGGGGGGTCTTTCAAGCAAAATGTTCTTTCAAGTGTCCTATTCAGGAAGGTTCCACTTCCCTGGACAAAGCCTGGCAATTTGAGAGTCTTGTCCAGACTTTACTTATCTTCCAGAGCTCTACCACACAATTCCTCTAGTCTCTGGAGTCAGAGAATCTGGGTCCAAATTCTGCCCCTAGCTCAGTGTGACCCTCTGACCTTGGATATGCCAGTTAGTACCTCAAAATCCCAGTAGGTAGGTGACCTTGGACATGCCAGTTAGTACCTCAGAGCCTCAGTCTGTTCATCTGTCAACAGATCAGCACTAACCTCATCTTTGCTCATAAAGATGATATGAGGTCATACGACTGAACAGTACTCTGGAGATATTCATTGCTGCCATTGTTCATGGCGGCCTTCCTCATTCCCCAGACTCAGCAGAGCACCCTTGGCAAGAGAGACAGTGAAGGGAGAGCTCTGGGGTACGTGGCTGAGAAAATGCTAATGAAAGACTTTCATCTTCCATGTGCTTCACCATCTGGCAGGGAAAGGGAAAGAACTTCTGAAAATGCACTGAAAGCACACCTCTAAAATAGCTCCTGAGCTCATCCTGCCCTCTCCTGGACTAGGAATAGGGGCTGGTTGGGGAGGGCAGAAGACTCCCTCAGGCTCACAGCCTCAGAGACTTCACATAATAAAACAAGTGGGAAAGGTATTTGCTTTCCTTTGGAGTATTGCCACAGGGGCTGGTGACTGATGGCGCCAGCGTCTGCACTCAGGGGACTCCAGGGTGATGGGGAAATAAGTCCGTGAATAAGGGGTTCCTAATCCCTTCCACATTTTGGGTCATATAGCCTTCCTTTTCTGCCTTTAACATGGAAGACCAAGTCAAATTCTTATTTCATTCATTCATTCATTCATTCACTTTTTTTAAAGTGAAAGGTGCAGGCAGGAAAAGAGAGGAAGAGGAAGAAGCACTTTATTTGTTTGTATTTAGTTTTCACACTGGCTATTTCTCCCACACCTGGAACTCCAACCCAGGGGTGTGTAGCCTGTGCTCCTTTGGAGATTGACCCAACCACTTCTCCACCAGGGCACATCCACTCATTCATTCTTTATTGGTTGTCTGTTCTGCATCAAACATGCTGTGAGAAAAATCACCATATCTCCCAGGACTCAAAAGGAAGATCTGAACTAGTTCATAGAACTCAGCAGGGTGGGTCTTTAGAATCAATCTGAGAAAAGGGATAAAACTGTAAGCCAGTATGAAGAAGCCCTCTCTGCATCTCCTCTTCCTCATCTGTAAGAATTGGGCATACTACTTCAGGAGGGTTGATTCTGCCCCTGTCTCTCTGGCCTTGAGATGTTGGCAGGGGTGGCCATTGGCCCAGTGGAGGAGGGCAATTCAGTGGGCGGGGCACTGAGTAGGCTTGGGGAGGTTATGGAGAAAACCACAACTCTGCTAAGGAAGCAGGAACAATGAGGTGAAGGCAACTGCCAGGTCAGCAGCAAAGACCTGAATCTAGAGTCTCCCAGGTCTGGGCATCTTCTTCCCAGAGCACAAACCCAGGAAGGAAAGGAATCTGGCCTCCCCAAGGTAGATACAGCCTCTCCTCCTGAGTGGGAAAAGATGGGCCTGGGAGACCAGCCAGCCCCAGTTTAAACAATCTATAGGACCCTGATGAAGTTGTCTGATTTTTCTAAGCATCAGAATCTTCTGTTTAATACTAGTAAATAGGGGTCTGGCATTGACTGGCAGCTCACAGCCTGCGCTCCTCCGAACTCCAGGGTCCTCTGGATGAAAACTACCTGCAATATCCAGCCATCTTTACCCATATCACCATTCTGTGTGTAACCCCAGAAACGACATCACTTGATCAGCTTAGATCCACTGGAGGCAGAAGTTGAGACTCCTGAAATACCCCCAGGAACTCAGTGCAGTGTCCCACAAAAACAGGTGACAGGAAAACAAACACCTGCCTTCCTCGTGGATTCTGATAATGGACAGAGGACCAGACCTGAACTCTGCAGAGATAAATCACCCACCCTGGCCTCAAGGACCAGGGAGATGAGATCTGTAACCCATTAAGGAGCAGAGGCGGGGGTCATGCGGCTGTGGCGGGGCTGGGGGACTGCTGCTCCACTGAGGTTGCCTTGCCAGGCGGGATTGCAGCCTGGAGACCTGACTGCTCCCCACCCTCCCGCCTGTGCAAGGTCCCCGTGGGCGTGCATGCGGGGAACCCGGACGCCCATGGCTTAACCCCGATGTCCTGGGATGCAGCGCCAGGATGCTCCGATGCTCCGTTAACCTCCTGGCTCCTTCTGATACTGAGGCTGCATAAAGGCAGAGATCCCATGCAAATGAAGGCCAGTGTAGCGGGAAGGCTAAATACTTTTAATTAAAGGAAGGCACCTGGAGACCCAGCCGGTGGGAAGAGGGAACTAGAGCAAGTCGCCCAGCAGAGGGGAAGGGGAGAGACAGCTGAGCCCACGCAGAGCTCTTCACCCTTCCCTGGCTGCCCTTCTCCTTAACCCAACATTCTCCCCAGGCAGAGGCTGGAGTGGGGAGCACCAGCGTCGGGAGGAGAGGGATCCTCTGTCTTCTGGAATTGCTCTGACATTGTACTGCTGGCCTTCAAGGGAGGTGGGGGGTGGAGGAAAGTGGTGGACAAGCCTCACACCCCTGAACTGAAGGTGTCTGGAGAAAATGACTTGCCCCAAGCAACCAGAAAAGGGAGAAATCAGTCATGTTCCCAGGAAATTCCAAGCAGCAGTGAGGCCAAGGATAACGTGTAGGGGAGGTTTTAGAGTGCACACTATTTCATCATCATCGTCGTCGTCGTCGTCATCATCATCCCTACGATTTGCAGAGCCTTTAACAAGCCTTGCACCAGCTTTACTGATTTTATTTAACCCTCACACAGCCATGGACATTCAGGCTCTCTGATTGGCCCCATGCCATGGTGAGGTAAGAGTCTAACTATGTGCAAGTACTGCTGGAAGTGGAGGCCAGTACCTCTAAGACCGCCCACCTTCAAAGTTTAAGGTCTCCGCACTTCTCATTAGGGGTAAGGGCGCAGACGATGGAAATGCCATTCACACAGCACCTTGGACAGCACTTATGACAGAGGGGGCTCACAAAGTAGAGCCTCAATAATTGCCTGGCCCAGACCTCCCACCACATGGCAGGGGTGTGTGTTTTTCTCTGGAGGATGACTCTAGAGGGACTAACATGGGACACAGATATCATCTGCTGGGCCTCAAGGGCCAGGGTTATGGGCAAGGACATCTAGGTGCCTGGGTCCCAGCCTCTCCATCAGCTTTTTTCCTGCAAGCTCAAATGAAGAGGAGTTAGGTACGTTACCATCTCTCCCTCTCTCTTTGGAGAAAAGAGTGCTCAAAATCAGGGCAAAGCAGAAGTGAGATCTCATAAGGAAGACCCAGGGCCCAATGTGGTCCCCTGATTGACCTTAAGCTGCTTGATTCAGATTCACCATTTTTTTTTTTTAAGCAAAGGTACAGGCAGGAATGAAGACAAGTAGACAAGCAAAAAAAAGATAGAGGAGGACGAAGCATTTGATTGTTTTATTTAGTTGTTCATACTGGTTGTTTCCCTGGGCCCCAGGTCTTGAATCAGGAACCTTAGGATATATGTGGACTATGCCTCCAGTGACCTAAACTGCTAGACCACCAGGACATGCCCAGATTCACTTCTTTTCTACTCACTCAGACCAGGCACTCAGGAATCCTGAACCAAGCAAAGAAACATCCTAATCATCTGCCTTTTAAATCAAGGTTGCTATGGCCACCAGACTGAATGCTATCTCATCATGCCATCTCCCTTACTGTCATTTATAATGAAAAAAATAAACAATCCAAGCAGGACAGGATTCCTTACAGTGACCAAACAGCCTGTGGAATGAAACCTACCAGTAAGTTTTGCCTGAGTGACTCAGGGTGCAAAGCCCTGTTTGACTCTTCATTCCTAGAAAGACATTTTTTTGTGCAGGCCAGTATTTTATAGACCTTACTTCATGTATGAGATATACTGCAGTCATAAATGAGATCATCATCATTTTCATTCTACAGACAAGGACATGGAGGCTTCAACGGCTTGCCCATGGTCACTCGGCTTAAAAACAGAAAAACTGGGCTACACTCTGACAACTTCTTCCAACTCTCCAGAATTCCAACCCAGAATTCTCTTCAATTTTGCTAGGGTTCATGTGGAGTTTGGTAGCTCCAAATCTTGTGCTGGATTGGTTCGATGAAGGAAGATTTCCCTCCAGGAGTGGACACCATGGGACTTCCTGAGCCCAGTCAAAATAGGAGGAAAACTTTTAGGTCTCTGAAAAATCAAAATAAGTAAACAGTCTTCAGCACCCAAAGCAAAGGCTGGAGGACAATAGTTAAAGCCCACATGTCACCACAGTCAAGCAGTAATGATCTTATCAATGTCTCTCCCTCCTCATGGGGCCTGAAATCAATGAGTTTATTATTTTCTTCTCCCATCTACTTCTCCCTGGATCTCTGAGTTCGCAGAGTAAGTCTCACAGAGGACACCCCTCCTCCTCTAGCACCATTTGGGACAACATTATCTCTAGTTTGGGGCCCCTGTAAATGACTCCAAACAGGTCTGGCAGTGATGGAATAGGGGTGGTTTGGCAAGGGGATCTACATATTTAGTACAATGACCTAATTGTGTGGTTTGTTCCAACTCAGCACTGCTCAAATGGTCACATGTCCCCTGGGTAGCAGGTGCTGTGACCTTTGCCCAAGGATTTGAAGCCCTCCGTAGCAGAAATGAGTGTGAAAAAGGATCAGGTTATTGCCCACTGCCCTGGAATCTGGAGGAGTCTGCTCTCTGTACACCACTCACTGACCCTGTCCAGGGCCTGAAGCCAACTTCAGATTCTTCTAGGAGAATAATCAGCTATCTGGAACAGAAAGGAAGGTAACATCTCCAGGGAAAAGGTTAAGGACTACTGAATTTCTGCTTCGAATGTGAGCTGCCAAGAACTAATAAGAGGTGAGCACAGCTTATCTGGTGTTGGTCTTGTTAACTTCTGTGAACCCCTGTCTAGCCCCATGCTGTCTCAATGAGGCCACTGCACTATCCTGGCAGCTTGCATTCATTCACTCATTCAAGCACAAGTGTTTACTGAAGTCCCCCTGTGTGCCAGGTACTGTGGTAGGCTCAGAGGACACAGAAGTCAGGCAGAACTTCCTGTCCTCATGCCACTTACTACTACCGGGGGAGACAGGCGATAAGTGTCATATGTAATATGTCAGATGATAGAGGGAGAGAAATAATGTCAATGAGCAGGGAGGAAGAATGCGGGAGAGGGTGACTAGAGAGAAACTGGAGAAGGTCTCACTGAGAAAGGGTGTGAGCCTAGACTCGTGACAGAGCGAGCCTCAGGCTACCGGGGAGAAAGAGCAATGTGGTGACCCAGAGCAGAAGGATGCCGGTGTGGCTGGAGCAGAACAGAAGCAAGATAGAGGGGAAGTGACAGGTGATCCAGACTGACAGAGTGGGACTTTGGAGTCCATTGCGCGAACATTTTACAGTGAGGTAGGGAATGAGTCAATGTAAGTTGGAATATGTTAGAATGTCATGCTGATCCATATATGATGTCTCGTGTTTATGACATATAGTAATGTTTGGTCTATGGAGCATTCAGCATATGGAAGATATACATAGCAATATGGGGTAACACATGTATGTGTTGACGAGGAATTCAGCGAAATCACCGGTAACATGCACTCACTCCACAGAGTTCTGTCTACAGCATTCTTGCAACTCATGGGGGTTTTGAAATGTCTCACACACAGTTTCAAAAAAAGGAACCCAAGGAGATTAAAAAGGCAGATGTCCATAAGCACTTGCATTAAAAATGAGAAAGCACGGGTGTGAAGACACGGAGTGTTCTTTGCTCAGGGCACAACCCGAGGACACACTCCCCTGCACTCTTACTGGAGAGCCAGTACACTCTGCACCACCCATGCTCCTTCTGCACAGAGACGGGGCGACCAAGGCCAGGCTGTGCTGAGTGATCCCCCGAGGTCCGGAGTCTGGAAACCTAACCATCTGATTCTCAGCCGGCATTCTTTCTTGTTGCCCTACACAGAATTGGGTACCCCTCGCATAACTTTCTACCCCTTCCTTTGTCCTGTTTGGTGTCTCTGATATTCAGCCACAAAAGTGCTATTACTGTCCAGGTGAGGGTCGGGTTTGACATCCAGAAGCCCAGACAATTTTAGGCCTATTCCTCCTCTTCAGTCCTTCATCCTGTACAATGGTAACCTGGGTTCTGGACTCCCTCCTCTCTTACCTGATCTGTCATCAGACGGAAGCTTTCCAGAGGGAGTTTTTGAGTTGAAAAGAACCAGATCTGTTGGTAGCAGTTACCATCTTTGGGAAACTCAAGCTATGAACCCTCCAGAGGATACAGGAAGAGAAGCTAGACTAGCACCGATATATAATGTGATTGTCACAAGGCTGCAACCTTACACCACTAGACCAAGGATGAAATTGAGAGTCGACAGTGGACTGTGAAAGTATTTCCACCACACGAGCACCATCATAGCTTCTCTCCATCCCCAGGGCTTCCACCAGCCCACAGAGGTCTGTAGTAACACAGTCTTCCACAGCCCGCAGCCTGGCCTCCTCCTCCATGGCAGCCAAGAACTTTCTATAGCACATGCCTGGTCATTCCCCTGCTAAAATCCCTTAGACACTCTCTTTTGCTTTTTAGGGTAAAGTCTAAATTCCTTAACATGCCTACACAAACATTTTGCTTCCTAATCTTGCACACTTACCAGTCCCATCTCTCAGTCCTCCCCATACTGCACTTTTGTGCATACACACATCAAACAAATGCACATGCGTGCATACACACACACGTTCACACACTATAATTGTACTTTATTCCCACTAGAGTTCAGTTCCCTACATGTGCCTAGCGCCCCCTGGCTTCCAGACCTCCACATAGTAGTAATTTTTCCTTCCGTTACTAGAGCATTCTACTTGTTGATCAGGACAAGACTCTTGATTGGGTCACTGCTATGTTCCCAGGTCCTAACAGAGTAGGCAGTCCTTAGTAGATGCTTGATACATATCTGCATAGCCAAATACGTGGAAAGAATGGGAAAGGGAGAGAGGGAGGAAGGAGGAAGAGAAGAGGAAGGAAGTGGGAAGGGAAGGAGAAAGAGCCCTCCTGGTGAGAACATAATGCTAGCATTACATCTATCATCATAATTGCTTCAAATTCATTATTCCCACATTTCTCCATTTCTAACAGTTTACAAATCACTTTCACACCACCTTACTGATGGAATGTGAATATTATCTTCAGTTATTTTTTGTTAGTTGACTGGAGGGCCCTGAAAACCACAGTGGGTGAGTGACTTTCCCCAGGTCACATAGCTCAGGGCAGGGCTGTGTCGCAAACCCAGATCTCCCTGATCTCAAGTTCACAACCTCTCAGATTCTGTAATGGAAAGACTGAGTCCCAAGCACTGGATCTAAATTGCTCTTGAATTGTGAAAGACTGGATAACACTTGAACTCAGTCATAGAATTTGTCCTGCAAAGGTAGCCTTCAGATCTCGAGGCTGAGGAATAGCCTTCCCTTTATGCCCTGGTGGCCCTGGGCAGTTAAGAATGCTCTCAGGATAAAGAGCATGTCCCAGTCAGGGCACTTGTCCTGAGTTTCCGTATTCTGTGACCACTGGGTGAGGAACCCTTACAGACACCACATTTTGCTCTCTCCAACTTACCTACCTCGCAATCTTTATGGGACATGCAAGAGCAATGAAGAGAGAAGGCTGTGGGAAGTCAGTTAGTCTATGCCTATTTTAAAGGGACCCACTTGATGCTCACATAATCCCATTTCTCACTTCCAATTTCTCCAGGAAAACATTCACACGTGCACCAAAAGCTCACTGCAGAAAAATTTGGGTGAGGAAAAAAAAAAAAAAAAAACAATGAGAGATAAACATCCCTTAAAAGGGGAATAGTTACTCAGACTATTTTATATCCACATTTTGGACTACGGTGGAGAAGTTAAGAGAGAACAGGGAGAGCGCTCTGCCCTGGCAGGAAGAGGTATTCAAGACATTGCTAGATGAATAAAAGCAACTTACAGAGTAAGACATACATTCAGAATGCTACAGTGTACACAAATCACACACCCCAGAAAGAGCTCCTAATTTCTGCTAACAGACATAGGTAAAACTAGAAAAGGGTGAGAAAGACAAATATCAAAACAACCAGTTACTTCTGGTTACTTAAGATAAAGAGAAACATTTTTCTTCATTGTTTAAACTAGTTATGATATAACGTCTGTGTATACTATATGGGGGTGGGGAGAGAGAGAGAAAGAGAGAGAAAGACAGATTGAGATTATTGGTTTCTCATGAATTGGAAAGTGGCAGTTAGGTAAGACATGACCCACTCTGAACCTGAGCCCAAAGAGTAAGGACTCTGGAAATCACGTGCCTTCCCCAAAGTGTGTCTATAGACTGGACACCACCCTTTGGAGCCATGGAATGTTCTCGGGGAGGAGTTCTGAGGTTGAAGATCTGGCAGTGGAGCAGAGGTTCGGTCCAGGAGAGTAGTCCTGGGCACTCTGGAAGACAGAAACCTGGGTCCGGGGGAGCGCAAACAAGGGTGGGCAGGGAAGGGAAGAAGGAGCTCACATATGCCTGGGGACCTTGTGCTCCGCTTGTCCTAGAAAGTCCTCAGTCCTCAGTCCTCTTTGTCCCCAGTGCCTATACTCATGGCCACCTGTGAAACCTCTGTGTCTCCCACTGTCTGAATGTGATGATAGTGACACCACTCTCCAGGTCTGTGATTGTTAGGTCTCTATTGTCTTTATCTTGGATCCTTTTACTTTCAGCCACTAACATTTACTGATACTGAACACTTACCATGCTTTGAGTACTTTGTCTTAATCATCACAATTGAACACCAGGGATGTGCCACTATTTGTCTAAGACTCAGAAATTCGGCTCAGAGAAATTGGGTGATTGACACAAGGTCACACAACCAGTAGAGGAAGGCGCCGGGATCCCAGCTTTGGCAGTCAGATTCCCAGCCTTAGTCAGGATGCCTTCGCCAAGCCTGCATTATGGAAGGGTGCCTGCCGGTATCCAACTGGGAAGAGATCTTTTTCCAGGACCCTTGGCCCTGTCTGCTAGAGAGAACCAGAGGGGAATGATTCTACTCAGAAAAGTGAGGTCTTCGAGAAGATGGAGTCAAGTCTGTTAAAGGGACTGGCCAAGTGGATGAAACGAAGAGAGTCCATCAGGGACACAGCACACTCCATGAGGTTCTAAGGTAAAGGTGTGCAAAATAAATAAAAGGAAATGCTACCTTACACAAGGACAATGTGCCTAAAAATGGGAAGAGTTTAGAAACAAGGTTTAGAAAAACAGACAGGTTGAAGGTCTGAGAATCTGAGCATCTAATGTAAAACATGGTGACTACAGCTGAGAACTGATATCACTGAAATTGGCTATGAGATTAGGACTTAAATGTGAAGGAGGAGGAGGAAGAAGGAAGAAGAAAAAGAAGAAGGAAGAAGGAGGAGGAGGGGGAGGGGAGGAGGAGGAGGAGGAAGAGGAAGAGGAAGAAGAAGAAGAGGAAGAAGATGGATGTGTTAATTAAAAGGAAGTATCTTCCCACAATGTATATGTGTATCAAATCACTTATAAATCACTTATCATTTATAGATCTTATGAATCTATTTGTCCACTACACCTCAATAAAGCTAAGAGGAAAAAGGAAAAGGTACAGGTGAATGATTCACTCATTCTGGACCCAAATACGCTCTGTACTTTGCCAAGAACTCAGCTGGGGGAGGTGGGACCCAAGGTGACCCCCGACCTTTGTCTTTCTTCTCAGCCTTTCATTTACCTGGCTTCACTCAGAGCCTAGAAAGCATAAGTTTCATTACCAGGGTGTCAAGCGTCCTCCCAATAGGCCACTGTGGGCCCCTGAGGTTAAAGAGACTGTTTTTCTCATTTGTCTTCTTGTTTATTCCAGTAGTTTGCAGCTGTCCACGCCCTGGGAAAGCCCATGGGACGGCAGAGGGAGCGCTGGCTCAGGTATTAGATGAGTCTGAGTTCAGATCCTCATGCTACTGTTTAGCAACAGGGCGACCCAGAGTGACCTCTGTGCTCCAGGTGGTGCTGTGAGAAACAGAGAGCAGGTTACAGGTGGTACTCGCCAGTTCCTGGATCTAGTAAAACTTAGTAAATAACGGCAGTGGCGGTCATGGTTATCAGAAGGAACCACCTTCCCCCAAGGAGATGGTGTGTCCACCCTTGTCTGGAGGACATAGAGCAGCAAGGATGATGGTCTGAGGCTGGGAAATTGGAACATTGCACAGTGGGGGTGCTAGAGCCCTAAACCCTAACGGCTGCTCCTCCAAAGGCAGAGAAGCCACTGGTCAGCAGCAGAATGAGGGATGTCTAACTAGGGGAGAGTCAGGTGACAAAGCATACCATGGTTCTGTTGAGAATGCTGGAAGCCGTCCAGCGGGCAGGAAATGAAGATTGGGGGCACAGGGCAGATGTCCCGAATCTTCTCTAACCTCGACGACCTCTCCTGTCCTCTACCTAAGCACCATGATGCTAGTCCTTGCCACAGAGCCCTGGGCATTGCCAAGGGTTTGGAGAGGGCATACTCCACTCTCTGGGTCTGCGCAGGTACCAAGGGCATTCCGAGGCCACAGAGAATGAAGCCAGCCCTGAGTATGACCCTGCGCCAGGGTTTTTTCTTTGGGGCCTCCCCAGGAACAGCAGTCAGGATGGCAGCCCACTCAGTGTGGTGCTCAGCTGGGCAGTGGCCAGAGAGGATTCTTCTATCCTGACTCCCGCTGCTCTGCGCTGGACGGCAGGGACTTGGCCAAGGGGAGGGCATTCCTGCCCAGTGAGCTGCTCTCCACTCCTATGGTAGGAAAGTGTTCTGGCCATGGGGTCTGACCTCACCCTGGACACTCCCTGGGTTCCAGAAACTTCCTTCCTGATGGGAGGAGGAGGAGGTGCTGGAAAGTAGAAGGCACTAGACAGGGGTGAGCAGAATGTCCAACACTTAAGCAAGGCCTGGATCACGAGTGCTGATTTAGACATTAAGGTAGTCACCTACCTGCTGAGTAATCTCGGACCTATTATTTCTCTTCCTGGGAGCTCACCTTTCACGTCTGCAAAATAGATTGTACATGGGCCTGGCTCCTTATGGCAACTTTAAAAAGTGATGGAAACTAGAAAAAACAAATAATCTGGTTACTCCTCTCCTGACACCTCCCTCCCTGCTTCCCCAAGGAGGCTTCCTGAACTCATCTCCTCCTAACAGCCCAGGTGACAACACCAGAGGTGGCAAAACCCAGGTGGGTGACATGCTCCAGAGATGTGTGCCCAGGACACATCTGCCCCACAAACCGACTGGACAAATGCCACCGGTGGCTTTTTCCAAACTGCTTTCCACATGGGTGGCCTTTTCCTTTCACCTGCCAGGACCTGCATTTCTATTTTTGTGTTGTTGTGAAAGCCTGGGGGTGTGGAGTGGAGCCCAGGGCCATTAATGATTGATTCTCTGGCACTGCCTCCAGGAGGCCTCAGGGTAGGCTGTCGGCCATTTCCTGAGGTGTGGAGACAGGGCAGAAACCCCGGTGTGGCTGTGGTATTATTGGGCAAGTCTGTGAGGAGAGAAGATGGAACCCAAAATGCCAGTTCCCTGAACACCTCTGCCCGCTGCAACCAGGCAAAGGCCGCCAGCTTGAGAGCTGTGCCCAATGCAGGGCCTTCCCTCTGTCCTCAGCTCTGTCCTCGGCTCTGTCCCTGTCTCTCTGGGTCAGAGACTATTCAGAGCTCCCTTACAGACACACCTGCCCTAGAGCAGCCCCCACACCCACCTTACACCACAGCTCACTGGCCCTTCCCTGTAGAGCCATTCACCTTACCTCGCCTAGAGCTCAGATGACTGAAACACCCACAGTGTTCTGGGGAAAGGATTAAAGGAACTGACTTCCACAGCAAAATTGCAGAGAATGTTAACTCTGCTCCCGTTGGAAGTGTTACCCCTGCCTTTGTTGCCTAATAATAATTAACTTCTGTACAGAGCTGCAGTCTTCAAAGGGCTTTCACATTCATAATTCTATTCATCCTCACAACAAAGCTATGAGGCGGCCCTCTGCCTCCCTGCACCCCTCCTGCACCCACATTCCATGGAAGAGGAAACAGACTCACAGAAAGGACACAGTTCCATTTCATGTAGCCAGGGCTGAGAGGCTCACCTTCTAAGCCAAAGTAGGGAGCTGCTGTTTTCTTCCCAAAGGATGTACTTTAGTCCCGGGATGATTTGCCAGGTAGAAGGTGGCATGGTGGGTAGCAAGGAGGGTCAGGGATTTTTCCCCAAGGAAACTGCACAGAGCAACTTCTGAGACTTCCTCTCACAGAGCAGGAAGTGTTTCCAGGGTCCCTCTCCGGGGATTCCTGGGGTAAGGAGAGTTCTGAAACATGCTGAAGTTCAAGGGGCCAGAGCCTGAGCCAAAAGGAGGTAGAATTCCACCTGCACAACAAAAGGCCCACCTTGGTGGTCAGTTTAGACTCTGAGCAGCTTGCAGAAGATTCCAAACCACCCTCCTTTCCAGCTCTTGCAGCAAGGATGATCAGCTCATCCTGGTGTGCCGGGGACAGTTCGTGCCGGGGACAGTTCTGTTTCAGCACTGAAAACAGTTGAGGGTGCCCTTGGTTGGTCTCATCCCTAGAAAATTCTACCCCTAGCTGAGCAGATATCAGCTGAGACCTGGAAAAAGAACCATCTTTTGCAGACTCAGCAGATCAACTTAGAATTTAAAAATCTCAAAATACTCACTGGAGTTAGGCAGCTATTTGGGATGTGCATTAGATGATTTTGAACATTAAACCTGAAAGAATATTCAGTTCCACATTCAGATCCGTGGCTAGATGGTTCACATTTTTAATGGCAAGCCAAAGTTAATCTCTCTTCTCTATTTTCATATTGGCAACTAAGTAAATTTTCTTTTTTAAACACTGAGTTTTAAAAAACATAACTGGGTTTATGTTGATCATCTCGGCCTGAAAATCTCAACAGGAATCAAACCTGAGACAAAGGGCTGGAGAAGATGTTCATTGCAGAAAGTGTGTTAGAAATTTCCCACTGAGCTGAGTCTCTTAGTCATGACACTAAATTTATTTTGAATTTTAATTACCATCAAACAAAGTCTTAAAACTGTTGGGAAGGGATCATGGATTTTTTTTTTTTAAGTTCGAGGGGGAAAGTGATAAAAGGTTATACACATACACTTCTTCATTTTGCAGAGGAGACTGGTACACTAATGTGAAAGAGATTGCATTTTGAGTTGTAATGTTGGTTAATAACCATTTTCTTGATCGTGGCCTTGGTCACAGAGAATTTGGAAGTAGCAAGGAACCCAACGATTTCCAGTTGTAATCAGAAAGCAGGGCTAGATCTGGAGGCCTGAGTTAATCTCTGAAGTGAAATTCACCACCTTCTTACACCTTGTTGGTTCTGGAACTTTCTCTAAAGAGCCTTTTCCCCGTCATCCTCTATGCCACCTGCTCTCTGGAGGAGGGCTGCTTCTACACTGTGTGAATGTGTTTTACACAAGTGAAGTTTTCACACTAAAATCATGTTTCAATAAGGTCAGAATTGGGACAGGCATATTTTGATAACTTAACCATTGTTATCCTTTGAGAATTTTAGCCTAAAAATCGGTGAGTAGGAAGGGGTCTTATTTGTTGATCTGGAGAAATACTTTGGCCAGAATGGAAACATGAGTTTCCATGGTCATTGGAACCTATCAGCCCTCATTTTGGGCAAACCCCCCGACGTTTTCAAAACTGGATAGAGTGGGAAGGGAGCCAGTGGACAAAATCTCTGCATGGCCATGATACTCCATGGCTCCCCGACAGCAGCAGGGCTGGGGCAGCAGACTTGCCTGTGGGGTCACGGAGCCTTCACTGAGGTCTACCTCCTGCCCAACAGCCTTCTGTCTTCTCTCTCTTCTGATCAGAGAAGTGGAGTACTCGAACATTTGAGAATCACAGAGGAGTGTTAAATAACAATTTTGGAGAAAATTGAAAACAATAAGGCACTTATTCTCCTTGCTTAAAAACAATTGCAAGTATGAAAGATCCATTTAGGGACACCCATATTCTTTCATTTCCCAAATTGATTAATTTCTGCTACATTAAGACAAGAAAGTCTGGGTGGGAGAAGGAAGCAGATTAGCCTGAAAGATAAACTTTGTTTTTAATTAAGAAAAATTATTTGCGCACACATGTACACACACATCCATCTCCCTGAATAATCCCAGTTTCCCCTGCTCCTTCTCTGCCTGTCACCCCAGTACCTCTTGTCTCTGTACTCTACAACAGCCTTTCCGGGTGACTCAGTCGCTCAGAGAGCATGGCTGTAGTCTCAGCTATAATTCTGAGTCCAGACACCTGAGCTGAGAGTGGAAGCATCCAGGCCTTGCCCAGGTGTTCCAGTCCTCCAGGTGCTACAGGACATTTGTTTGCACACATAATCTTTCCTGTACTCTGCTTCCCTGAGTGAGGAGGGAGGGGACAACTCTTGCCACCACTAAAGGCTTCTCCTTCCCACACCTTCCTAGCCACACCTGGGCCCCCACCTCCAGGGCTGATTTCTGCAAACAAGGCCAGAGATCAGGTTAGCCCTGCCCTTTTTTAAGACCTTTCTGGAAGGTGAAATCTCTAGGCTCTCAATGCCATCCTCTGAACTCTTCTCCTAAATTCAAAACTCTCAAGGGACAAGAAAGAGAGCTAGTGGCTGTGCATGATAGGAGAGAGGAGTCCTCATGGAATTGGTTAAGTGACCACTTAAATTAACCGAATAATGTGAGTATGACTCCCGTATGGAGGGTATGGAGCCAGTGGGTTCCAGGGCCTGTCCAGGGTTCTGCCCTGGAAGAAGTGCATGCCGTGCACACGCAATGAGAAGGCAGAGACACCTTGGGCCCAGCTCTGTGAGCAGGCTTCTACCTTAATAGTGAGCCATAAAATCAAAAGTTACCTCCTACAAAAGAAAAGGTCGCTTTCCCACAAGTTGACCAGCAGTAAGAGGAGGGAGGCAGGGTGTCACAGGTTGACCATGCCTTATACTTCCGGTGGTCCGTGACCCCTGGAGGACCCAGACACCCTCATCCTCAGGCCCTGAGGCCTCTATCTCTCACTCCTCAAATATTTCCAAGCCTGCTGAATTAGGGCTCAGCTGCCTCCCTCTCCTCTCTCCGCTGGAAACAGAAGCTCCAGCAAATGTTTCTAACTCCTGAGTCCACTCAGCCATGTCCCCCTTGCAAAATCCTCCCCTTCCCGCACCCCCCTGCACCCAGCCAGCCAATCCGCGGCCTGCGAGCCTCTCCAGACCCATCTCTCAGGGCCCTGGCGGGATAAAACCAGTCGAGGAAGCCGGGTGGATGGGAACAAACTTCAGAACCAGGAGAGAAGCCAGGCCCAGGGCACCCTCTCGGGCGGACCCAGAGAGTGAGGGCCTGTGACCCACTGGCCAGGTATGCTGCCCATGGTTTGGCTGACACCTAACTGAGGGAGAGGGGTGATTCAAAAAGGGAGAGGATTCCAGAAAGCCTGGGAATATTTTCCCTCCCAAGTTAAACGGATAAGGCTAAGAGGACCTGAAGGCTGGAGTTTGGGGCTTCCTCAGCATACCCCAATCCTGGATCCTCCAGACAGGCATGTTTTAGTTAGGCCGGGCTGAGACTGGCCACACTTCACCTAAAAATCTTCCGACTCCTGCCATGCAATGAGAGCCTAAGCGATAGGGTCTGGGGAGGAGGGCTAAGGCAGTGGACATCGAATCTTATGCCCCTTCCCTGGGTCCGTGCAGGGCAGCGACGTGGAGGCAGGCACAGCGGAGACCTGCGTGAGGAAGCCCGAAGCCCTCCGCGGGCTGCGAGCGACTTCCCGGCGATGCCTCACAACTCCATCAGATCGGGTAAGGAAGCTGCGTCGCCAAGACCCCGACCCTCGCGTCGCCGTGCGTCCCTGCGTGCGCTCGGGCCGGTGGGGCTCCGGAGCAGAAGCGCAGGGCTCACGGGACCCACCTATACGGGGGCGCAGCTGGGGGTGCCTCGGGCCTGGCTCATAGCTGCGGCTGCCTAGCCGCTGTCGGGCCCTGAGGTCCCTGGCCCGGCAGAGCCGCCCTAACCAGGCCTTGATTTCTGCGAACGACAAGGAGCGGTGAGGAGCTATCCGTGGGGGACAGAGGGCTGTCCCTTGCGCCCCACCCTCGTCTCGCATGGCCCATTAAAGTGGGCATCCCGCGCGCTCTCAGACCCTGGGCCGCGCGGGTGCTGACTTGCAGATCTCCAGGCCCCCACCCCGACCCCTCACACCCTCGTCCCAGGGTGCGCACAGCCCTTGCTCCTGGCTGTCCCGGCGGTGGGACCTTGAGCCTCGCGCACTGCTCAAGCTAACGGGAAAGGACCGTGAAGTGCATCGCCTGGGAGCCGCGAGTGCATTGGGGCGCTGGAGTACCCCTCTTTAGCGAGCACCGGACAGGCGGGGAGCCACGCGCTGGGCGGTCGGCCTGCGAGGACTCGCTGCCCGCGGGACCGAACCCCCTCCCGCTGGCGCCGGGACCCAGGGCCTTCAAAACGCCCGGGTTACCTGGCCGCGGGGCTTCCTGCCGCTGACCTCCCGGCCCGGGCGGGACCGGTCTGTGCGGGGAAGGCGTCCCCGGGTCGGGCCGGGTCGGCGCGGGGAGCCGGCAGCCCGGCGCGCAGCAAGTGTGGGCAGCGGGCAGAGGCGCGGCGCGGCCCGCGGTGATGGATGGAGCCGGGCCGGCTGCGGGGAAGGCGATTTATGGGGCCAGGGCGCAACGCTATCGATTGGGCCCGCAAAGTGAGAGGAAATCAATATTTCAGATGAATTCTCAGCGAATATGAAGTCCCGCTCGGCAAGCGGGACATTTGTTATAATAAGGAGGGTCGGATCGGGTGCGGCGCAAGGCTGAGATCTCTATTTAGTCGAGAATCACGAGTCCGAGCTTCCCCGCGCAGCCTCTGGTCCCGGAGCCCAGGCTTCACTCCCAGGGGCTCGGAGAACTCCCCGCGGCGCCGGAAGGTTTCTCCTTCGGGTTCGCTCTAGGTCTCAGACCCAGTGCGCAGCCTGCTTCCTCTCTGCACCCCGTTTGCCTTTGAGGGTGGGGCCACAGACGCCCCGCTGCCTTCCGCGGGCGCTGGACGACTTCGGGGGGCAAGGAGCAGAGACCTTCGGCCCTTCCCGGGCGCGGCGGGGTTGGCGAGCCGGGGACCGAGCGGGGTTGCCTGGCACCCTTTACCGGGGCGTCCTGCGCGCTCCTTGACCACATTCTGAGGCCAGGATCAGGTTTTCGCCCCTCAGTCTTTAGCAAATCGGGGTACATTACGGGACTTTGCCCTCCGCGCGGGTTCGATCTTTTCCCCTTCGACCTTTCCTGACCTTTCCAATGGCTGTAGGAATAGGTACTTTAGGACCTCAAATTTACCATGCTAGACCAGACCTTTCCCTTTGTCGTTGCTCGAGAAGGAAGAGCATGTCACGGTCCTTCGGATTAGCTTGATTTTATTTTCACTCTCATTTTCATTCTAGAAGCACACATTAGTGGGGAAATGGAATAAAAGAAGAAGGGGGGAGGACACCATTTATTTTTACTTTATTCTTAATCAGCAGCAGGCCCAGAGGAAGAGAAGCCGAGTTACCATGAGATGCTAGGAGCCTCTGGATTTGCGGAGGAAGCCACCCACCCCGAGCAGGGCCTGGGGCAGGAGTATTTCTCTGTCTAGGGAAGAAAGCTTCTTATCCCCCTCCCCCAAACAATAAAGAAATAAAGCTGTGAGGGAAGGAAAATGAGACTTTCTCCTTTAATTTAATCTAATGCTAATTAAACAAGGAAATTGCCTAAAACACAGCTCAGGAGGTGAGACTGTCCGGTTTCTTTTCTGCGTACTCTCTCGGCAAACCTGAGTGAGAAACCTTCTCTTTTCAATCGATTAAGTTGATGTTAATGCCTATGGTTAAAGCTAAACTCATGAGCTGAACCCCTGTTTTTATAAGCCCATTCCTCTTCGGTTTTGGCAGCTTCGGTCTCTTCACCAGGCACTACCATTTGCGTTTTCCATTTCCATTTAAGTTTTCTCTGTAGTAGAACCCCGGGGTGCAGGCACCGTGGAACTTTTCGCGGGAGCGAGGCCCTGGGCACCGTCTGTACTATGCAAACACTGGAGAAAAGTTTCCTGCGCGTGGGACTCGGCGGTCAGCCGGGCCTCACTACAGCCTAATCTTGCCTTGTAGAGAGATCTTCATAATTTTTCCCGACAGCTTTATTCTGAGAGGCGCGAATAAATAGCGAATTATTCTGACGCGCGGGGGTCAGCAATGGGCTGAATATCCCTGTAAAATCCATTGGGAATTTTGGAGCATCAGGGGACAAAGATCCTCTAAAGTAAAAACATTTCTTTTTTAATATTCAGAACACCCGAGAATTAATACACTCATATGAGCATTAAAATGCCGTACTGTATCAACGAGGAGGGGAGTTTAGTAAAAGCCTGTAAGTTGTCATTAAAAGTTACCTGCAATAACTTGCCGTTCCTGCAAATAGTTACTCCAATGTAAAATGAGAGTTAAGATCAAGGAGGAACATGCCTTTGACTTCCCGGATCTGACATAGAAAGTGTGGATCCCTCTTCTGGTTTTTAGAAAGGAGCTCTCACCTCATGCATTTGGGAAGCTTCTTTTTTCTTCCCAGGTTTCTTGCCTGGGTTGAAAATAAGATCTTCCCGGGACGGGAAAAAGTCTTGAGGAACATAAAGAGGTATTGGGGTTCTTCAATTCATCTTTGTCTCAAGATAGTCGATCCTCCCACCTTCCTCAATGCAAGTTAATTAGGAGATAATTTAGCTACCTTGTGAATTAGTTTTAAGATAAGTATCTTTTCAAGCTTTGTCACTTTAATTGCCCCACTGATTGATAAGACGTAATTATTTCTAATTGACACTTTTTTGATGTTTATTGGAAGCATTTATTTGGGGCTTTTGGGGAGTGGAAAGAAAGTTAATTAAATTTATCAGTCCATACCCAAAAGGATTCTGTCTAATTTTGCTGAAGAGGATAAAGGAAATGAAGGAAAACACACACAAAAAGTCAATCTCCCAGAATTTTAATTATTAAAGAATGTTTTGGTTCAAACGAAAGTAACTACTATAATATTATGTCAAGTCTTCCTATGTATGGCCTCAAATCTCTAGCTTTAATGAGGCACATGTTTCATGGGTGTACATTTTCTACTGGATAGACTCACAATCCTTTTATATGATGACTTCATTTTGAAGTACTTTGCTTTGCAATTAATTTTGTAAAAAACAAAACTATCGCTCTGCATAGACACAGAGTAAATGGTATCATTTTTTGTAAGACCGATTGTAAGAAAGATTTACTAATAGTAATCCTTGTTCTGTAATTATTGATAGAGTTCGGTATAAAGGTGAAACTTTACTTACGGTGACATGCCTTTTCATACCTAAACCTTGGAGTAAACAGTTTAATCATTCACATTCTCTTGAATATTTTACTGTGAAAGAGAAAGAAGGGAAAGAAGAAAGAGAAAAAGACACTGTAACAAGGAAGTGGGGGAGGGGGGAGAGAGAGGGAGAAGGTGATCAGAGAGAATAAAAGTAAAGGAACTTATTTCAGAAAGGAAAGTAGCTAAGTGCATGGAAACTTTGTCATTTACTATATGAAAATCAAAATTCTATTTAAAGCACATCCCTTTGGACACAATTACTGCCATATTAACTAAGTTCCCAAAGCAAGAAACCTACACTTTTCTATGCGTAAAAAGAGGCAGGATCTTCCAGGGAGCAGGTAGGTCTCTGAATCTTGGATATTTCAATGTCAAAAGTCTTGATTTGGGGTCCATGAAAAAGTAGCAGGAAAATACCCATTGTGCCTCAAGGTTTATAAAGAGATTTGAGTGTTGTTTATTTTTGTTATTAAAGCCCCTGTGATCTTCATCCCTATTTGTGTGCCCACAATCTGTTCACAGATAGACTTGTGACTCAGACATAGGAAAACAGTCCCATATTAACCCAAAGTGGCCTGAAATGAGAGCAGCACAATCTGACAAGAATCGCTCATGTCGGGGTAATTTCAGCCAGGGCTGTTTTCAATCATTTACGTATAAAATCTTGTCTGCTATTAATGATGTTTCTCCCAGATTACGTGGAGCTGCAAGAATGAGGAAACATTCTAAACGAAAAAAAAAAAAAAAAAGAAATGTAAGACGTTCAAACAGCAGATAATATCGCATACCAACCTTACTATTAGTGAAACTGAAAAAAAATATAAATAATGCAAAAAAATCAGCAAGGGAGAGTTTAGTAATGGAAAATTCCCCTGCAATTAAATGAAACAGTAATTTAGTGGAGATATGCCTGAATGAATTAGCATTTATTAATTGCTTCTCATAAAAACAATTTGTGGTGTATGTGTTGGGGAGGGGGTTTGGTGAGTGTTTAAAGACTATATTTTCCATAGGAGAAGTTGCTCAAATCTTCATACCGAATCATGTTGTTATTACATCCTATATTTCAACAATTCCCTGTTGGTGGCGAATTTCACCTGCACGCAAGAGTGAAGGGGATGGGGAGGTAAGGGAGAGCACCCCCCTTTACTGCAGAAAAGTAAAGTCCCTTCTCTTGGGACATTTCCGGTGTGAATCCAATGGGGGACACACTGGCAAAGTCCTAAATGCTTAGGAACATTCTGCTAAGGGTCCTGAGCAGATTCCCGGTTTTCCCATCTCCTCAGGGTCACAACTCACCCAATCAGAGGTGTGCTCCTGCCACCCCCACCCCTCCAGCTGTCCCAGCACCCTCCTGGCTCAGGCAGGACCCGCCATGTAATCTCAGCGAGGAGCTTCCTAGGGCTGACTGGTGCTTGCAAGTGCTTACTTTCTCTCACCACAACTGGTCTGTCTTCAGTTTTAAGCATTTTAAAGCCGCTCTTTATCAGTACGGGAGGTGCCCAGTTCTCAGTGGTGCTGAGAAAGCTTTGAGCTCCGTGGTTCTGAGTACAGGAGGAACCAAAATAGAAAAGAAATAATTTTGTTTAAAAAGGGATGATTTTAAAAGGTAGATGCAGGGGAAAGGACCCCATTCAGGACTGCAGTTTACTTTAGATTTGGGGTGGTGGGGGGTGCTGAATCATGACCCCAATGGTCTCCCCTCTCTTCAGAGACAGAACCTGGACTTGTAAAACATCCCCTAAAAAGAATCCATTTGGCGTGGGGGTAGTGTGATGAATCTTTCTCAGCTCCACCAGGAACACCTTAGCCCAGGTTCTTTGGGAAAGAAAGATAAGACATTCTGCCCAGCACATGTGGGCAATAAGTGCTTTAACAGAGCTACCAGATATTTCTCTTTGGGGCAAGAAGTTCTGAAAACAACCATCCAAGAGTCTCCTGGTTCCTGACACGCCATCTTCTCAGACAGTTCTACTACTTCCAGTCTGTGATCAGGACCCCTGCGGGGAAGTCTCTGCATGGGGTGGGATGGACAGAGGCACCCTCCTTCCTTATATAACTGCAAGCATGGCACTTGAAAGTAAATGTTTGAGGATTCAAAACCATTTTTTCAGGCCCAAAGTTGGGCTCAACAGTGATAAGCCTTGGGACTTCTGAGAGCCCCACCTGATCCCCGCCTTGGTCAGGTAGGGACGATGATGAGCAAATGTCTCCTAAGGGCCACAGACCAGGACAATCTTCGTGGGAAGGTTTCTATTTCATCTTCCAATTCATGCCTGTGCCGGGGCTGTACCTTGACTAGGGCTCCTTCTTCCGGAATGAACCTGGGTAGAAACCACTGTCTCCTTACTGAGGGATGTCGGAGATCAAGGAGGACGGGCGTTCAGGATCCCCTGGGGCCTTGGGGGTCTCGTGTCTGTGTCTATTCCCTAATGTCCTCCCATAATCCTGAATGTCATATAAGATGCCAAATATCACTAAATATCAGTACAGTGACCCACAGCCCCTCCATCTGTGCCAATGCCACTTTTATAGCCACGAAAGAACACCAAAGAGTTGAGCATGTCTGGTACTTCATGAGTCCTCAGTGGGTGAAAGCTGTGATCATTCCCTCCGACGGCTGTTTGGGGTACGGTATTCTGCTGGGAGAGGGTTCTTTCTCGTCTCATGTCATTCTCAGGTCTCTCCCAGGCATGTACTGTTTTGTCTTACCAAAGAGAAGGGAGCTGATACTCAGAGTGGTCCATTGGACTCCCAGCTCCCCTTTCCACAGCCCTCTTTGCAGAAGTCCAGCTCATTAGCTCTCCCTGGAGCACTAAATGTCTCACACCTGGAACCTCACTGTAACTCGGGCCAGACCCCTTGATGAGAAGGCACGGGGTCTGTGCTGAGGGTGACAGAAGAGCTTTAAGTCACCTGCTTGTTTTCCTCATCCATGTCCCTGACTCTCCAGCTCAGTTAAAATCAATCCCTGCTCGGTCCATTTCTCAGTCTTCTTCTCTATGAAATGGGAAAGGTGGTCTCTATCACTGTGGTCAGCTATCACTATGATCAGCTGTGAGCAAACGTAGGAAGAGGCTCCCCAAGGGCACCTCAGTAAGTCTTAGGACAGCAGGGAGCCTACTTCCCTGGCGTCTCCAAACCACAAGTGGATGCCCTGCTTGGGACCACCTCAGAAATAAAATTGTGAGATGGGAATGTCTTCTGAGTTACTGGAAAGACTCACCTACAAAGTCCAGGGCCCTTGGCTCCTGGGTAGCCGAGTCAGGAGCAGCACCCTGAAGTGCTAGAGATCATTTCCCCCAATTAAGGTGCATTCCTGATGCTGCTTTCTGGGGTCCCTATCTCAGGGATGCAAAACAAGTGGCCTGCTCCTTCAGTCTTTGCTCCAGTTCCTTCAACTTGTAACCAAAGCTGGGAAAGAGTTTTGTTTTAAATGCATTCGCTTTTTACTGTGAAGAGTAATGGAAAGTGGGTGTATTTCTCCAACAAAAACTGACACATCTTTGGCTTCAGCAGAGAAAAGGCTTGAGAAAGAAAAAAACATGTTTTTCCCACCCCCGTCCTTTAACTCTTTTCTTTAGTTACAATGCTCATCAGCTTTGCCTTTTACACTCCTTCTCCTAAGTGGCCTTGGAGTGACCCGAGTACTTAGTGCTAATGAGCCCACAGGGACATATTGTCACTGTCAGAACAGCACAGCAGAGAGGTAATACGGAACTCTGCGGGGTGATGCACCTACCGGAGGGACAGCGTCATCTGTCACATGGTGAACAGTGTGTGCCCACACCCAGAGCCCTCTGTGTGTGCATTTTTCAGTCTAGCTTCTTTAGAACAACAGCAGAGCTATTGCTTCCAGGATAAACCCGGGGAATGAGGCTTTTGAAGTCACTGAGAAGCCAGGGCCATGTGACAGTCTCCCCAGTCCTCAGACAACAAGAGGGGCCTCAGTCTGGGGACCTTGCCCTTGACTCAAGCAGCTGTCTCACTTGTGACCTGAGGCAGGTTGATGGTCTCCCTGGGTTTGAATTTCCTCATTTGTATAAAACGTGAGGATGTCTCAGGACTTTGAGGAAGTATTAAAGGTAGAACTTGTGTCTTCACCTGGCACGTAGCAGCGCGTCCTGAAGACAGTTTCCATGTTCTGTGCAGTGGTCCCAGGCAACAGAGCTCCCAACAATTCTCCAGGGCAGCTTCCAGATATGCTCTTGTCTCTGCATCACCCATGAAACTCTCTAGGAGTAACATGGTGGCCAGTGTTGAAGCTTGGTTCCAGTTAAAATTTTTAATATCCCACATAGACCAGAAAATAGAACTACTACCTAGAGGAGTTGAGTTCACTGAGAAAGTGCATGGGACATGCTGGCTCAAGTCTGTCACAAGCTTTTGCAAACCTGCAAAAGGATTCCTCATTTTATCTTTCCAGAAAAACCCAGTCATAAGGGAAATACTAGACTTCTGATAGAACAAGCTGTCAATAGACTTTCTGTTAGAATCTAGAACGTTCTAAGATTTTAAAAGAATCGGTCCTAAAGAATGGATGTGGAGCCACCAGGACACTTGCCTGAAGCACTTATTTTGTTCTTAGTGACACAAAACCATGTATGTGTGTGTTTTTTTACTAAAATCTACTTATCTTCTGTTTTCTCTTTTTTCTCCCTTCCGCCATCTTATATTTTTTCACTTCAGTATAATAACCTATCTTTAGCATGACAGTAAACCCTAGTTGACATTTAATAGTGTAGGTGACCTGCTGAGTCCTGGTTCTGTTTCACTCCTCTACTCTAACCCTGAGATCATTCCTGAGTATTGTTAAAGTAGAGGTGACAAGAATGGGATGTCCTCCTTCACACATCCTCAGGTACCTGGCTGTGACTTCCTTGTAGAATGAGGTAGGTGTCAGAGCAGAAGAGGTCCTGGAGTCAACCTAGGAGCTAGCTGGAATCTGAGGGTCCAAGATTTAAGAAATTTTACAAAACAGTATGGTGCGCCATCTGTCATGTGCAGGGCGCCATGAATGTGGCCACTCTGTGCTAAAGTTGTCAAGATAAATGAACTTCTCAAGGCATGGAGCTGGAGTCTTGTGATTCTCTTTCAAGGAGACAGACCCACTGCACCAGGAGGGGAAATAATTAGACAACAACTGAGTAGTGGGTTGAGGACTGAAAACCACAACCCAGTTGGTGGGAGTGCCAAAGTTCATCTATCTCAACCACCCTGTGAGTGATACCCATGCTGTCTCCAATAATAGATAAGTCTTATCTGACCTTCTTGGGTCTGGTTCATCTCTGGATCACTCATTGCTGCAAAAAGGTAGCAGGCGAGCTAGGGAAGATCAGGCATCTCTATGATGGGCTACAATGGAGTTCCTGATTGGAGCATCGGGCCAGTTGATGGCCAAATGTTACCAAGTTGTAGATGTAAATGCCATGCAGACAGGCCCACTTCTGCCAAATCAAAACTCTTGCTGGACACTTCTGGTGCTCACCCCCATGTCTTCATAAATTTGCAGACTTGATAGGACTTCCCCCTCTATGTGGTATTATGACAAGGTCCTTCTAGTGCCCATATTCTATGATGATATGACAGTGTCTTAGACCAGAAAGATCCCAATGTCCCCATGCTCTTCTCTTGTGCTAGTCACAGAGTGTCGACACAGGGGCTCTTGGCCAGGACAGGCTTACCTTCTGTGGCGGGCCCTGCTCTCAGAGTCCTGCTGGCAGTGACACAATGGCCGTTCTGATTGCTTTCTCACACTTGCTTTCCTCCAGGCCCAGCATGGTCCTGTTCGCCAGGTGTTCATCTCCCTTGGAGATCTGAAGCCAGGAGTGCATCGTGCCCCTGCCCACGCTGCTCTGTCCTCAGGTCCCCGGAAGTCACTCTCTGTTCCATGGCAGAGACGCCATTGTGCACAGCCTTCTATTGTCTGCAAGCTGTTTTGTATGTGTTTCTCAATCTGCCCCACGTAGATGGCACCCGTCTCAAAGTCAGGGAGCCTGCCCTTCCCCCTTGACAGAAAACATAAGGGGGCCCTAAAGAGGCTAGACCTTGGAGAGCAGTCACAGCTGGTTTTGAATTCCCGTTCAACCACGTTTACCTGCTTGGCCTCAGGAGTTCTTTCCTCGGGATGAAGTGGACTCATGGTTTCTGTGAGGATGGACTGACCTGGTGTCTGTGAACCCACCAGCCAGCATAGGTGTCTCTCCTCCTAAGCCTATGGGAGTCCTCCCCAGGGCATTCTTTCTACAGCACATTTTGCAGTCTCCTTTGGGGAAGAAGTTTTCTCTTGTTGGCGCTCACCTTCTAAGCTTGAGCTACTTGAGTGCCTGGGAAGATGGACACATCCCGGGAACTTCGTGGGTTTTTGTTATGCCACAGACCCCTTGACCCAAAGTGGTTCAAGGTCCTGCCGCCACACTTTGCCATGAGGAAACTGAGGCCCAACCCAATGCACCTGTGCCAGGCCCACAAGTTTTGTGGCAGAGCAGAGGCTGTCCAGCTTTCTCTGTGACGCCGGTGGCCACACAGAGCATGCTGCAGGATAGAGTGAGAGCTTGGCCAAGACAAAGGGATGCTGGCAGTGGCCTGTTCTGAGTGAGTCCTGACCTCATGGAAGGAGAAGGGGTTTCCCACATCTGCTGAAAGGACTGGTGACTCTCAGAGAGAGCTGCCAAGATGCAAGCACACAAAAGCACACACATAGCTGTGCATTCACACACACATGCACCACACACGCTCCCTGGCTGACATTTAATAGTCTAGGTGATTCGCTGAGCACTAGGTTACGACTCATACACACAAATGAGCAGAGATCACACATTTGCACAGCCAAGGCTGATACTAGAGCACAAAGGCATCCAAGGTGCAAAATTTAAAGAGACTTTCATTTCTGAGATGGTGCAAGGGTAGGAATGGCCCTGAAAGTGAGCGACTCCTTAAATGCTCTACCCTGGCTGCTTGGCTGCCTTTGCTCTAGCCCCTGTACATGGCACATACACCCACACACCCGTTTACACTCGCACTGATACATGGAGGTGATTCCTCATGAGCGAACACACTTACCACATTCATCCTCTCGCACATAGAAACATACTAGGACGAAGCCTTACAAAGCGCACATGTATGAAAATACTAGGTCTGTGGATGACTTTTTCTCTTCAAAACCTAGGAAGTATCTGCTCTCAGAGACTCTGAGAAAGGCAGCTGTGAAATTACAGGTGCAACTGACAAGTCCCAAGTGACAAGTTCCCACAGTTGCTGAGAAGATACTGGCGATGGACGTGGTAGGGAAAGTGGAGCCCGAGCTGAGGAATCCACTCTGTGTTGTGGATCAGCTCTGGTCAGCTTAGGCATGAGGCCACTGACCTGTCACCTCCCTCTTGCTGTGATCTGAGATTTACCAGAGGACTCCAGTGTGCAGCCCTGAGCCCCCTCTGGCTCCCCACCTGAGTTATGAGACATGGGTGAGTTGTGAAAGCCTTACAGAAAGCTTGTTTCCAGGTGAGACCCAGGGTGGTCACTTGCGCAGGTGACTCCACTGACCGGTGTCATAGCCACTAGCCATACTCAGTCTCTGGGGCTCTTCCCAGGTGCAGACAGGGTTACTAAGTGCACAGGTGGCAGCAGCAAAATGTGCCCATTCAAGAATCTGACCTCTCAGTCCCCTGAGGATGACAACACTTAATTAAGACAGGTGGCTGAGGACTGTCACCAGTGGGTTCCTGTGCTCAGACACTGCGGCATCCTTCTGACATTCATCCCTCACTCAAAACTCCTGGAAGCTCTTCCATGTGCCCCACAGTCCTCCCTTTGAGCAGGCTTGTCTCTGTACACACAGATTATTATGATTATGACAACCAATGTGGCATCATCATGAATATTTTGCATATTTGATCAAGAGAATATTTGTCTGACTTCCATAAGTCAGTGATTCTCAAGCAGCATTTCTCCGCAGGGTGGGCGGAGTACTTGCTGATACAGTGAAACTGAACAAGTGGCAGGGAAGCTCATCTGTAGCGAGCATACTTCCAGTCTCAGGTGCACTTTTTCCGCTTAACGGTCTCCATCTCCTCTTTTCCTTAGACTCTCGGATGAGACTTAGCAGCACATAATAATTTTCACCTGCCAAGCTTTCTGCTTCGTGGTGTTCTCTGCAGAACCCTGTGTATGACCTTCCAGGTGCCAGGTCCCCTGGAAAGTGTCAGCTCAGCTGGTGGTGGTATCAGGTTGGACTCTTGCTGTCCTCCCAGGCCGAGACAAGGTCTGCGTGCCTGCATCAGAAGGTGTCCTGAGCATGTCCATCGTGGAGCTTTTACTTCACTGTCATCCACCCTGTCCCTGGGTCCCTCCCCGCTTTACTTTCCCTGACAAGAACTCCTGTCCATTCATAGCCTGTGTGGTATAGTACGTGTGTCGTCTGCGGATTTATGGCAGCATGAGGACCTGCCCAGGAAGGATGCGCTGCCGGCTCAGGGTCCCTGTCACTCACCACCCTGGGCACGCTTCCATCACCGTCACACCCTGTGCAAGTTACCCCTTTGCTCCTCTCCGCTTCTCCAGCACCGTGGCACCTCTACCGCTACTTTCCTCTGATGACACTGTCACCCAGAGTTTCTGCCCCAGTCACCTTGGTCAGCACAGGCTGTTATAACAAATGCCACAGGAAGGGTGGCTTAAGCAGCGAACGCAGTTCTCAAGTCCTGAAGGAGGGGCATCTGAGATCAGCGTGCCAGCATGGCAGGGTTCTGGAGCAGACCCTCCTCCTGGCTTGTGGACAGTAGTTCTCTCCTGTGTCCACATATGACCTTGCTCAGTGCTTCTGCTTAGTGTCTCTTTGTCACTTTCTCATTTTGGAAAAGGATTAGTCTTTCATATGGGTCCCACCATTATGACCTCTTCTAACCTCCATCACCTCCTCTCCAACTGCAAACAACACCCCACTGATGGTTAGAGCTTCAACATGTGAGGATTCTGCCCATAAAACCACCACCACCCCTTAGTAAACATGAGCTTTTTTCTCCTCTTGGCCCACGATCCAGAGATGCTTCCACTCCCAGCCCTCTGCTCTCCTCCGACAACCCTGTCTCTTCTCAGTCTGGACTCTGGGCCTGGGCCCCTCTGGACTGACTACAGCTCCTAAGAAGCATCGGTCTCCCTCTCTCTGACTCCGCAGCACACCCGCCCTGCCTGGCCAGGCCCTGGCCGGCCTCTTCCGGTGCCTCCTCTCCCAATGCCTTTGCCCCAGTTCCAAGGACATGCTCTCTCCTAATCCTGCACCCACTAGCCACACAGCCTTGATCGCTCACTCCAAATCATTGCAACAGGTCATATATTCAGCTTGCTAAAAAAGCATCTCCAGAGTCCTGCAGTGAGGCAGGGAGGAGTTAGGTTTGGGGCCCCACAACCCCAGAAACAGTGCCTGTGCCATCATGCTGACATTGGAGAGAAAGAAAAGCACACTGGACTTTTAGCCACCAAGAGATAAAGGTCAGACTTCAGTTCAGATAGACACAAAATGCTGAGCTAGAGGAGAGACTGGCTCTGGGCTGTGATTCTGTGATTGGGTGGGGGACACAGCCCATCCCCAGCCAGGTGACTCAGAAGAGGGACTGCAAGAGCAGAGAGGAGTGTGGGCAGGTTCCAAGGAGTAGAGGCAGCTCTGGGTAAGGGACAGCAGTGGAAAGACAGGGGTGGGCTGCAGGCAAACAGCAGGGGCTTTAATGAGAGAAGCCAGGCTAATGCACCGATTCCATTTCGCCATCAGAGAGCAGGGTCAAGTGCACTGAATGCACATGTTTAGGGCCTTGTACTCCCTTGTGCCTGACATTTTCATCTTCACCTGGATTGACTTCACCTTTCTAGTCTTGGATTTTCATCTTCTCTTTAGCTCTCTTGCCAGAGTCACATGCTACACACTCTGTCTTCTTGGGACTTGGTGGTGTTTTCATAATGTAGTACAGTCCTGGCAAGAATCTGTGATTGCAGATGATTCACATTATTAAAATATTCTGCTTTCTCCCCTTTCCAGGCTAGTTCCAATGAATCTTAGCCTAGTGATTTTCCAAAATAATCTTGAGCCCTGCACTGACTTCCTTTTAATCCAATCATTAACTGGCATTTGCAGGCAAATCACTGGTGTGCAATCTGAGAAGATTCCATCCCACCTTTTGACCCTATTTCCCACTAGTTCCGTATGCAAACCCCTGTTCCGGCCAACTAGTCTTTGTTTCCAAAACACGCTGTGTACATTCCCCTCTGTGCCTTTGCCCGTTCAACGGCAGCTTCCGGGAACGCCATCCCCACTCCTGCCCCCTGACCTAGCTCTGCTCACGTTCTCCTCCTGAACCAGACCCTCTCTGGACCCTCACCTTTGGTCATGTCTGGTTTCCACTGCACTTTGCACTTGGTACCTGTTCCAACAAACATCATGTATCTTCTTACACTGAAACTCTGCCTCTCAGCTAGACAGGTTGCAAACTCTTTTAGTTCTATCTCCCCAGCACTGAGCACACAATCCCACATATAGTGAGGGCCCCATAAACACCAGGGATGAGAGTTTTCCCATAATTCTCTGATAACAAGATTTATTGTTTCTATTTTTTTTTTTTTTTTTTTTTTTTCTTTAAGAAAACGTGAGGAAGGAATGAACGTGAGTAGGCAGGCAGAGAGAGGAGGAAGAAGCATTTTATTTCACTTAGTTATTTGCCCCTGGACCTGGGGCCTGAACCCAGGAGTGTGTGGCCTGCACTTCTTCAGAGATGACTGACCTAACTGCTTCTCCACAAGGGCATGCCATAATTTATTGCTTTACTGATTGACCTAATTTGTACACAGGAGTCTTACAAGTAAAGTTTTCCCTACATAACACATACTTGATCGTTTCATACAACATTGCTGCAATTACTCTTCTATTTTCTTTATCATTAGTGGTCACACGAAACGGAGAAAACAAGGAAGATAGGCTTTTCGGGAACCTGAGGCAGTCACCAGGCCCAAACTGCCCCACTGGGACACCTGGGGGTCGTGGGGGCATCTTGCTGGCCTGGACTCAGATGTAGGGAGGTTGGGAAGCAGTGTCCACTGGAAGTAACATGCTGGTAGGCCTGGGCAAGACGGACCCAACAGGAGGCCTTCCTGGGGACTGCTGGGCACCGGGTGCTTGATCAGAATAGGCTGAGGGCCCATTTATGAGGACCAGTGGCTACAAGATTCTGTAGACTGAGAATAAAACTCCCCAAGCAATAACCAATGTACAGCAGCTGTATGCTAGGTGCTTTATAAATATTTGGTAAATGAAAGAGCCCTTTTTAAAATGTGCTTCATGCAAGGGTTTCTCATGTGTAGTCTCTAGCATCAGAAGCTCCTGGGCCTCTGTTTAGAACATGTGGGACCCTGGAATCCGCGTCCTTCTTAAGCTCCCAGTGATTCTGCTGTAGATATGTGTGTAAGAACCACAGATCTAAAAGACAAAACAAACAAACAAACAAAACTCAGATATAGAGAACAGACTGGTGGTTACCATAATGGGGCGTGGGCAAAGGGGCTCAAGAGACACAAACTTTCAGTTACAAAACAAAAAAGTCACAGGATGTCATGTACAGCCTGGGGAATATTGTCAATAATGCCATTTTTGCAGACTTTGAAAATTGCTAAGCAAGACTGGCAAATAGACATAACTGTGATCATTTCATAATACATACAAATGTCAAACCATTATGTTTAAACTACTGGAATTTTGCACATCAATTATGTTTCAATTTATATAATAGAAATGTTTTATATCAAATTGAAAAATAAAAAGAACGAGTCTAGGGTCAGCCCTCCTAGAGGCCCAACTAGAGGTGTTTTCTGTGTGGAGTCTCTCATGTCAGCTTTACTGGGGACATTTCCCTTCTGGCCATGGTCAGGAGTGGATCAGTCTCTGATGCAGCCTCGGGTCTGCTCCTCACCGGCCCCCCCCCCCACACCATCTAACTTTCCAGATGGCGCCTGCCTCTGTAAAATGGGGCTCAGAGTCCCAGCACCACCTCTCTCACAGAACTGCTGTGAAACCCATCCCAGATGCAACCAAGGTCAATATATATTTGCTGAATTAAATTTAGGAATCACTTATCTGACAGTGCTTTAAAAGCACTCTGCAAATGTTAGGTGAGTTCATAACCAGCCTTTGCAATGGATTCAGAAAGTCCTTGAAAGAAGAAGTCTGGAGGTCCTATGGACTCCAGATGGGAGGGGAGGGATCAGTGCCTACAGGGACTCTTGGCTGGGATGATGGGTTGATACTCATCAAAGAGAAATGGAGACTAAGACAGTGTTCTCTGGGCAGGATAACAATGGCAGAAGAAGCAGGCACATGCAGAGAGGGTCAGAAAGTGCCAAGTGTTTGCTCTCTGCCCTCTTACCCTGCTTGCCTTATCCTGAAAGTCTCAGAAAAGGTGAGCAAATACTCCAGGCCCAGGGGGCCTGCCCCCAGATGGCAGTACCCAGCTCAGAAGCAGAAGCTTGCTCTTGATCGTGCATGGTTTCTGTATCCCCAGCCACAAATGGGTAACTTAAATGACAGACATGTATTGTCTCCCAGTTCTGGAGGTTCCAAGTCTGAGATCAAGGTGTGGGCAGGTTTGGTTTCCTCAGAGAGCTGTCGGGAAGAATCTGTTCTAGTTCTTTCCCAGCCTCTGGTGGTTTGTTGGCCATTTTTGGTGTTCCTTGACTTACCTTAATGGCCTCATTTTAACTGGATCATCTGTAAAGGCCCCATTTCCAAATAAGATACTTCCTGAGGCTTTAGGGAGGTTAGAACTTCGAAATGTGAGTATTGGGGGGACATAATGCAACCCAAAACAATCTGAGTGTTGTAGGTTCTTGGTCTAGCTCAGTCCCTCATTCAGCCCTGACCTGACCCTCAGCTGCTTTGGGTCAGTGACCCCAGGTTAGAGACTCTGGGACTGACTGGAAGAGAGAGGGGAGAAACCAACAGGCATTCTTTGGAGTCTTTCCTGTTGCACCCTCCCCACTGCCCCCACAGAGGTTGAGGAACCCAAAACCACAGGAGAGAGTCTCACAATTGGGTTTGCCCTATAAGGTAATAAAAATGACAGGCAAACATGCTAAGAGGACCAATCATCTTCCAGGTGAGCTTTAGTGCAAAACACATTCTGCCCAACACCCTCCTTCAGTGTATGCCAGGATGGCACCAGTGTCCCAAAGGGCCTCCCGGGATGTGGGACAAACAGGAGCTTAGGTCAGAAAATGTGATTCCTGTCCTGGGTTTGCCATGAAGTGGGTCTGTGACATTAGACTGGTGGCCTCCCTAATTTGGCCAGGGACACCCTCAGAAGTGCCGGCAACTCTGCCCTCTTAGGAAACAGCACATATCCAGCTAAATAGTCTGCTAGCCAGAGGGTCCCAGTGGCCATATCAGGTCACCAGGCAGCCAAGGGGGCTCATTGCATGTGTCTCTCCCTCTCTTCTTACCTTTGGTCTCAGTGTCTTCCCCAGGTGGTCTCTTGCATGAGGAAGATGCCAAGGCTCCCCGCAGAGCTCTCTGCACCCTCTCCTGGGGGCCTCTAGACTCTGTCCCCAGGCCGGAGGGCAGTTCTGGAGTTGAAGCTAGAAGAAAGATCATCTCTCCCTTCAAGTCAGATGAGGAAACTGAGGCGTAGACAGGCAAGGTCACAGACTGGGTGGAAACCAGGACTCCTAGTTCCCCGTACCCAGTGTTTCCTCCCCTGCAGGCTGTGTTTGTCTGGCCCTCCTGCTCCCTTGTGCAGTAATAAGTGGGGATTTCTAAGTGTATAATCCGCTTTGCTATGCTGGTTCTGGGGAACCAGCCGTGGACAGGTGTGGAAACCACAGACATGCGGTGTGTCACAGATTTTGCTCAGTACGTCAGGCTGGAAAAGGTGGTTCTTCTTCATTTGTTCTACTTGTTTTTTACCTCAAGAAGCCCTCCCTCTGCCCCCCAGCAGAGCTCTCACCTCCCTCACACACAGACACACAGACACGCACACATGTGTAGACATGCACACAGTCACACACATAGATGCATGCATGCATGCCTTAGTTAAGATCTCAGAAGCATAGGTCCCCAGAGTTAGAATCTTCCAGGTCATTTCATCCAACCCTCTGGGTGAGGTGAGAGGGCTGATCTTGTCTTCCTGTGATTTCGTTGTGTTGAGGACACCCTCCTCCCTCTGCTCTCATGCACTGCTGCTGCCCGGCCTTCGCTGGTGAAAGTGCCCCGTGCTCCGCCTCACCCCTCCCCTCCTTCACTGTCTTTTTCTCCCACTCTTTCCCCTCTCATATTTTTCCTTCCAACTTCCTACCTCCCTATTTCCTCCCCTGCCCATCAGTGGGTGATTTTTAAATCAGTCACAAAAACCACACTTATAACACTCTAACTGCATGCAAGAATCTACTGTATGTTACAACATCCATCATCGGTATGTAGATTACTTATTACACACACACACACACACACACACATACACACAAGCGTGCGCACGCGCGCCCCCATCAGAGATATCCCCAGGGTGGTGGAAAGAATGGAAGGACATAGTGTGTGAGAGGGCTTTGGAAACCTGAAGGTTCTATAGC
This sequence comes from Solenodon paradoxus, assembly GCA_004363575.1. Lineage (NCBI taxonomy): Eukaryota > Metazoa > Chordata > Mammalia > Eulipotyphla > Solenodontidae > Solenodon > Solenodon paradoxus. Next base: position 149,555 of record RJWH01000924.1, read on the forward strand.
GTGTCAGAGGTTATTAACATGTAAGTTTCTCAGGGGCAAGGTCTGTGTCTTCTATTCAGAAACCATCTCCCCACATACATACAGCCTGGAATATTATTAGACATAGAGTGGGTGCTCACTGAATTGAAATCTAATGAAGTGAAAATTGCTTTAATATGGACCCATTTAAAAAAAAACAGCATTAATATCCACAGGCCTCTGACCCCAGGGGGAGTGGGAGGTCTAGCACAGTGATGTGTGCAGACGCTAGGCTCCCAAGCGCATGCTCAGTGGGACAGGCATTCCTCCTCTTTCCCACTAATGCAGAGGCCATGACCTTTTCCACTGCAGCCCCAGGTGTGTGGTGCCCAAGTTCAGAGTCCAGGGGTATCTGGGGAGCTTGCGGGTAGGATAACAACCTCTGGCAAACCTCTAATAAGGAATAGGAATTTGCATTTGCAGCCTCTGACCAGAAGTTCATCTTTAATCAATCAATCAATGCTTCAATATATATTGATCATCTACTGAATGGACATAAACTCCGAGCTATTACCAGAGATTTTTTTTAAATCTAGATTTTGAGCCGCCATACCAAGAGGTTCTGGTTGAACTGACCTGAGTGGAAAGTTTCTGACTCTCCAGGGCTTCCAGGGTGCAGCTGGAAGACAGTCCCAAAGGGGAACTCAGCCACAGAACCCTGAGCTCAGAGCAGCCCCCAACTCTCCAGCCCGTGCTCCCAAGGCCTCCAGTCTGACTTTAGGAGGAGGCAGGGCCTCTTGTCAAGCACCGAAAGGTCTTTTCTTAAGGAGCTTGCAGGAGCTCTATCCTGGAAATACGGTCGCTGGTGCCCTTCCTGGGAGGGAGGTGACAGGGTTAATCTAAGGGCTGGGGGAGGTGGAGAAAGGCCTTGAAACCACACAGTGAAGCCAACCAGATTAATAGAGGAAAAGAGAGGGGGGGTAGACCATTAGGAAGACAAAGAGAAAATCATGCTGGAGCAATAGAAAGGGAAATCTAATATCAACTAGGGAAAAATAAATGGAGATTAGGGCAAACAAATTAGCTTTAATGGGTTCAATGCTAATATAAGAATAACAGCCGAGCTGCGAATGCCTTTGAGGGGAAGATGGGATAAAGAACCCAAGCAGTCATGCAGGCAATAAAGAGAAGCAGGAGGGGTGGCCAAAGGAGCTGGGAGAAGAGAACAGGAAACTCAGGGTGAACAGTGGGACAAGGTGGCAGGCAGGGTCTGCCATCTTTGACAGAAACAGAGGGGACTGGCAGGAAAAGGGTGGAGAGGAGAGGAGAAGAGCAATGCAGGAGGGAAGGGCATAAAAGAAAGTGAAGCAAGAGACTGAGGATGAAGGAATAAAAACCTGGAGCAGGAAAGGGGTGCGGGTGAGTGGAAATAGCATGGAGAACAATAAAACAACATGGAAGGATGGGGGGGCAATAGAAAGGAATTGGGTTCACGTTCTGAAGAAAAAAAAGCATAAAAAAGAAAAACTGGGCCCCAACAAAATGAAAACCTGGAGAGGATTTTGAAGAGGGTTTTGGAAAGCACCCGTACTTGGTAGGTGACTCTCTCAGAGATGGGTCTGGCCATCTTGGAATGACGGCACACTGCCAGCGCTGGACAGGGACTAAGTGGTACTGGGGTGGGGGGGCTGGAGTGTCTCAGCTGGAGCCTGAGTTTTGCCCCTTTGCAATGATGCAGCCTCAGGCGGCTTCCATACAGTGTCTGCTTCTCATCCCCTCATCTGTGAGACCCAGATAAGGTGCTGCAGACCCAGAAAGTTGCTATGTGAGCGAAGTGGAAAGATGCACTTAGAACACTCAGCCTGGCTCAGAAAGGACACTACATCAGTTTGGCTAAAAGCATCCTCCTAACCCTTGACTCTTGGGGGAGTGGGGACTGAAAATAGCACTTGCTCCTTTCCTCCTGCCCACCTTTCCCCTTCATTTAAATTCAACACTGGTAAAATACTAGCTAACAAATCAAAGTCTGGTTCATTCCCAAACACAGATTAATTCAAAGGAAGCATCTTTATTTATTTACCCTTTGTCTCCCTCCTTCCAGCCCTACCAGTCCTCTCTCCCATTGGGGATGAAAGAATAATGCAAACCCCTCACCCTCTGGGCTGATCTCAGGCAAGAGCATGCAAGGATGTCACACTTCTTACCATTTTGTTCCAAGGGCCTAGCGGGGGACCCTCAGATTTGCTGGAACTTCAGTGCAGGAGTCTGAAGCTAGGGTTAGTGCTCATGGTCTTACAACCTGAGGGTATTAAAGGCAAGGAGACCCCACCAGAAGGCCAGAGCCCAACAAACCAGGAGAAGGCATTAATAAGGACAAGTCCAGTAATCACTGACTAACCACCCAAACAGGGACTCTGGGAACGGGGAGAAGCTGGGATTTCCTCCCCAGATCCAGCCCCCAGACATCCAGAACTTTGCCTTTTTCTCATTACTAAGGATTTTGGAATATTGAGAGCAGAAAATGATCCAGACAAAAAAGGTCAGAAGGGTGAGTTGGCTGTCATTTGTTGAGAAATAAGTTAATTAAATAGAAACCATTCCTATAAAATGATAACCTCCAAGAGGGTGGAAACCCATTTGTCATGATCCTTGTATATTCCTGCAGTCTGGAGCAGTGCCAAGCATGGAAGGATGATAGTCAAAGTGGTAATGGAGAATACTTGTGGAGGGCCATGCTATACATCATGTTATTTCTGTCTTACAACACACCTAGGACAGGTGGAGAGAGGTGAAGTGCATGCCAAAGTCAGAGGTGGAGCAGAAGTTGGAGGTCAGGCAGTTATCTCCCCAGCCTCTACGCTATACAGTCACGGTGGAGGAATTAATGAAGCTTGCCCACTCATCATCGCACGGACAGACTTACAAGCTTCTTATCAGTTTGGACTTCTATGAGGGATGGGTAAATGCGCCACCGGGCAGACAGTAGAGGACTAAAGGATGATAGAGTGGTATCCTCTTGTTTGTGATTCATGTCAGTGTTGCCTCAGTAAACAGTTGTTGATCCAGATTCCAGGTCTCCTGCAACCAGCCTCAGATGTCGCTAGATACTAGCAGGAACCAGGAAGGTACCATTACTTCAGAGGTTCAAGCCCCAGCTCCATAGGCCCCTCCTCCAGCTCAAGGTTCTGATAACCCCATCTTCCTCATTTTGCTCCCCAACCTCGGGAGCAACTGGTTCTTCCTATAGTTATGATTTCATTGTTTCCTTTGTCCTGACAGCCCTCCAATACCCAGCTAGCAATTCCCTCTATTAAAGCCCCTCTTTAGAAATACCTAGGAACAGATTTCTCTTTTCTGACTGCACCTGACTGACGGGCTCCTAGAAGCCAGAGGAAGTGTGAAGAAGTAGGATTCTGTGTCTGTTCTAGTCACGTCCTTGGTCCTGAACACAGAACATAGAGATGAGCAGTGAGAACTAGGGACTCCATTTTTCACTGATGGAACCCTTGTAGACATAAAGGCGCAACACTGCTCAGGCTTCCCTGAGTCAGAAACTTCTCCTCCACAGGACCTGAGTCTGGAATCCCTAAAGTCACGGTGGGGAGAACTCCCACTACTAAATCGTGGTCCTGACTAGCTTGAGCTGTACCTGTGGTTCTTTCGCCCATGCAGTAAACATCTCCCCACCAGAGCTGTAAACCCATGACAGCAGAGTCTCTGTAGGCTCCTCTCATCACTCTCCACTCAGCCTCGGTGGCCAGGGTTAAACAGGAAAGATTCCTGGGTGCACCCTGGTGGCCTAGCAGGTAAGTCCACCAGCGTGGTCCACATACTTCCCAAGGACCTGAGTTCATGACCCAAGGCTGGGAGAGACAATCAAAGTGAACAGCTTTTAAATAAAGTAGACAGAGGGCTGCTTCATCTTCCTCTCTCTTCCTGCCTGCCTGTCTGCTCGCCTTCATTCCTGCACGAAGAAGAAGAAAGAGCAAGAGGAGAAGAAGAAGGAGGAGGAGGAGGAGGAGAAAGAAGAAGAATAAGAAGATTTCTTAACTCAAAAACTCAAGACCAGAGTTGGCAACAATTTCCTCATGGGTATAAATCGGCAGCAATAGTGCTCATCTCTCTTGAGCACCGTGAGTCAGGCCCCTGTGGCGCTGCATGAACAAACACCAAGGCCCCTAGCCACAGTCTGAGCTCAACAGGTGCTCACACATTTAATGCTGACATTGAAGGCTTGACATAAAAGCCAGCAGAAAGGCCTCTGCATTCATCCTCTGGCTTCTGCAAAATGAGAGCCAGTTCTCTTTTCCTAGGCTAGATACACACACACACACCCACACACACCCACACACCCACACTCACACACCCCTTAAAAACAACTCAAGTCTGAGAGTATATTTCTTTGGAAGACAGACAAAATTCACATTAGGGCAGACTGTGCGGGCTTCACTAAGCTGGTTTTGGTTCATTTTTCCCTCCTTCCCTCCCTCCCTTCCTGCCACTAATGAACTCATCCAGCATTTATTGAGTACCTACTATGTAGCAAGCATTACACTAGAAATTAGGGTTTCATAGATAAAAAAGCCATATCCTCCCTCAAGCTGCACACAGTCTATGAGGCAGAGCACAGGTAGTATAATAGAACTTATATTCTGCTCAATATAGTAGTAGAGATGAAGCCCTGGCATGTTTAGAATAAAGGACCAGAGAGAGCAGGCAGGAAAATCAGGGAAGACTTCTTGAAGGAGGGGGCTTCCTAAAGGAACTCAAGGTATGGCTAGGAATCAATCAGGAGATGATAAGGAGAGGGCACTGCAGGAGGGAACAGAGCATGAACAGTGAGGGATGGACTCACACACTCTGAAAAAAGAACAGCAAACAATTCCATGTTGCCAGGGCATCAGATTTAAGGCTCAGACCGGCAGGAAACGAGACGGGAGAAGTTAGCCAGCATCACGGTGGGCATCATTCTCCAGACTGAATCGCTTCCTCTTCGCAGGCAGGAGATGGTGTTCTGCCCTGGAACGTTTCAACACGGGAGTGTCGTGGTCAGACTGGGCTTTAGACGTGGTGCTCACCAGGGAAGGGTTGCACGTGCAAAACTGGAGACAGAGGCCAATAAGTACAGGTGACTAGTGAACCATTACTCACCTTCGTCTCAGACTATGTCGCTTAGCAAGGTTTCCTGAGGTCAGCTGAAACTAGTCCATCTCTTGCCTTCAGCTCCATTATTCTTTAATACTGCACCTCATCGTACACCTCTTAGCAGCTATCCAAGCAATAATGTTGCATGTATTCCTGTGCTGACTTTTATAGCATCAACAGGGAGAGGCTACCTCTTCTTTAACTGGAAGCCCTATAAGGGAAGGGGTCATTCTATGAGACCAATTCCAGTAAAGTGCTTGACACATGAACCTATGGGTGTGTGCTCTGGGGAGAGCCAGGGCAGTACTAGTCAGGTAGATATTTAGGAGTAAAAATGTCCTGGTTTAAGTGCACCCCCGTGGCTCAGCAATGCAGTCCTCGTGAAGCCCAAGGACCTGGGTTCGAGACTCAGGGCTAGGAGAAGGGAAGAGAAAAACAAAACAAAAATATCACAGTTTGGTGAGTACGAAAGAACGAGAAAATAAAAGAAACTAAAGGCTAATTCATGTGGCCTATAGGCACCCAACACCTAATCTAATTTACAAATGAACAGAACAGACATGGCCCTGCCTTTGTGGACCTATCTGTCTGGAGGGAGAAGATCATCACTACTCATATCTGTTATCATGCAAAAATGTAAAACGTAAATGGAGCAAATGTCCCGTGAGAGAGGTAAAAGATGCTGTGAGAACATCTCAGCAGAGGCCCTCACCTGCTCTAGGGGAAACCAAGACCGCCTGAGGAAGTCTGAACTGCTAGGATAGGTGGGAGCTCCCGAGAGGAGAGAGGAAGGCTAGGCTTCCAGGAAGACGGAATCACCTTTGCAAAGCCCCCAAGGCGGGAACACATGCAGAAAAGCAACAGAGAGAAAGGCACCAAGAATGTGGTGGAAGGCGGAGCGGAGCGAGGGGAGGCGGGAGGGCAAACTCCATACGTGTAAGGCAGCGGGTGTGTTACCAATGACAGAGGCAGAGAAGCCTCTATCATTATGGGGGAGGTTTCCGAGAGGAAGCGAAACATCTCAATGGGGAGAAAGACTCGACGGGAGACCACGGGATGTGACATGGCCATCCAGTCTCTGGTAGCCGGTAGAGCGGGGAAAGTGCGGGGGTCAGGAGGGTGACCTGGGAGAGTGAGCTAGTGAAGCTGCGATTTGAGAGAAGCTGGAAAAGAAAACCAGATGTAACAGGGAGGTGGGGGACAAGAACCCCATTAGAGAGACGAAAGCATGTTAGAAGGTATAAGGAACCAGGAGATGGCATCATCACAGAAAGCTCTTCAAGAAGCAGAAAGCAGCAGGCACCACCCGCCGTCCCTCTGTCACCAAGCGCGTGAGCCCAAGACGGGAGGGGTGGGGGGTGAGCTGGCCACTGAACAGCAAGAGAGGACATGACGGACATGGGAACAGCAGATGTCTCCTCTGCAAGAGATATGGTTGACACCAACAGGAAGAAAGCTTCCTAATGAGGGTCTTTGCTTTCGTTTATGTAGGTGGAGTCGGGGAGGCGGCATGGTTACTTTAATCACATGTAACGGTCCAGTTGAGGGACCCAGTAGACAAGGAGAAGGAAATAATATCAAAGAAAGGGGAAGTTTTCTTTCTTATGGAATAAGGCTCCAGAACTGTAGGACGATGGGGGATGAATGAGAAATGGAGGTGAAAGGTAAGCAGCAGACTATCGAGCTGTCTCTCTTCTTGGGAGGAGAGCAAGGTACAGAGACACCAGGTGCCGTGGGTCAAGCTGGGGCAAAGCCAGATGTAGAACTCTGCTCAGCAGCAGTTCCAGGGCGTAATGTGCTGGGCACCCACAGCCCCAGGGATGCCGGAGTGCGCCCCTGTGCAGACTCTGGGCGCCGTGACACAAGAGGCTGGGAGCACGGGTTTCTGTGGTCCTGAAACATTGTCTTTAGGAGTGGTTTCAGGCAAAGGCCGTGGCCTTCATTTCAAAGAGGCACTGAGCCAAGGGAAGAAGTTAGGGGGTACAGTGAGGGATCACAGGCCTGCGAGTGAGCAGCCCTGGGAACCCCCGTCCGCCGGGCTGAGAAAGGCAGGCACTGGTCAGCAGTGGCCAGGCCAGGCCTGTGGGGAGCTGGCACAGCATGATTCAAAGGTCATCCCCAAGCACCTCCCACTAGAGTCCAGCCAAAGCACAAACTCCTGCCTTGACATTGGTTGGAGCCAAAGCAAAAATCCGCAGGTAGTTAAATAGAAATGTTTGCAGAGCGACACACTGAACCAGCATCTCTGCAGGACTGGGAGCGGCATGAGCGATCAGCCAGACGGTGAAAGAGGAAAGTACCCGGGCCCCATGATGGGGAAGCCACGCAGCAACCGTCTCAGCAGCCCCTCACCTCCATAAAGCTTGGCTCTGCCACATGCACTAATTAAACTTTCATGACAAGTGCCAGGTCAACAGGGCCCCTGCCCTTGAGGACTCATATAGGAGCCTCAACAGATAACATACTGTTCGGGGCAGGCAGCAGCAAGACTTGTGCAAAGGACCACGGTGCGTGGAAAAACTATCCTAACATCTTAAGGGTGTGGCTATCGTGCATGGACCCAGAGTTGTGAGCAATGAGCCTCTCTTTTCCCTCTAACACCCTTTGTCCTCAGAACCCTACAAGGGTAAAGGAACGATGATGCCCAAAAACGTCCTAAGACTTCCCCAAATGGCCACCTTCCCTAAGCATACAGTTCTGAAGGCAGGGGCACTGCAGAGCTCCAGTCTGCAGGTGAGTCCTCTCTGGCCACAGAAAGCCCACATTCCCTTGTCTGAGGACCTTCACACTCACCATCTGCTTCTGTCCAGGTGCCTTGCCTTCCTCCTTCACACCCACCACTCGCTACCCATGATCCTCCAGACTGTACGAAGGACTTTTGCTGAGAAGCTTCAAACCTCGTTATGGTTCAAGCTTCCCCACTGGCCCAACCAAGGGCTCCCACTCACTTCTGGCTTCCGGCCTCAGAGCCCACCCGTCCAGAGCCACACGGAAAGGTGGTCAGCGCCGTGGGTGGCCCCACCCTCCCAGGTTCAGGAAGGAAGGCTGCACCCACCTCTGGGTGCTTGGTGGTGACTCACCCAGAAGAGTCTACACCCCCACACCGGACACAGGAAAGAGAGAAGTCCTTCCATTATAGGACTCAGCTCCTAACCTCAAACCAGAGAGGCCATCTCCATCTGCAGCTAGTTGGTCTTTCCACGCTCTCCTTGCTGCCTGCCCCACAGCTACAGAAATGCCTTTTGATTTCTTGACTGCCAAGAGCGTGTGCGTGGATGCTTTCCTGTGGAAACTTTTTCACGTGGTTACCACCCATTCATTCCTCCCTTAGCTTCCTGCAGACCGCTTACAGACACTTCTACTCTCAGACGTACCTCTTCCAAGAACTTTCTCCCTTAACATGACAATTTCCAATTATCTGGCTGTACCCACCCACCCTCAGGACTGTAAGTTCCTTGAGGACCCAGTTCCTTGGGTTTTTTTGTCCAAAGTAATACTCTCAAGGTTTTGTACTGATTCATGGAGGCACTGGCACATATGTCCTGAAATGAAAACTATAATAAATAAACAATAAGAATATTCTTAGGCATGGTGGGCCAAGCAGGAGCCATATGAGTAGTTAGCTCTCATCTTAAATGCTCTTCACCTGTCATGCTCAGCCTGTGTCAGTGGTCTTTAGTGGGTGGCCTCAAGAGGAGCTGCAGACACACCACCGGGGAATTTCTTAGAAACACAAGTTCTTGGTTCCGCCCCAGACCCCAGGGCATCGGGCTCAGCAGTCTGTGTTTACACAAACCCAATCCCCCCATGTAAGTGTGATGCAGGTTCACATTGGAGAAGCACTGCCCGGTTCTAGGACCCGGCGTGGGTCATGCCGTTCCATCACATGAATATTGAAATCGAAAAAGCTTTACGCTTATTATCAAGATGTTCCACTGACCACACATATCCGTTTTCATTCCATCTTCTTACAGCAGTTGTTAGAAGTCAGCAACAGACTCAGAAAAGTTAGGCTGAGCTACATTCAGGGGACAGAAACACCAACGTTGGGGAAACGAAGTCAGTAAAATCAAAATCACCAGAGAATTCCCAGTTTAGGGGACAGAAGTATGAACAAATCTATTCTTTCCACCAATGTAGCACACATCCATTCTGGAGGGCTCCTGAAGGTTTGACTTTCAAAGGATCCAATCTTTCAAGAAGAATGACACCCACAAATGGTTGCTTTCTTAAACCTGCTACATTTCTAGGGGTGCAAAGTCCACCTGCAGGAAATCTCACTTCCAGATATAGAGGACCCAGCGCCAACACCTCAGGTTCAATAGAGGACAAGGCAGACTAAGATCTGGAAAATGGGGGCAAATTTGGACTGACTGGGTCAAGGTCTTGTCTGCGTTTGGGTGGCTGCCTGGCGCCCCCTGGTGGTCAGTCTGAACCTCAAAAGAATCCGCAGACAACAAAGATGGAGTCAGGGTCATGGCTACAGGCATCGTCTACCAAGGGCCTATGGACAGTGAGAAGCCATCATAATAGGCTCAGGAACAGGCCAGGAAGGCCAGGACCCCTCTGCCGGCCATCTGTGCGGTGCTGAAAGTCCGTGAAGGTGTCTTTCAAGCCCTGGTGAAGAGTACTGTCTAAAACAAGACAAGGGAAGTCATGCCCAAGTCTACCAACTGACTCCACCAGGAAGATGGATCATCATGTCCCCCCTGCTGGGTGTTTGGCCAGGAGGCTTTTCCTCCTGACTTACTGCCCAGGGCAGAAGCTTATAGCCTCTTTTTTTTTTTTTTTTTTTTTTCTTTTAAGGTAAATTGACTGTTCTCCTGAAGACAGCTTGGGCCCCTGAGGAGTCATTTCAAGGCAGCTCTGAATGTGCTAAGTCAGTGGGTGGTAATGGGCACTGTGTGCCCAGCAGAGGCACTTCCCACCCTTGGCCATAAATAGTCCTTAACAGGTTCACACAGATACCTGCCATTGGCTGTGCGTCCTTCCCTGCCCACTCCCCCTGATTCCCACTCCGAGGGCTCTACCATTGCAAGCAAGTCACCAGTTATGCCCCATGTGAGCAGTGCTGGACCATGGCACCAGTGCAGGACTTCTGGGCCAACGCCAAGCTTCTAGGTTCAGTTCTGGCCACACAACAGGGTCATCTCAGGAAGCCGCACTCATGGGAGCCTTAAACATGGGCTGCACGCTGGTTCCTCCTCATAGAAGTTGAGTCACATCCACGATATAAATCAAGCCACTAAAATTCCCAGTCTCCTTGGCAAAGTGGAAATCTCAGCCTGAAACAAACTAGATGTAGGGATTTTAGAGAGTTGGGATGGTGGTAAATCTAACAGACAATACCATCTTGCCTCTAAGCCTTTGCACATGCTGTTCGCACTTCCTGGAACACTTCCCCGCCTTCTCTCTATCACTCTAAAGCATAGCACCTCTTTATCTTCCATCTCAGCTTAGTCTTCTCTTCTGTGGCCCTGTAAGCCTGGGCGTGGGGATTTCCAGCCCCTATCCCAGCATGGCTCTGATCCCATCATGATAAGTAGCTGTTTGCTGCTGTGAGATGCCTGAGACCCCAGGGTTATCATAAACCCTGAGGCAAGAGCAGGGACCACATCGCTTGATTCACCTTGACATCCTGGAGGCACATAGGAGGCACTAAATAACGGTGTGCTTGGAGAAGGGGTGGCCTCAAAGTAAAACACAGACTGGGGCCGTGGGCTGCCCAGGCTCCTCCTGACAACTGTCCCTGGGATTGTTGTCCTCTTAGGCCATGGAGGGCTGAACCAGCTGGGAGGGGCTTTTGTGAATGGCAGACCCCTGCCAGAGGTGGTGCGTCAACGCATCGTGGACCTGGCCCACCAGGGTGTCAGGCCCTGTGACATCTCCCGCCAGCTCCGAGTCAGCCATGGCTGTGTCAGCAAGATCCTTGGCAGGTAAGCACGAAATTCATCACACACCTCCTACCCGGTAGGGCCTGCCTTCTAAGGGCCACCTGGTAATCACATTACCCAGGAACTGGGGGTCTACTCCCTATGTCCAAATGAGGTCCTAACAGGTCTGATAGCTCCCTGGGCCTACCCCATCGCTCCCCTTCTTGGTTTCCTGCCCTTCTTTGTCCATTTCTCCTTCCTTTTATCTCTCCTTCTCCCTTTCTCTCCTTTGTCCCCATGCCTCAATTTCCATAGTCTTCTCTGTTCTTAAGGCAGAAGAATGTCCCCAAAGATGCTCCCCCTCCACTGAGACCAAGGGAAATGGAGTCACTAGGGAAGTGACAGGTGATCAGGCGTGGCTCCTGAGGTCTGATGAGAGGCATGAGGGGTAGCTGAGTTGGTGCCTCTCAAACTGTAATCCCCAGAGCACTCAGCTTGCTGATGAAATTCAGATCCCTGGGGCCCAGTCCAGACCTACAGCATCAGCCCCTCTGGAATCCAGGCCTGGGTGCTGTCCTTGGATGATCTGCCCAGATGGCATGTATTAACACTTTAACGTCGAAGGACCACTGATCTATAGGCCCCATAGAAGTGACTCATAGCCCTGGCTACACCCAAAGAAATAGAATTAAAAAGAAAAAAGTCAAGGTCTAGGCCTTAGCCCACAGCAATGAAAGCAGAACTTTAAGGGAATGGACCATGTTTTGGTGTAATGCTAAGGACCCCTCCAAGTGATTCTAATTTTCTGCAGGTAGAGTTGAGAACCAGCACACCAAAGCTTTGAGAAGGTCTGGGGGCAGCAGAGTCCTGATTCTGGATTGATGTACACTGCATAATCTAGTCCAGAGAGCCACTGCCACCCAGAGTGCCCCTGCACTGGTGGCCTGGGGGCTTTGTGTCACTGAGTCTCCCTCTCCTACCCTGTAAGTGGAGTCCAGAGTTCTAGTTCAAAGAGACAAAGGGGGCTCTCTATAGCTGATCGGTTGGAAGCCCCTCCACTGAAGTCGTCAAACAAACCTGACCCCTGGCTGCGATCAGGAAGGAGAGTCTGAGCTGGGAGGCCAAAGAGGAGGCGAGCCTTGGATGATCATGACAGATGATGGAGATTTAAGGAACCAGATTTTATTTCGTGGCAGAAGGGACAGAGCTTCTCCACAGAAGGACAGTATCTAGATGTAGGCCTCTGATCTGCCAGTACGACTAGCTCAGGGATGGAGAGGTGTAGACGCCCTGTGGCCCCACCGAAGGACTGGACGTGGCTGGGGGTCCAGGGTAGGCCGGAGATCTCAGAGTGCAGGAGGGACGGCTTCAGCCTGAACCACACATCTTGGCAGAACACCACAGCTACACAAGGGTAGAGCTCTGACTCAGACAGGTTGGGGAGAAAGGCGAGCCTGTCGAGCAGGACAGAGGGCCCATGGACCTCAGTCAGCTGCCTGCCAAGGGGGAACCCAGGATGGCCGAGGAGCACAGTGAGCTGGGCTGTTGCTGGACCTGCCACTGTGAACCCATCATTCACACAGGACAAATATGGCAAAATCTCCTTTCATAGATGTGAAGTCTTTTCTGCCCAGGAGCACAGGAGCCTGGCCAGCGGGAAGGAAAGAGAAAAGACAGTATTCCCAGAATAAGGTTGTTAGCAGAGGCTTCTGGGTTGGCAGCAGCCTAAACCTACCCAAGCAAGGGAAATAGACAGTCCTGGGAAGAGCAAGCATTTGAGGCTGGCCCTGGAGCTCGTTTTACCCCAAGCCTCTCCCAGAAGCCTCCGAAAAGAATGAGAATCTCTAAATAAGTCTCTGCTCAAAGACCCCACCTACTTACTGGGTAATTCTTTGGGGTTCTCTATTGGAGTAGGTACTACGAGACTGGCAGCATCCGGCCTGGAGTGATAGGGGGCTCCAAGCCCAAGGTGGCCACCCCCAAGGTGGTGGAGAAGATTGGTGACTACAAACGGCAGAACCCCACCATGTTCGCCTGGGAGATCCGAGACCGGCTCCTGGCTGAGGGTGTCTGTGACAACGACACTGTGCCCAGTGTCAGCTCCATTAACAGGTGAGAGAAAGACAGCACCTGGGGCTCAGAGGCCCTAGGCTTTGGAAGACCCCTGAGGGATACCTGAAGAAGGATCTTCAGTTGAGGAGTCAGAAAGGAAGGACCCAGGCTCAGGGCGAGAGAACACATCCTGCCTCCTCACTGCTATGGGGTGTCCCCTGCCCTGCTGGTACCTTCTGCAGCTTCCTTCCCCACGCTCCACATCTCCTTTCAGTAATCAAAGAATCTTCTTGAATCGATTCTTTCCAGAGGGACAAGGCCCCAAAGCCAGCCCTCATTCAAGCATTCACTCATTTGTTTAGTCATTCACTCATCTCCATCATTTACTCACCCATTCATTCATCCACTCATCCCTACATACATAGCTCACTCATTCTGTGCTAGGCCCTGGGGACACACCATCCTTATTCCTTGTGTTTGCAGAGATTACAATCAGTGGGAAGACAGACTAATCAAGTACACGCAAACAATTGTAAAATGTAGCCCTGAGTCCTGCTAAGAAGAGGAACATGAGGGTGTGTGAGCTAGCAGAGGGTGACCTCTTTAAGGAGGTGATGAAAAGTTGCCCTGAGTAAGAAACAATGAATACGTGCTAACTAGCCAAAAAGGAGAGCCAAAGGGTCTGACACAGCACATGCAAAGGTCCTGTGGCTAGAGGCTCTTATTCAAGAAGTTGGACTGTGTTCAGAAGATAGAAAGGGAGCAAGAAGTAGGCTGGGGTGAAGAGTCCAGCAGGAATGCCCTTCAGGAGCTGGTGCTGTTACATATTCTTGCTTCTAACCTATGGGCAATGGGAAGCTCTTGGCAGAAATTAAGCAGAAGGCTGACCCGCATTTCAGGACGTCCACTCTGACTGTAATAGAGAGACTAGATTAGAAAGGGTCAGACTAGATTAGAGTGGATGGGGTGGGCTAGTGAGTGACTCTGGAGTGACAGAGCTAGTGATGGCATGGGCTAAGGTATAGGCAGTGAGATGCACACAGGGATCAATGCTGGAGACATTCACAAGGTCAAAGCCACAGAACTGGTGATGGTTCATAGAGGAGGGAGGTAAGAGGACCTTAAACCCCACCTGTATTTCTGCCTTGAATGATGAAATGAGGACACTGGGGAGGACCAGTTATGTGGAAGTCTTGGGGCTGATGTGGACAGCTTGCATGTGAGGTGCCTTTAAGGTGCCCAGAGGGAATATCAACAAGACAGTGGGTCTGGGGCAGCAGGAGCCACGCCGCCTCTTCTCTCTAGTGGCTTTTCTTCTCTTCTCACAGAATCATCCGGACCAAAGTGCAGCAACCCTTCAACCTCCCCATGGAGAGCTGCGTGGCCAAGTCTCTGAGCCCAGGACACACTCTGAGTGAGTAAGAGGTCCCTGAGGGTGCCCACCTCCAGCACCACAGTCCCATTTGCACACACCCACAGCCATCCCATCCATGTGCACTGAGCAGTTCCGCTGGGACCAAGCCTGGCTGGGCCCCCAGGGCACAGTCACTGGGGTCTTGGCTGGAAGGACCTCAGGCAGCGTGTCTCTGTCACGGCAGTGGCCCCTGCCTGCTCCTCCAGAAGTAGGGGCTGTGAGGGGTTACACTTGCGTGTCCTGACTCCCTTCCTCTCACCCACTGCAGTCCCCAGCTCAGCAGTGACACCCCCGGAGTCACCGCAGTCGGACTCTCTGGGATCCACCTACTCCATCAACGGGCTTCTGGGGATCGTGCAGCCCAGCAGCGACAACAAAAGGAAAATGGATGACAGTGAGTATGGGGGGAACTGGGGACAGACTGGGGCGCAGAAGGGTACTCTGCCCAGGTGGGGACAGAAGCCCTGCCCTCCTGATTATGCCGCTGATCTCTAAGGCATGTCTCAGAGGCCCGGGCCAGCCCACTCCTCCCGCTGGGCCTGCGTCTGCTCCTCCACTCTGGCCTGGAGGATGGGCAGATGGGGCCCTGAAAACTTTCTCCCTGCCTGGGGCTGCCAGGTGACCAGGACAGCTGCCGGCTGAGCATCGACTCCCAGAGCAGCAGCGGCGGGCCCCGCAAGCACCTTCGCTCAGACGCCTTCAGCCAGCACCACCTCGAGCAGCTCGAGTGCCCCTTCGAGCGGCAGCACTGCCCAGAGGCCTACGCCGCCCCCAGCCACACCAAAGGCGAGCAGGTGAGAAGCCAGGCTGTGGGAGGTGAGCAGGCATGGGCAGGGGCTGAGCAAAGCACTGTCTCTGCACGTTCCCCAGTCTGCAGGCCTGCCCCCAAAAGACCTAGCAGGTGCCTCAGTGGGCACAGGGTAATTACCCCAGCTCCACGCTGGCCACCTGCTTTGTTTCACCAAATGCTAGTCTGTTCCTCCTGCTCCCAGCCCTCTTGCCTCCCCTCGGCTCTGAGCCTCATCCTTTCAGGGAGGGCAACACGACGAGGGGGTGTCATTCCGTTGCCACCAGTGGCTTCCCTAGACCGCAGGGGTCAGGCCCCATGACTCCAAGCCTTCTGATCAGGACCTCCATCAGTGCTTCTAGCCCCGCCTCCAGCCTGCAGCCCCATTACCAGCATTACTCACACGCCCCAGCATGCCACTCTCGTTCACACCTCTCTGCCCTGGCACACCGTGTGCCCTCCTGCAGGACGCCTTTCCTCCCACTTCTCGGCCTGGAAAAATACCCCTTGGCCATTATGATTCAGCTCAAGTATCAAATTGTTCTGAGTTCATTCTTGCCCCCCAGACATACTTCGCTCCATGATCTGTGCCTCCACAGGTCCGACACAATGCTCCCTGTCACCTCTCACAAGGGTGCTCCAGTAGTCGAGAGAATAGAGGTATAAAGACAGTGGCTTGCTTAAGGACAGGGCATTTTTATCTCCGGCACCTAACATCCCGTCCCTCTTAAAATAGTCAATAAAGGTATATGGAATGAATGCACCAATGAATGGGCTGAGAAATCCAGAACAGTTAACCGCAAGCCACTTTCCTTTCCAGTGCCCAGGACAGGGGAGATGGTTTATAATGGGTTGGCTTCATGAAAAGCTGGCAGCGCTCTCTCCACTCGCAGCCCCACCAAGTCAGCCAGGCGAGGAGCTTCTTCAGGAGGGCGTCTGCACACCCTCTTTGCTCACCCTGTCATCTGATCAGGGGTGAGGCAGGCCCACTCGTCTTCTGAGATCTGAGTAGGACAATGGCGGCCATGCTAATAATCAGCTGAACCTGGGCTGCTGGGCCAGTGTCAGCACCTGCAGCTGGGCAGGCAAACTATGTCAGCGATTTTATCAGCTTGGGCTGTGGCAACCACGAGGGGTGCAGAGAAAGTTGACTATCAGCAGACCTAGGGTGCTCCTGGCCAGTCAGTACCTGGCTCCTGGAGGGAAATGGGCCTACGGGGTGGTGGGCATGCAGGGAGCTCACCCGCCCAGGGGGAACCGGCACATCCCAGGGTGCAAGCATCAGCTATCCCAGGAGAAGGAAGAGGCCATTGAGAGCCTGGCACCCTCTGGGTCACAGCCACTTGGGCTCCATCTATTAGCCCCCACGAGACCCTGCTTGGTTACAATGAAACCCGGAGGCCCTTCACATGCTGGCATTTGTGCATGGGGAGTCTCAGAGTAAAGTACAGCATTTCCACTCATGTGCGGGCAACCCAAGACTAGGTAGAGTTGAGAGGGTGTGTGGAAGCAAATGCTGGTGGGGCTCACACCCCTCCCCAGGCCTGGTCTCATTCAGACTGGCCCCCATGACCTGTTTTAGATGTGGTGCATCAAGGTCAGGTCTTATTTGAAGAGTGGAAAACATGAGTCTGAAAACCAGGGAACTGCTCCAACCTTTCATCCTAAGAGGAGGAGACTGAGGTCTAGCAGTGTCCCTCCATGATCTGGCCCCTCCCTCCCTCACGTGCTCATTCATTCATTCACCAGGCGTGGTGGTGAGGGCAGGAGAAGCCAGGAGGGCTTGTCCCTTGCCTTTCCCATCTTTGGTGACTCTGATAGAGCTGCCAAAGGAACTCTGTGTTCTCACCTGGGCACAGGAAGGGCCTCTGATCTGGGGGCCAGAAGAGAATTACATACACTCACACTTGACTTTGGGATGGGACAAAACCAAAACAGGTTAAGCATTCGATAGAAATGTCAGGCAGCCTCTTTTCTGGTTGCTATTTCACTCCCAGGCAAAGTTCAAAGTCCATGGACCAACAGTCCCTCCATTTTTTCAACTGCACCAAGAAGCAGATCAACAGACTATGATTATGACGATGACACAGACCAAGAACATGGCAGCTTCTGGCTCTGGATGTCATTCTGAAATAATAATCCCTATGATAACTATTGAGCATGTGTTGTTACCAAGTATCCTGGGCTAAGACTTTATACACACACACACACACACACACACACACACACACACACAGAGATATAAAATCTCATTCAATCCTCCTATCAGCCCCGTGAAGCAGATTCTATTATCCCTGTTATAAGGATGAGAAAGTCAAGGCTCGGAGAGGTCAGGGAGATGAGAACCGGTCATTGCAGAAGCAGGATTCAAATTCACCCGAGTTCTATAGTGTTATAGCATTCTGCACCCTAAGTGAATCCTAGTGAAAAATCCAGTCATCACTGGGATGATCAGCAATTCAGGGCAAGCTCATCAGTATGTTAGACTATGTAGGTTTAGGCTTGGGGGTTGGTTTCTTTGTTTTCACTGAATTGTCTGGATTGGGGAACAGCTATAGGATTTTGAGTAGATCATTCTGGTATGGAATCAACGAATCCATAAGGTATTTTAAACTTTTCTTGCACTCTCTAGAAACTAAATATTTTGTTCAATTTCATTAGGCCTGGCTCTAAGCAACTCAACCCTGCCTCGAAGCAGGCTCCCTCAGAAGGCATGGAACCAGAGCGCCATTTAGTCAGTAATTGCTCTACATGATAATGGTGCCCTGGTGGCCTCCAGAATTGACTGCCGCTTCCAAAAGTGCCTGGCATGCAACTGGAAAGTGCCACGGCTCCACAGAGAGCCCAACTCAATGGAAACCATTGAACATGACTGCTTTTAGTGGTGCTGTTATATAACCACAGTGCTAGCCTCGATTTCAGTGTTGCTCACTGTTTCACAGAGCACGTTTGTGATGTGTGTGTGATCCACGCGTGGGGAGCAGGTGTGTGCTGGTGTGTGCTGTCTCGTCCCCTGGCAGGGAGATGTCATGGTGAGGGGTGGTGTATGCTTGCCTTTAACTGAAGAAGTTCTTTCTGGAAGAAGACCCATAGGAGACAGCCCTGCTCTTATCAGGGGAGTCAGGTAGCGTCTAAGATGAGGTTTTAATGAGGAAACCCCCAGGTACATAATAGAGTTTTTCAAACAAAATTAATCCCAGCAATCATCTTTAAACTGGACCTCTACGCTCATATTTTTGTGCGGCTCTGGAGCGAAAGAAGAAATCCACCTTATCTGGTGGGGCACCATGTCCACTGAGTACTGAGGGAGAGAGCACAGGGTCAGGAGCAGATGTCCTGGCTTAGTCTCTGTGTCACTACGCAGACCTGGTGACCTAACCCTCTGGGTTTCAGGCTCTCCGTAGACAAAACAGACTTCATATTGCTTATTCATATCCCAGGGCTCTGGGGGCAGTGAGGTCAGGGTTACACAGGCAAAGCTTTAATGTACATTCTTTGCAAATGTAAAACGTAGCCCTGATGTTACCGGATTCCATTTCAGCCAGGGGCTGAGGGTATGGGCACCAGAGCCAGACCACTTGGGTTTGAATTCTGGCTCTGCCTCCTATCAGAGTATGATGAGCTTCTTGGCCCACCCTGTGCCTTTGTTTCCTATTTGGAGAGGAATGTGTTGTCTAATAGAGAAGAGCACATGAGCAGTCCATGGCACAGGTTGCCCAGCCCTGTGTCCTGCTCTCTGTGGGCCCAAAGTGTGAGGACTTGGTCCTTGGACAGAGACACTCCTCCCTGTGCCAGGTTCACACACCACCCGCTGAGACTAAGAGGGGGACCCTGAGCCTGGCACTGGGAGAACAGTAGGGCTATGAGTCAGAGAACAAGACCTGATTCAAACTCCTAAGTGGTGTCAAATGAGAAGGACCTTGTCAGAAGTAAGGTTACCACAAGTGGGGTTTGGGGTGGGATCTTGTGGTAGAGGGGGTCTAATTACTATTTTATTTATTTTTTCCTTCCCCTCTTCCCCCTTTGACATTGTCTCTAGTCAATAAATTTAAAAAATAAATAAATAAATAAAGATACGCTCTAGGGAAGAGAAGAAAAACAATGAAAGGGAAGAAGGGAACCTGTGGAAGCCGCTTTTCCTGGACTGACGGGGTTACCAAGCCCTAAGCAAGAGGGGGTCTCTGGAGGCTGTGCTTGCCAGTGGCCTCTCTGCGAGCTGACTTCTCTTTGTTCCCAGGGACTCTACCCGCTACCCTTGCTCAACAGCGCCCTGGACGACGGAAAGGCCACCCTGACCCCTTCCAATACACCCTTGGGGCGCAACCTCTCTACTCACCAGACCTACCCCGTGGTGGCAGGTACGATGCCCAGAATCTTCTGGGCCATGTGGACCCAGCAGTGAAGCTGGGCTAAAGGCAGGCCAAGGCAGAGCTGGTTGGCTGTGAGGAGGGTGTTAGGGCCCTGGGCCTGGAGAGGAGAGGTGGACCGTGCTGGCTGCACCCCTAGTCGGGTCAAGAGGGTCTTGCCTTCTAGCCTTCTATCCTCAGGTCTCCCTCTCCTAGCGCCCCCACCCCACTTCGGGGAATGAAGGCGGTCTGTCCTCTGTCTTCACTAGTAGAGGCACCACAGGGAGGCAGAGCTGCTCTCCCCTCCCCGAGGAGCCAGGAGGCTGCACCCACACGCCCTGCACCCTTTCCCACCACCAGATCAGAGAGGCACCTGGGCCTGCCTGCCCCGCCCCCCTCCATCACCCCAGGTCAGAGGAGCCCTAGCCTGCCTGCTCCCCCCATCTCATCGCTTGGTTGTGCATGTTCCCACCCGTCATCTCACACCCCTCTCTCCTTGTTGTCTCCCTCCCTCCGGCAGATCCTCATTCACCCTTCGCCATAAAGCAGGAAACCCCCGAGGTGTCCAGTTCTAGCTCCACCCCTTCCTCTTTATCTAGCTCCGCCTTTTTGGATCTGCAGCAAGTCGGCTCCGGGGTCCCAGCCGGTGCCTCGGTCCCGCCCTTCAATGCCTTTCCCCATGCTGCCTCCGTGTACGGGCAGTTCACGGGCCAGGCCCTCCTCTCAGGTACGACAGGGAGGTCCCGGGCCGTGCAGGTGTCGCGGGGGAGGCGGGAGGGGGTGGCCTCAGGGCCGCCAGTCCCCTGGTTCTGGTCAGGCCCTCTCTAGCCCCAGTCGTGCCCACCACCATCCCTGTTCCTTATTCTGCGGCAGCTTTTGGAGGTGCTCAAATGTGTTCTCCATGTTGGCCAAATCAGGCCGTGGGAGGGGCAGGCGCCCTGGGGGTGCCCAGCAGACTTCCAAAACCTCACCCTCAGGCTCTGTGGACGAGCCTGGATCCTAAGACTAGGAGACAGGCTCTGTAAAGTGGTGAACACTCAGAAAAAATATCAATAGAAGGGGCAAAAGACAAAATCTGAAAGGACAAACACATTGGCATTTGGAGCCAATTTCAGCATCAGATTTCTGAAGAGTGTTGCTTACTCTGTACTCAGCTCACCAGCATCCTTCTAGACACTCCAACAGAGCGACTCGCCGGCTTGAGAGATGGGAGAGCAGGGAACCCCTCATCAGGAGTTTTATCAGCCTCAAAACATTTGAAGTGTGAAGCACCTTAGGGTGATCTGGAACAAATTTCTCCTTAAACTGATGGGAGAAAGACCTGACCAAAGTCCCCAGAAAAGCATATTGTTGGTAGGGTGAGGTCTCAGCCTGTGTGCGCCCTGTGGGTCAGACTTTGGCAGAATTGGGTCTCTCTGACAGAAGGGCATGGTGCTTGTTTGGAGCAGGAGCCTGAGGTGGAGTGACTACGGCAGGCAGCCGCCAGAGCCGTCTCTAGATGTCTGCAGGGCTTCCGCAGACATGAGACTGCTTTAGATGTGGGCCCAAGGCATGGAACCAGGCCCATGGAGTAAGCCAGAGTGCTCCAGTCCTTCTGGGCCAATGATTTCAAGCTCCTCGGACCTCTCGACATTCTTGAAATGAAAAGTTTTTGTGGGAATCAGGTGTCCAAATCAGACAAATGAAAACTGCTCTCTTTGAAGTGAGGGCACCACCCCCTGAGAGCCCTGGGACTTGAAAACCACTGGACCTGAAAAACAGGACCTCTACCCACCCAGAGAGACCATAAGTTCACCTTGATCAAGTCCACTGACCCTCTCTTATAACTGACTCTGTATTTTCTCTGTTGGGCACAGACATCTGCGCATCCCCACTTCTAACAAGGGGGTGTCTTTGAAGAGGTGCGTGCAGAGATAAGGGGTGAATAAAGGAAGGCCCGTGCGTGGGCAGAGGCACTGGTTAAGGGGCTGAAGCAAGAAAGAAAATGTTGACTCAGAGTTCAAAATTTCAAAAGAGGGTGAAGTCAGCGGAGATGGGTCATTTGTTTTGACCAAAGTGATTAAAGGAGAAAATCTTTAAGCTGAGTGGAATGATGTCAGCCAGAGAGCTTGGGATGGGGGGAGGGGCAGAGGACACCAGTGGACGAGCTCACATTAGCTGTGAGGCGGGTCGCCTGGTCACTGGGAGAGCGGGCCTGCCAGGTGCTTGCCGGCCAGGGCCAGGAGGGCTGAACGAAGCAGCCAAGAGATGAGGGTGTGGACAAAACTCTTGATGATGGGAGCAGTTCTTGGGTTACGCTACAAGCTGTGGGGAGGCTTGGCCAGAGAGTTGAGAGAGGAGGAAGGACAAGTGGCAGTGGGACGCTGACACGTCACGCTCAGCCTGGGGCAGTCCTGTGAAGTATAATTGGAACAGCCCAGGACAAACTTCCTGCCCCAAAGTTCCCACATGTTTTCTCCTCCCTGTCACCCTTTTAGGGTTTCAGGTACCCCTCTATCAACATACAATCATATTAGGAGTGACCCCTCCAACTTCAATAGCTTTCAGTTTCCCCCTGTAGATCAGCAGCAGGACTACCAGATCATGACCCCATGGAGTAAAGCAGTTGGCAGCAGACACCTGGTGGCCCTTCAGACAGCAGATATATGGCCTCGGCATGCCCCTCCAGCAGGTAGTCCCCAGAGCCAGGCCCAAGTGATGCTGATGTGCAAAGGTCTGAGATGAGCAAGGAAGGCCTGTGTCCAGGCAGGTTACCAAGAACAAAAAGCGCTTCAGGACTACAGCTCACAGAGCTGGGTCAGCTCCATGGCCTGGGCACAAAGCCCCTGATGGCCGGTGTCCATGCTAAGCCCAGGGTGTTGGCCTGGAGTTCCTTAAAGCTATCTACCTGTGACCTCTGAGTCAAGATGGGACCAAATGCCTACCATGTGGCTGAACCACAGTTTGAGGGCTGCAGGACACAGCAAGGAGGGGGAAGGGTAGTCAGGAGGGAGTGATCTCAGTGATTCTGGGGGGCCGGAAACCAATTCACTGAGGAAGACGTAAATTTCAAAGAAGGGAAAAGAGGCCAAGACCAAATTATTTCAAGGTACGCAGTGGTGGGAGGGGACTCTAGTTTTTATTCCATAATCAGCTGGCTGTCACCTCCGAGTGGCTTCTAAGGACCCTCCTTGCACTCATCTCTTGCCACACCTTTATCTGAGTCTCCCTGGGTCACTTCATTTCTGATAAAGGGGGTTTCCAGGGTGGCTGTCCTTCAGGTCTCCCTATCTCCCTAATCAGCCAAGAAGGACAAGCATTGGGGTTTGGGTCCCAGCACACGGGCCAAGATGGTGAAAGTGAAGCTGTCCTTTTCCAGGGCTGCCCCAGCTCAGCTGATTGGAAAACTCGGAGTTGAGTTATCATCAAAGAGCCCATTACCTGCCTCCATCCTTTTGTGCAAAATTATATTTAGTCCTGCCAAAGAGATTTCAGAATTGTCATAAATTCTCCTCGCTATCAGAACAAGATAAGGCACTGAAAAGGGGTCACCTAGAGGGCAGACATCAAAGGGGACAAATCAAATTGTCTGAAATCACCTCTGCCCTCTGAATTCCTCCCAGTAGTGGTTTTCTGATTCTGATCTTTAGTAATATTTAAAATATTTACCAATATTCTGGGGCGTTGATGTCTCCTTATAGAACTCTCAGTCAGCCACCATGGTGCCTAGGTCAACTTCTTCAAAATAGGACCATATTGAAAGTCTGCTTGAGTACAGAGGAGATGAGGTTACAAACTAAAGGTAAATTTATGATGAAGTACCTTAAAAAGAAATGTGGAGAAAGGGCATGGTTAGGCCCTGATGGAATGCCTTCACCTAAGAGGGTTACAAGGTTCTTGGCTTTGGAGGAAGAAACCACATTTTTAAGGGACTGAAGCAACAGTTGGTGGGTTGATAGGAGAGTGGATGGTCCCCTAATCTGGGTGAGGGCCATCTTGGAGAATCTCCCAGCCTTTGCAAGAGGGCCACGTTTCATGGGAGGAAACCTCCAGACGTCTGCTCCCATGCTTGCTTCAGAGACTTCTGCCTCCCTTGGGGAAAACTCACTAAATGGAAGAGATGAAGGTTAAAATCTCAAAATACAAGGGAGTAAGGTTGATGAATTTCCACAAGCAATTCAGGGCCTGGTTCTCATGGGACAGAACCCAACAGAGGCAACTGTAAGTCAGTTCGTTTGTGGTTTAACTCTGGCCACTGAGCTGCAAGCTCAAGAAGCAGCCAGGTCTCGTGATGGAAAAGCACAAGTCAAGGGCAGGAAGTGCAGAAGCCTCAGACCAGAAGGAGCCCTGAAGTGCCTAGACCAGCACTAGGGGACAGGCAGAGAGCCGAGACTGTCCTCCCGCCCCACCCCAAGTCTTGATAGACATAACCTCAGAATCCTCAGCACAGTGCACAAACCCCCTACCAATTACTCAAGTAGAAAGGTGAATCTAATCTGCAGACTCTAAAGTAACTCTTCATGAGACAGATGGGAAGACGTGGTTTGGAGAAATAATATGTTCCTAAGCCACAATCTGACTTGGATCTACTTGGATCTAGAAAACCTAGAATGCTCTCTCTCTCCCTTCCTCTCTCCACATAGGGAGGGAAGAGGAGAGAGAGAAGATATCAGGCCTGAGTTAGCCACCTCCCTCTTCAAGCATGACTGTCCTACGCTGCCATCTGTCCACCCTCTGTTTTCACCTCCTGCCCTCTGACTTCGTGTCATGCCTTCCCTCTCATGTACCTGACCAGGTATTTCATCTAAGAGTCAAGGGCCTGAGTCTGAAAGTGAATATATTAGCCTTTTTCAAAAGAAGATCAGATTCTTTCGGGGTGTATCTTCTGCATATTTATCCCTCTACTCTTAAATAGACTAAAATTTCCATTTCCTTACCTGTGCTTTCTTTATTTTGGTTTTCTCATTTTGTTTTCCTTACCTTTTGTTTACTTTTTTTCCTTTATTTTTGCTCCCACCACCCCCCCGGCAGCCCTGAGTCTCAAACCTGGGTCCACAACCTTCATACCCTGAACCTTAGCTGCCTGAGCCCCAGAGGAGGCCTCACCCATGTTTTCCTCCCCTCATTTTGTCAGATCCTGTGTCACGTGAACTGAAACCATTCCAATGGGTTCCATCCTGTTGGGTCTAGCACCAACCACTACTGAACATGGTATTAAAAGTCCAACAAATTAGAAGATGGTACTCATTTTCACCAGCACTGCACACAGTTTTATTTGCAGGTTCACGTGCAGTTGCCGAGACGAAACAGAAGTCCCCTATGTCTTTCATCTGGTTTCCCCCAGTGGTTAGTCCTACATCACTATAGTAAATGTGAAAACCATGAATTGGATATATGTGCACAATATGTGTGCACGGTTGTCATTTCAACAGATGTGCAGTTTTTTAGACCCACCACAATAAACTATTCTAACAGCAAAGATCTCCCTCGGCATGCACACGTTTTTAATCAATGAACACTGATGGTTTATTTCACAAGGACTTACTCTTTGAGAGTTTCTTGGACAGACGGCAGTGTATAGAGTGTGTCTGTTGACTGCCCACTGTTCACCTGCAGCAGGGAGGGAACTGGCTCTGCATCAAGTTGCAGATGTCACCATGATAGCAGCAAGGAGCGGAGAAGCTGCTCTTCTCCCACCGCCCCCATTTTGCATGTGAAGAAAATGAGACTTGGGGCATATCGGTGGCTGCTGTAAGGGCACTTGAAAAGTTAGTGGGAGACATCAGAGAAGGACTCAGGCTTCTCTCCAAATGCTCATCCCAGCCTAGGCCTCACCTTTTTTTCTCTTTTTTTAAGGAAAAAGAGTGGAGGCAGGAATGAAAGTGAGCAGGCATGGGCAGAGAGGAGGAAGAAGCATTTTATTTATTTTTAGTTTAGTTGTACATCTTGTTAGACCCCAGGATGTGAACCAGTGTCCTTGGGATGTATGTGGATTGTGCTTTGGCTCGAGGCAGTTGACCAAACCACTGCTCCACCAGGGTGCACCTATGCACTGTCTTGATTTACTATATGGCCTTGAGAATTTAGCTTTCTTGCTTACTGCTCTAGCTCCAAATGTTCATAAAAATTCCTAGTATGTTATACTGACTCAGTAAGCTTTCGTTGAATGAATGATCTTCAGGGACTAACCAGAAAGAGACAAAGAGTCAGTAATTGACAGATATTGACAACATATAGGGTCCAGGATGAACTGTTCCTTCCATCATTACTAGGCCCCTGAAGGGGATGGGAGAAAAATTAAAGACAATGCTGTAGAGTGAATGAATTTGGTAAGATGATGGACAGGGGTTCACAGGGAGCCCATGTAAATCCTGGAAATGAAAGCAATGTGTAAGGCAGACAACACTTGGGTAAAATGGTAATAATCAAATACAATGGTTCTCAACTGGGCAATTTTGCCTCCTGAGGACATATGACAATATCTGGAGCTAATTTCTGGTTGTCACACTGGGTGGAAACTGCTACTGGCATGTGGTAAGTAGAAGCCAAGGACACTGTTAACCATTCTGCAAAGCACAGGGTGGTCCCCACAACAAACAGGTATCTGGTCCCAAATGTCAGTAATGCTGAAGTTGAAAAAACTTGTAAACATCACCAAGAACTAGGATGACCACATATCATTTAAATGGAGGTGTTTTGAAATGAGATGTGCATTATTAATAAATAAGCTGGGGGAGTCTCAGAACCTGCGAAGACCAAGATGCCATCACTTTGTCGGTAATCCCTGGGTGAGGGAGATGATGTGGGTTTACGGACCGTGGGGCCGTGGAAGAGAGGACATCAGCGGAGGACCGTGGCACATCGGGCAGATGCAGAGAACTCACTACCTTAGCTGGGATCTTCGAAATGGGGAGATTCGACTTCCTGATGTAGAGGAGCAGAAAGTCAGGGAAACTGGGATTTTACAGAGTTGCCTGCATGTCACCGAGACAAAGATATTACTGCAAATTGTAGATAACCAAGAGAGACGGCTGTTTGTTTTGCTGAAAATGGTGCTTTTCAGGAACAGAACTAGCAAATGTGTGGTTGGTGGTCATGTATAAATGCCAAGTCTCTCTCAGTCCACGTCTCTTTTCCAGGCCAGGGGGAGCCAGTAGAGTTCATGTCGCTTCCAACTCTGACAGATTATATGCACCTGGAAGTCCTAGTAGAGGAGTAGGAGCCTCTCTCTGGCTGGCTCAGTGGAAAAGAATTCGGTGATTGATTAGTAATGTCTGTCACAGCTACAAGAAAGCGTAGTTAGTGATGGACCTATAGTCGCACCTATGCTTTTCCTTCA
Organism: Solenodon paradoxus; assembly: GCA_004363575.1. NCBI lineage: Eukaryota > Metazoa > Chordata > Mammalia > Eulipotyphla > Solenodontidae > Solenodon > Solenodon paradoxus. Next base: position 176,448 of record RJWH01000924.1, read on the forward strand.
TAAGGTCTTGCTCTTGGATCTCCTCAGGTGGGGCTGAAAGGGAAGAAAGCTCTGAGTCCAGTAAGCCCTGATGTGTTTCTTCAGTCCCTCTGTGCCACTGCTATGCTGGAAGACTCAGAAGACACACCTTCCAACCTCCCTCTAGATCCCTGACATTTTTAAGGATGAATAAGATCCATGTAAATAAAACCACTGAAGAGCAGGAAACATACAGGACTGTGATAGCAAGTGCTCCCTGCACAGTGGAGCATGTGTCTGGTAAAAGATTCAGATAGAGGAACATGGCCTCAGAAAAAGAGGGTGGAGGGGGAAAGTGGGTTTGGAGAATGGTTTGGAGAGAAGGGGAATGCCACGAGAGAAGACTTGCTGAGACTCAGAGGAGCAATGCAGCAGTACATGAGCCCACTACCGCCCAACTGATGACTCCTTGCTGTATTCTTCCAGGGCGAGAGATGGTGGGGCCCACACTGCCCGGATACCCACCCCACATCCCCACCAGTGGACAGGGCAGCTATGCCTCTTCTGCCATCGCGGGCATGGTGGCAGGTAAGTTGGGTGGCTGGTCAGGAGGGGAAGCATTGGTGAAGTATTGGAGGAAGTGGGGTCATGAAGGGATAAGAGGTAAAACTTGCTCTGTCCTTCATAAACTTTCTGAAGGGCATTGAAGGATGAACTGAAAAGTACATCTTTTTCTAAAATCCTGGAGAAAATATTTCAGTACAGCCCTGGCTCCTAAATGCTCCCCAGCTTGGCCTCCTTCTTCCAGATGTTCCTACATTACCCACCATGATGAAAAGGGAGGGGCTGAGACAGATGGTGCTCAAATCCAATCTCCACCACCCCTTCCATTGATTCAGTGATGGAGAACACTCTATGGTTCAGCAAAATACTCTGAACTAAATGTAGCCTCACCCTTAAGAACCCTGTGCTCATCCAGTTCTTTTACTTTGATAAATCTTAATTTGCCTTTCAAAAATATGAATGGTCTTGGTGATAGTGATGATAATGATGAAGATAGTTGAACTATACCCTCCTTCACATTCACACAGCCCTTCATGGGCAGGACGCGTATTCTAGGTGCTCCAAGACACTAGGTTGTATAAGATGAGCTGGAAGTATTTCTCTGTCATCATTTAGACAGCCTTGAAATCAGTCGTTTGTGTTCTATTGTCTACCAGCATGAAATCATTACCCAACAATGACAAAGGGTATCCAGGTCTGGACATGTAAGAAGGACAATGAGAATTTTGGGGGCCATTCTCAGACTTTTAGGAAGCATATAGGAAGGACACAAGGGTGGATAGGGTCAAATTAAGCCATTTCCACTGCCCAGAGAGGCCTGAGGACCTGGAACTTCTGCAGAGGGTTCTGAACTCATGGCATCTTGACCGCCATGCCAACCCATCCAGTCTTCCTGGCCCTGACCCCAGAGACCTAGTGCATCCCCCCAAGCTTGCTTCCCTCCCTCCCTGGCAAGGGTTATCCTTTGCCAGCCACCCACTCTGAGTGCCCCTTGCCGAGGCAGGTGGGCTGGGCTCTCCCGGGCAGAGGAAGGGGAGGAAGAAAGAAGGAGGGAAGGAGGCTCTGTGCTCCCTGGGAACCTGCTGAGCTGGCACTTGTTGCCGCCTGGTTACCGTGGCGATGTGCTTAATGCAGCGTTGAAAATACAGAATACTGACTCCTCTCTCCCTCCTGGCCCCGGACTCCCTCCCGCCCTCCCTTCCTCTTCTGGAGCGTGAAATGAGATTGGTCAAGATAAAAAAGGAAAAGATTCGGTTATTTTTTTTAAGAGTGTGGATAATGGGGCCTCTCAATCAAAATCCCAGGCTCTAGTTGGCTCCCCCCAGCCCCCTTCCAACCTCTCCACCTTCCCCTGATTAGAGGAGGAGGAAGAAACAGAAAGCATAGGGCTTTTCTCTTAATTATGAATCATTCCCTGGGGGCAGGCCCAGGGCAATGGGTTTTGGGGGCCAGAGTGTGACCTGTGAGGTAGTTGGAAGTCTTGGGCCTCTCATCAAAGGCTCCCAGGTTATTTCCAGAAGGAACTCATCCTGCTTGGGTGTTGTGGAAAAAAAATAAATAACAGAGTCATAGCATCAACTGCAAGTGAATTACCAAAGGGAGGGACTGCCTTGCAAGGTGGATGGGCTTCCAGTAGATGCAAACCAGATTTCAGAAAATGTAGCACTGTTTAAATGCATCACCTAGTGCCTAGGACCATGGTGCAAATTAATTCTTAAGGAATGCTTTTTGTAGAAAAATTATTTGTCTGTTTCTTAACAGTGACCACAATTTCCCAGTTGGCTGAACGGGTACTACTTTTATTATTAAAATCAATAAAATGCCCTTGAGCACCTACTGTATGCCATGCTTAAAGCAAGGCATGCAAATGACATTCTTCAATCAGTTGTCAAAGGAACAAAGGGATCATGTATATGCACTTCTGTGTGCTTGGTCATTCATAGATAGAGCTTTATATCTCTTTTAATCCTTATTATAAGACTAGGATGCTATTATGAACCTAGTTTTATATAGATAAAGGAACAAACTTAAGGGAAGTACAGTGGTGTGCTCAGGGTCATAACCATACTAAATGAATTTTTTTCAAACAAATGTTTTTGATTGCAAGTCTAGGGCTCTTTCTGCTACTGTACACCACCTTCCATCATGCCAGAAATAAAGACACAAGAGTGTCTTTAAAAGAGTGACATGGGACTAAGACGAGGGCAAAGATTGCTCATGTTCATTTATCTTCTGTTTTGCCTTCTAATTGTTATTGTTGTTCCTACCTAATGACCCTCCAGTTCCGGAGGTGAACTGGTTGCTCTAGACAGAGGGGTTCATCCAACCATTCTCCTTTTCATCATTCATCTTTACATATATGCTTCCATATTTCTGTGCCTCTTCTCATCCATTAATCCATCATTCCAGCATACATCTTCCCATTCCATTCATCCTTTCCTCTATCCTTCTATCATCTATCCATCCACCCATCCATCATTCATCTATCCATCCACCCATCCATCCATCCAGTCATCCTTCCATGTATCCTTCTATCATCTATCCATCATCCATCTTCCCATCCATCCATCCATTCATCTATCAATCCACCCATCCATCCATCCATTCATCCTTCCATGTATCCTTCTATCATCTATCCATCATCCACCCTCCAATCCATCCATCTATCCATCCATTCATCTATCCATCCACCCATCCTTCCATCCATTCATCCTTCCATCTATGCTTCTACATATTTCCATCATCCATCCTTACATCCTTACATCCATTCACCACTTTTTCACTTAACAAAATATTAATTGAGGATCTGCTGTATGAGATGCTGGGGATACAACATGAACAAGACCAGTGCCTCTATTCATGGAACTTACAACCTACTAGTGGAGGAAAAAAGTTCCATAAACAAGTCAAGGAATAGATCGATGAGCTCATTTCAGGAAGTAACAAGTGCTGTGAAGACAATAAAATGGAAGGATATAATAAAGAACCACAGGGAGAGGAGATAACTACTTCAGATGGGTGATCAGGGAAGGCCTCTCTACAAATGTGTTCAAAGTGGTCAGCCAAGTGATAAGCCAGGGCAAACCACCCCCATCCCAAAAGAACAGCAAGTGCAAAGGCCCCAAGGCAGGAACCGGTTTAGCATGATCACACACAGAAAGAGGGTGAGCATGTCCATGAATAGCGAGCAAGGGAGGAGAAAGCTCCACAAAATTATGAGTTGTTGGTGGTGACTGGGTGCCATTTTAAGAGTATTCAGGCTACTGGGGAAACGGATTATAGACAGTTAAGAGAAGAAGCACTGAGACCAGTTAGGAGAGTGATAATTATAGTTATTCCTACAAGAGATGACAATGGCTTGGGCTAGAGAGGTAGCATTGAAGGAGGGAAAACGGGTCACTAAGGATATATTTTGATAGTAAAGCCAATAAAACATGCTGGTGACTTGGTTGCAGAGTCAAGTGCAGAGCAAACAAGGATGACTACTAGGTTTGGGCTGTGAAACTGCATGAATGGTGGTAGCAAGTATGTATGAAGAAGACTAAAGGAAGAAGAGATGGAGCATGTAGGAGATGGAAATCAAGAGTTCTATTCAGATCGAGATGACTCCTAGGTAACCACTTCGATAAGTCAGTAGGCACATGATATATGTCTGAAGTCAGAAAAGAATCCTGATGAGGGCACAAATTTTAGCCATTGTACCAAGTTGTTATTTAATGTCATGAGATTAGACAAAAATTACCAGAGAAAGAATGTGGTTGGAAAAGAAGACTCGCAGACCAAGCCCTGGGGATCTTCCACATTTAGACTTCTAGCAGAGAAGAAGTCAGCAAGGAGAGTAGGTAGGAAAGCCCAGGGGCTTGAGAAGCAAGCCCCCAGAGTGGGCATCACAAAACAGACACAGAGGGAGCAATGGGCCAAAGCAAAGGCCTCTGAGACATTGAAGGGGCGATGAGCATAGAAGTTGGGGTGATCAGGGTAAAGGTTGTGGGAGACTGAGGGGATTAGCATTGACCTGCTTAGAGGGAAACGAAGACGTGAAAGCCGAGACCATGGAGCAGAGGCAGGGGCTGGTAGCTGGAGAGGGAGGTGGGGTCGGAAGAGGGTTTTTAAAAAAAGAGAAGATAGAGAGCATGTTTGCAGGCTAACAGGAGAGATTAATGAAGCAGAAAAGAGAGGGGATAAATTGTAGGGGCCATGTCCTTGGAAAGGTGAATGGGACTGATGAAGGGCAGAGATGGGTTGGCCTTTCATGGGTGCAGGGACATTTCATTTGCTGTGGCTGCAGGTCGGTTGACAGAGCGGCCAGTGGGAAGATGGCTGCACCCACGGGTGTGCCACCCCCTGAGTGCCGCCCCCTAGCTCAGCCTCCTCCTCCTGAAGCAGGAGATGCTCAGCAAGTGTGTGTTCACTAATGAATAAAGTGTTAGAGAGTGAATGCATGACCACGACATGAGAGAGCAAACAGTGTGTTTTCCATCCCTCGTCCTTGTCCTTCGGAGCCTGCTGTGCTCAACATTGGGTGAGGTGGGATGGAGACATGGGGACCCTTGCTGTGGAGTCAGTGTAGAATCAGCTTCCTCCAAGGGTGCACTGAAACCAGGGAGATCTGGGCGCACCCACAGTAAACCAGCGCGCCTCACCTTGCAGGGCACAAGAGAGCACTGCAGTGGAGCTGGGAGCCAGGGTTCTAGAGTAGACCTGGGGCCGTGGGCAGAGGTCTTCCCTCTCTGGCTAGCTGTTTCTTTGTGCATGAAAGGGCATCTTGTTTTCTTTCTTTCTTCTTTGTGCTTTTCCTCCTTCCCTCCCTTGCCCCTCCCTTCTTCCTTCTTTTGTTGACATTTTTCTGTATCTCATCTGTGCTTCCACTAATCCCTGCCCTTAAGAAATTCCCCTGACTGCCTCTTGCTCTCTTCTGAGACAAGGACTAGCCCTTGTGGCCTTCCTTTGCTTCAAGCTCCTCATGCTCACGTCTTCCTGCACAAATGCCCACTTTTCAGGCAAGGAAGTAGCCCTCGCAGACCCCACTCCAGATGTTATACTGCTTGGAAAACTGATTTGAGCCTCCAGGAGCTTTACTTTGGCAACCCACTTAAGGGGGAAAAGAAAGCTGGCATTTCTTGAGTGCTTCTTCTTTACCAAACATTGCTAAGCATTCGATGTGTATTAGCAAAGACCCTGTGAGACAGGGACAAGAATTTGCCCCGTTTTATAGATAAGGGCCAAGAGAGATGAAATGACCTGTCCAAGGTTACACAGTAGAAAGTACAGAGCCAGGGCTTCTCGCCAGACAAGCCAGCTCCAGAGCAGGCCCTTTCCAGCCTTCCCCCGCTCCAAAGAGTTTAGAGGGACGAAAAGTCTCAGAAGCCCATAGCTCACAACAGCAGGTGAGATTCTGACAGGTGGTCTGGACATTCCTCAGGGATCTGACTTTGGATAGGGAATTGTCTCACGAAGGGCTGTCTGGAATTCAGAGTTAAAAATCCCCAGGTCAAGTTCTGTTTCACACAGAGAGTGAACACACCAACAGTATGACTTGAGCAAGCTACTGAATTGTGCTGCTGTCCCACCTCTCCTTTCTAAACTGGCCTGCTGATGAGTGCTTCATTGGGTGATTGTGAGAAGAAGAGGGCTTAGTGTCGGGGAAAGCACTTTGCCAACTTTAAGCTCTGTACTAAGTACCAGTGGTCACGGTGGTGGTCACCATGCCTTGGTTGCTGTTATTTAAGGGAATTCTTAAGTCACTTGTTTGGAAAATAATCCCTTTGGTAAGACCAAGCATCCAGTCCCAGAAAGAAGTGATCTGATTTATTTTGTATAAATTGTGCCCTGAGTTTGCTTACAGTGTCAGACTTGGCGTGAGACAACCAACTCCTCACATTTCTTAGAGGGCAGGGCCCTCCGGTCTCTCCTCCCCTCGATCCTCAGCATCTCAACACACACACACACACACACACACACACACACACACACACACACACACACACACGCACACATACACCCATACATGCATATACACATAGGCACTCTGTGGGCATATACCCATATGTACACAGACACTCAGGCATGCACACACACATATAAACACAGACACAGACACATACACTTTCTCACCTAGGGATGTAAAAAACTTACACATGCTGAGCCCTTCTCTGACCGCTAGCCTCCTCTCACTCCCACAGCCCTTCCTGGAAAAGCCTTCTGAAGAAGGTCCGGGCAGCAATACAGGTGGTTAGGACTTTGGCCCTGGAGTTGCAGCACAGCCTCCAGACTCCACCAGGCCCTGTCTCTGTGTGAACTTCTGCAGACCCCTGAGCCTCCGTGTCTTCACTTGGAAAATGGACATAGCAATAATGTCCACCCCGAGGGTTCCTGTGAGCACAGAACCCGTCAGAGCAGAGTTTCCAATACCAGGTTAAAGGGCTCTGTCCGAAAGGGTGCAGACTGACAGGCCCCCTGAGGGCTGATGGAGGACCCCGGAGTTCCCACCGTCACCCAGGGTTTGCCCAACATTGGCCCTGCAGACCCTTCTCCTGCCCCAGCCCTGCATCCTGCCCCGTCAACCTGACAGCCTGTCCTCTGTGCCTCCCACAGGAAGTGAATACTCTGGCAACGCCTATGGCCACACCCCCTACTCCTCCTACAGCGAGGCCTGGCGCTTCCCCAACTCCAGCTTGCTGAGTAAGTCACCGCTGGGAAGGCCCAGGCCCTCTGCTGTGCCGGCTGGGGTGGGGGTGCAAGGCTGGGCCAAAAGCTGTCTGAAAGCTGGGAGGCCACAGATCAGAGGACAGACCTGGGACACAGGTGTTATTCGTAATCCAAGAAGGTAGAAGGAAGGTCAGGTGCCTTGTTTGAGAGAAAAGAGCAGAAGCAAGAGACTTCCCAGCATCATTCTCCCTCCTGCTGCCCAAAGCCGTCTACGTTCCATCTTTATTGTGTGGGAGATTCAGGACTCAGGCTTTGATGGAGAGGCCAAGGGTGGGCCCACAAAAAGTCCAAGAGAGGCTTCCTGCCTCCAGCGTGTCAAACCGCAGACACTGACGCCAGGGTGGGTGTCAGGAGGGTGGGCTGCCTCCTTCCTAGGAGTGAGCTGACTGCAAAGAATGCCATCCCATTGCCGACACTGATCCTCTAAGTTGCTCCCAAATACTCCTGATTCAGCATGAAACCCTCACGCAGAAGCCCTGCGTTCTACCACGTTGCCGATGTCTGGCTCAAGGTGTGGACAGCATTCAGGTTGATGTCTGCAGGGAACTTCAAGGCCTCTTTTCACCATCCTCCAACTCTCGGGCCCTGGGCTGGGTAGGGAAACTTTTCAGGAAACCAAGCCCACAAATGGGAAACTTGAATCCTTCTTGTCTTCCTGAGTGATAACCTTGAGGGTCTCTGAGTAAACTCAAGCTAAAGAGAAGCAACTCAAGCTAGAGAGAAGCAGCGGTTACACATGGCCAGCCCGGTAGGCACCATTGCAAGACTGACAGGACCATCCATTTCCCCAAGACCCCCTCACCTCGTGTCTCCTGTCTTTCCAAAAATGATTGGGGTGGGGCAGCTCACGTGGTTTCCACTTGCCCGGTGAGTTCACTTCCAGACAGCTCCCTGTTCAGTTTAGCCAGAAAGGAAGGGGAAGGGGGGCACTAAGACATGCTAGGGCCATGGGGGCTCCAGGGAACTTCCCCAGAGTCCCCGAGACCGTCCCCAAAGAGCCCACTCTTGGAGGCCCTCAACCCCACACCCACCTTGACCGGCCAGGATTCTATTCGCCCTGGGCCCTGAGAGGAAGATTCTCTGACCTCCAGCTGTTTGCACAAGGCTGGGGAAGGCCCTGATGATCCCCTAGTGTGCCTGAGTCTTGGGGTTCCACATGTAACTGTTCTCTCTTGTCCTCTCCCTGTAACAAGGGTGTTGAAGGTCAAAACAGCCATGGGGGGAGGGACAAGAATCAACCCTTCTCATTGTGGCCAGAAACTCAGGGGTGAGGCCAGAGAAAGGAGGAAATTGGGCTGGAGAGGAGTTAATCTCTGATGATCAGATAGGTCAGAGGGCTCAATGATTAACTTGTGCTGTCTTAAAGGTTAGCAAAAAATGCAGGGGAAGGCTGGGGTGCAATTTCCCCTTCTGACCAGTAGCGTTGTTGTTATTTTTTCAAATGTGTCCAGGTTCTCCATATTATTACAGCTCCACATCAAGGCCCAGCGCACCGCCCACCACCGCCACGGCCTTTGACCATCTGTAGTTGCCATGGGAACGGTGGGAGCCACGAAGCAACCGGAGGACTCGGCCTGGGACAGGCCCTGGGAGAGTCACACAAAGGAATCTTTATTTATTACACGAAAAATAACCACAAGTCCAGCATTACAGCTCACTCCCTGTGTGGTTGACTTAATGAACCATGAAAGACAGGATGACTTTGAAGAAGGCCAAACTGTCCTCCAAGACTCCTTAATGAGGGGCCGGAGTTCCAGGGAAAGAGAACCATCCAGCTCGGAAGAGAGTTGGAGGAGAAACGTAGAGAGGAGGGAATAGCGAGGAGCCCGCGGTGGGCCGGGGCACCCGGGGGCTCCTCCGTGGCGCCATCCTCGGGCTGTCAGCACCTCCGCCAGCCCACAAGCCGGCGCCAGTGAGAAGGCTCTTCCCCACCACCGCCACCCTGAGACCCGTGCTGCGCGCCTGAACCACCCTTTCTCCACTCGGTTTTCCTGGCCCTCCTGCGCCTGCCGCTTGGCCACGGGCTGAGGGCTGGGCCCAGTCAGCCAGAAGCTGCACCCATGTCTGGGTCAGCTCCCTTCTGCCTGCTGCTGTGAATGTACCAGGACATCCCAGGGTCTCCTCCCGTGGACCATCCCTTTGGCAGCTGCCATCAGCCACACAGCCTAAAGCAGCTTGAGATGGACATTCCAGAGGACTCCTGACTCCTGAGGGGTGAGGTGCAACCCTTCCCAGGCAGAGCACGGCCGGAAATCTGGGGACCCACTTCCCTCTCCCAACAACCCCTGCCAAGCCAAGTGTACTGCCTGCCGCCCAAGCCCACAGCACCCCAAGTGACTCAGAGGCAACCCCCAGAAGCCAGAAATAGAGGGTCCCTCTCTGGCTCCCCTGCAGCTCCTGCCCCAAGACCTGACTGTAAATACTGTAAATGAAGCTCTGTTTGGGTCAAGCTCCCCTCTTTCCACCCCCAGACTTGGGCATCTCAGTGAATTGTGTCCCTGCCATGTTGGGCTTCTCTCCTTGACACTTCTTTCTTTTTTAAAGACAACCCACCATTGCCACATGATTCAATAAACCATTACTCTTCGTCTCAGGCTTTGGGGTTGGCTGGGGATGGAGGCACCCCAGCACTGGGCTTTCTCCAGGGAACCTCAGAGCTCAGTGGCCAATGAGCTCCCTTTGGGGCCATGGGTGGAAGGGATCACCTAGTGGCCCACAGTTGTGACTTAGCATTCACCCTCTGACTTAACAGACATTTAACCTCCGGCAGCCCACTTGCCCCAAGCTTTGATTTCGCCAACTCTGAGTAAATGCAAGGAGAAAACATGTGCATGGCACTGTGCCTGGCCAATCACAGGTTCCTCTCAGCGAGCTGCTGTTAACAGCAAGCCAGAAAACAGCTTGGGGGGTGGCCGAAAGACCTGGGGATAGCTTTATCAACTGGAGCCCACATAAACTGAGAAGCGCCAAAACCTTGTGTGGAGGGTCTTACCGAATGACGCGGAGGTCAGCCCCACTTTACACATAGCACAAGTGTGCTTTCGAAAACATGGAATAACTTGCTCAAGGCAGGAAGTGGGGAGTCAGTCAAGTCTTCTTGTCCAGCACCTGCACCCAGAAGCATAGGGTCATCACCAGGGACACTGGGTGGAGGAAGAGTGGACATTTGATTCTAGATCAAATGGAGCTGCTGGGGCTGCCACTGAGGGTCTGAATTCTTTTGCTTTGGTTCTAAATACTTGACAATGCTGAGCAGTGGAGAGGCACAAGCCTGAAAGGGTAAGGCAGTCTGCTGGGGCTCAGGACAAGCCTTTTCTAAGACATTTTAGAGAACAAGGGGGAAATACAATAGTGACAGCAAGGGCTCTGTCGCCCATGGAGCTCCCTACCCACCCAGGGCTGTCGAGTGTCACCCTGTGGGACCCCCCCGGAACAAGGGGCAGGGCCCTTGCTGGATGGCCAGGTTAATATTGACAGGGGAGCAGACACAACTGCACTTGAGTCGGTGGAAGAGGGGACTGCACCCCGCCCAGGGACTCGAAGCCTGGGGAGTCAGAGGCTGACCTTGCTGAGTCTCCCTGTGGGAGGGTCAGGACACTTGCTGAAGACAGCGTGAGAGGAGTGGCGTCATGGGGAAATCGTCCCACAAAGACCACCAGTTCCTGTCTCCTGAGGGAGCTAAGATGAGGCTGATTTTTGGGTAACACGACTTCCCTCTAGCTAGAAGCATGGCCGCTGGACCGAACCCTATTATAGCTGAGGCTCCTCAGGGTCTGGAATCTCTGGGTTCCTGAGTGGTCTGAGACAGCTCCCCAGCTGGTCTTGGACCTACAATGAACTCTCACCCCAAATCATTCTGAGATGCATGACACCCCCGAAGAACCATCAGAGCCACCCTTTGCAGCCCTCTCTGTACCCCACCAGGCCCTCTCCAATCCCTGAATGACAATGACGCTTGGGCTGTGCTCTTGCGGTGACCATGGATCCGACCTGCCCTTTTCTCTGAGGTGAGCTGTGTGTCCCAGGACACTGGCCAGAGCAGATGTGACTGAGTGTGTGGTATGGCCCAAATGCAGTCATCCCTGACCACTGTTCTCCAGAGAGTCCACCATGGTCAAGCCATGAGGTCCCCTCGGGGGCTCAGAAGATGCAGTCATGTATGTATGGGGAGAAAGAGACCATGGGAGCATGAAAAGAGGAGACACGTAGGAGTGTGGGAAGCACTTGTGGGTGGCTGTGTGTGAAGGGCGTTGGTTTTACTATGTAGCAGATCAGGGACGGAGTTTCTCTGAAGGTGCGTGGGAGCAGTGTGCATGGCAGTAGCGTGGGGGTGAGGCGTGGGCTGGGGCATTCCCAGGGCTGGAAGGCCCACCCTCACCCACTCCACATTGCACACCGAGACAGTCCCTTTCACTGCTTGTGAGGAGAGGCCTCCTTGACTTTCCAGGCCACTGCCCTGGTCCATCATCTCGTGCCCGCGCCCCCATCCTCCTCGTCTGCCCTCCCAGCACCCACCAGGCCGCCAGGATGTCCGGAGCTCACAGAGGTCCTCATGGACCAGGCAGCCCCTGCACCTAGGGGATACAGAACAGCTTGAACCCTGCCCCGGCCCATCAGATTGGGCAGAGTCCTCCCTCCACCGGGTGCTGGAGCTGCTGTGACCCTCTGGTCCTTACCCAGAGTCTGCAGGGTGGGGATGCAGAAGCTGGGAGCCCTGGCTTTAAGAGCTAAGAGCAGCCCAGGCTGGTTACAACCCCTCTCCTCACTTCTCCAATGTTCTTGCCATGAGTTGTTACTAAAAATACATGTATTTTCTGCCCCTGGTGTATCAAACACATTCAACCCTTAAGACAACCCTGGGGAGAGGAGTTAGTGGTTACAGTACACCCACGGGCACATAGAGCAGAGCTGTTGAGCTAAGGTTTCTCCTCTTCTACCTGCCCTCACCCCTCTCCTGCAACCCCCTCCTCTTCTGCTGTGTATGCCCACCTAAGTCTTCTTTAGACCCTTCCTAGTGTCCTTGTCCACTGGGTGGGTGCAGGAGGGCAGAGGGAGGGGGCTGGAGAGCTTGGTGCCCCCCCGTCAGTGGGCCTGAGCTGTGGGAGCAGAGGGAGGCTAGCAGGGCCTGGGGCTCCCTCTCTGCCCTGCTCTCCCCTACTCAGCTATCCTCCCTCATCCGCAGAATTTCTAATAACCCTTCACATAGGCACAGTTTCTTTCTGCGTGCACAGCTCATTCACATGCATTTTTCTCTCCAATTCTGACCATCCACCCTGTTTTGCACTGGGGGCATTGAGATCAAGAGATGACTTTCTCATGGTCTTTCAGAGATGCTGGGTCCACAAGTCAACCTCTAATGTGAGGTCTCAACTTTCTGGATTTGGCCAGGCTTCTGCAGAGACCTCAGGCACCCTTCACTTTGTGGGAAGTGACCTTTACCAGCCACTTTGGGCAATGCCACACACTCCCAGCTTGGAGATTAACCTAGATGACAGCTTCAGAGAGCAGCCTCGAGGGGTGGAGCTGGGCTGGGCCAGGAGGGCCAGGACCTTCCAACTCTCCTCCAACCTCCGCCCCTTGGCAGCCATTCTCCAAGCTCTGGTGTCAGAAAGCATTTCCATCTGTGGAGATCTGATACTTCCTCTGCCCGAGATGGCAAGCCACCTTCTGCCAGGGAGTGACTGAGCTGACCATGGCTGTGACTCTGTCAAAAGAAACAGGTCTCATAAATACCTCTGTCATCTCTCTCCATTTTTTTATTTTTTTATTTTTTTCCTCTTTTACTTTCTTATTCCAATCCCTCTTCTGCCAATGCCTTCACCACCATGTGAGAGACTTTAGGGTGTGGGCATGTGGAAAGGAATGTTCTAGAAGGGCTTAGGGGTCCTGCATCATGATCCAAAGTGCCAGGAGCACTTCTCCTCCCTCTCTCCCCATCTCCTCTCCTGGCCTCTTCTGCTCAGTGCCTCCCTCCCTTCCTCTGGCTCTCCAGGGCACCCTGGGACCCAGACTAGAGGTCCTCCTCTCCTATGGCAGACACCCATCCTTGCCACCCCTGCTCACACATGCACACACCATCATCCCCATCCCCACCTCTCTAAGCCCCTCACGTGGAGCCAGGTGCCTGGATTTCTGGCAGAAGCTGGAGGGTCCCTCTCAGTCAGCACTCTCCCTGGACAACAGCCCTTCTCCCACCAGAGGCAGAGGTTGAGACCTGCTGCTGCAGAGAGGCTGTCTGGAGACATGGGGCCGGGGCTCGGGGTCTGGTGGGAGGCCGGAAAGTGAGGCTTTGGATGGGGAGAGGGAGGCCAGGGCCTGCTCCTCTGCATCTGTGCCCCGTGGCAGCCGGCCAGGCTGTGGAGTGAAGCGCTGCCTGCGGCTCTCCCGGGGAAATGTGATTTCCCCTTGAGTGAAGCGGACTGTGCAGTGTGGAAATTGGCTCTTTTCTGAGCGAGCGCGGCTGTTCTGGCGTCGGGGCGGGCTGGGCCTGCGGGAGGCCGCGCTGGCCCCCAGAGTGAGCCGGGAGCAGCCATGTGCTGAGAACTCATTAGGGATAAATCAAACTAGTACCAGCATGAAGCCCACACCCTCCCTGCCACTGCGCCTTCCTTCCCCACCTTCTCGAGACCCTCCATTTGCCCCCACACCCCCTCCCCCAGCCTAGGCCCACTCCCTGCAGACCCCGAGCAGGGGGGAGCCCACGTGCCCACAACCACACACGCCCACCTCCGCTGCCCACACTCCCGGAGCAGGCCTTGAATCAGTGTTCATTTACAAATAAATCTTTTTTTTGTTTGCTTTATGTGTGGCTGCTTTTGGGGGGAGAAGTAGGGACCACTCTGGGGAACAAGGTTAGCTACCAGTTCTAGATCTGGCTAGGGGCATGGACTGGGAACTCAGTCACCCTGCCACCATCTTTCCACCCCAGCACACCTGCCTTTACAGCCCTGGAGGGGAGGCTCCAGCTGTGGCCAACTTGGCCTCTCTCACGTGTATCCCCTGGGGTAAGGAAAGCCCCCAGTGGCCTGGCCCAGAGAGCATGGGCAAAAGTGACCTATGGACAATGTCCCTGGTGGCTCACCAGGGAACCTCACTGCACAGGAAAGACAGGGCCCACAGAGGGGTGAGCTGCATCTAAGTGGAAACCCACTTCCCTGCCAAAGGGCAAAAGGGAGAGAAAGAGAAGAGTAAGAAAGAAGGCTGGCGCCCCACATGATAAGCGAACAGAGCAGCTGTCCTACGGGTGTTTGTTGGGGCTTGGTGTCATCACAACCCGCCATCACCTTTCTTCCCTCTGGGAGAGATTGGCAAAGGCTGTTGCTTGCACACCCAGACTGGGGTGCAGGACTCTGACTCCACCCCTCTCCTGCCCATTGGTGACCCCAAGGGATTCCTTGGTTTTTTCAGCTGTAAAATTCGTGGCTTGGACCAGGATGATGTCCCGCTTGAATACTATGATCCCATAGTTACCTGGGTCAGTGAAAAAGGCATACAGGCCTCATCTGACTGGTTCAGGTATGAAGCCCTCTTTCTCCCAAATTCCCCAGGTAATTTTCCACCAGGCCAATGCTACCGTCCTGCCTTTGGAAGCTGATCTCTGCTTGGGGAAGGGGTGGGAGGCTTCTGGTGCCCCACCCACTCGGGGTTCTGCCTCAGCAACCTGCGGAGCTAAGGCTCCTCTAGGATTCCAGAGGGGCAGAGACCAGGGGGACCGTCACCACAGTCAATCCGGGAGGGGCCTGAGAAGGCCGCTGGCCCTCACATTCATCCGTTTGTGCCTTCGGAAGTCTTTCCTGAACCACCGACTAGGTGTCAGATGCTGTGATGGGCGCCTACATGAAAGGAAGATAAATGGATTCAATTCTCCCACACCCACCCCAAAATAAAATTCCCAGGTTTACAAATGAGACTTTTCTAAGTCACTCTAGAGCAAGGGGAGAAAGAGGCAAAGCCTTATGAGATGGTATTAAGTGCTGCCAGTGTGGGGGTGCAGGCGGACAGCTCTGCTGCCTCTCAGGCCTTTCTCCAGCATCCCCGTTTTCTCCAAGGAACACCAGTGGCAAACTTTAGGTCTCCAACCCCAAAGTCAAACCTGTCTTCCCCTCTTTCCTATCCCCCATGCTTCTGTGTGAGGGAGGGGAGGGTGCTAGACAAGGAGGATTCAAAATGTCAGCATCCTTCCCCTGCTTCCTCTGGCCCTCCAGCCAGCCACCATCTGCTGACCTTACCCCAGCCAGGAGCCTGGGCCCACCAGGCTGTGTCTCAACTGCTTCTTTGTTCCTACCCTGGGAAAGGGAGGTGGGTGCCCAGAGCCTAAAAACAGACCAGAAGCTGGCCCGCCTCCCCTAGACGTGCGATTGGCCCCCTTTTCATCTCAGCCCAGCTCCCCACACACAGGGCCAAGGGACTGGACAGAGTGGGTGATGAGCGTGGAGAACGAGACTCCAGGAAGGGTGTGGGTTTGAGGTACTTGGATCCTTCTTTCCTATCAGCTCTGGCTCACTGGTGGTGACAGTGACTTGGGGACAGGACTTGGGGTCTTGGGGACAGGATTCACCTCGGAGATCCCTTCCCCCACTCATATGTCCTCCCATGTCTGCTTGGAGGCTGGAGGGAGCAGCCTGCAGGGGCAGAACACAATGATGGGGAGAGGAAGAGAGGGAGTCACAGGAGAGGGAGCAGGTGCTGTCTCCCATCAGCCAGCCCAGGGTGGCGGGTGGGGGGGGGTGGGCTGAGACCCCAGCCAAGGCTCAGGGCCCATCTGAGCATGTCGCCTGCTAAGGAGGAGCGGAGGCGGGGGAGGGGAGGGCGGGGAGGTGAATAAATAATAGGAAATAAAACTTCATGAAGCAGAAAATAAAAGGCAGATTATACAGATGTGGCAATTTGAAGGATCATTGCCTCTGTCCTCTTTTTAACTGCTGCATCTGGAGTTTTGAAGCAGCTTATCCTCTCCCTCCCTCTGCCACCAGGTCCCCGCCTGGCTGGAGGCCCCCTCGGGGCCAAGGCACACGTGGGGACAGCACCTCAGAGGGCTCAGCCCGTGGCATTTCCTAGCACCACGTGTCACTGCCCAGCTTTGGACAAGTCCTCGGGACCTGGACAGTGGATGAGAGGGTAGACGCTGGGGTTTGGGGAAGCCCTGTGTGAAGTGTGTGTGTGAGTGAGGAGTCCCGGGAGAGAGTAGAGTGTGGGTGAGGACAGCATTGGCTGTGGGGACTGTGGACGGGGCAGGAATGGCAGGAAGGCATCCGGATGGTCTGGACCAGGTGAGGACTTTGTGCCAGGTGGGGTAAGGAAAGGCACCCCTTACAGAATGGGGCTTGGATGAGGGTTAGCTGGAGGGTGAGGGCTAAACCTCTGTATCTTCATGCAGGCAGCTGCCTTCTCCCTCTTCATCAAAATTCATTTGTTAAGCCTCAGCTTGACACTGTGCCAGGTGCTATATAAACAGACATGGTCCCTGCCCTTAAGGAATTTCCAACCTAAGACACACACACACTGACATTTTGTTGATTTTATTTTAAATATTAATGCATTCCCTACCTTGTCCCGAAGAGGTTTTGAGACAGCTCAGAGGAAACGCATGCAATAAATTAGTCAAATACCAATAAGAACAACATCGGGATCACCAAAAATGCACCATGGGGGACATCGTGGGTCCAAAGTGGCTACAGCTGAGCAGTAACTGGCCTGGAGTCTCCCAGTGACCAGGAGAAAGGGCTAAGAGGGTCACAACTTGGCTTTGTTCTCCACGAGACCACACATCCACCTAAGTCTTCCAGAGGAGATTCCTGGTGTCCTGCTCCCTTGAAGGTGGCAGCAGGAGGCAGAGACCTCCGTGCCCCGAATCAGGGGGCTTGTCTTCAGGGGTTGAGAAAGGCCAAGCAACGTGCATTTTTCCTTGCTTTTGGCACTAAAGGACATTAGGTTCCTTGGCCCTGGCTAAGAGGACTAAACTACGGGTGGGTGACGCCCTCAGAGACACCTGCCAGCTGGACGCAGCCTCGCCAGGGTTGCCCTGTCCAGCAGGGGGTGCTCCCCGGCTCAGCTGGGTGGAAATCCACAAGCAGGCGCAAAGCAGCCCTCCCTCTGCATCCGATGGTCTCCCCTCAGCACCTGGATTTCTTTCCCGGGGGTTTCGGACCCCAGCTCAGCACAGGGCCGTGACCGGAGTCGCAGTGGACATTCTAGTAGCTGGAGTCCAGCTTCCCAGCAGGCCCACTCAGGGTCAGCACGGTAACTGCGAACATGAGGGGAGATGGGACAAGACTGCTGAGCAGACGCTGGAGGAGGGAGTCAGTGCAGCTCTGTCCATGTGCCTCCTCGCAGCTGTGTCTGTGTCATACCAGACGGGGACAAAGCTATCAGAAAGCTATCAGAAAGAAACTTCTACCTGACCTCAAAGGTGCGGCAAAATGCCATCTGTTCAGATCTCCTCATCACCTGGGGGTGCTGTCTTTCAGACCAATGGACCAAGCGTCACAGAAATCATTAATAGAAATGGGCGTCGAGAGGGAACAGGTTTGGGGGAGAGGAAACTAAGCTCAATCTGACATGTAATGACAACATCTGTACAGAAATTCACCATTTCCGGGAAGATTTCTTCAGGAGCCATGTCCTATTGATGGGTAGAGCTGCAAGCCTAGATCCAGAGCAGAGAGCAGGGGCGAAAGTCTAGCTTAGAGACTTTCTAGAAGCTATCCCAAAGGCTCCGCAGTCAGCCAGGCCAGGTGTCCACAGTCACACCTTGTGGAAAGACTGAGTTCAGGTGGGAGCAACCAGCAGAGGAGAGAGAGAGAGAGAGAGAGAAATATGCAAGGAGGTAGAAGAAAAGAAATGGGAGCACTGGGTAGGATGCAATTTTGAGTTTTACATCTTCCAGCACTAAGTGTCAGACACTGGAGAAGGATCTGGAGAGATGCTGGAAGCTGATCTGCCCTGCTTCCACTCACTCTGGGAAAGCAGTCCTACTGGGAACAGAGAAGTGGGGAAAGGAGCGGAGTGGGCAAGGGAGGAATGTAGAAAATCACACACTTCCATGCGACCAAGAATCATCATCAGAGGAGGTCTCAAGGAAGAGATGGGATCTGGATATTAGTCAGTTTCTCCCTTCCTGTTCCTAGTAGTACTCAGTTACTGAGCAGCTGGTCCTGGTCCCGATCCATCGGGGGCATTGCCTCCAACCTGCTGCCTCCACTGGCCCCCGTCCCCACCTGTCTTAAAAGGTAGGCTCTGATTATCTTAAGGCCCTGGCCCTGGTGATTAGCCCAAAGATGGGCACATGGCCCAAGGTAAGCTGGTCAAAGAGACTCTATTCCTGGACTTGAGCTGGAAATGTTCAAGAAACAGATACTCCATGTGAGAGATTTGTGCCAAGAGGGAGTCTTGGGAACCACTGGCCCGTCTTGCTACTGTGAAGTTTGCTTCTGCCTCCTAGGCCTGGAAGATGGATCCCAGAGAGCAAGAGAAACATGGGGCCCTAACTCAGCTCTACTCAAACCCCACCTGACCTGGAGATAGACTGTCCAGTTCCTGAGCCAGTCGACGCTTTTCTGCTCAAGCCCCTTTAAGTCAGGATGTGTTATTTGTTGGGGAATGGATGACCACACACTGATGTAATCCCACACAGGGGAACCCTACTTAGCAATAAAAAAGATGAGCTACTGAAGGACGACTCTCAAATACATTACACCCAGATAAAGAAACCAGATCAAAAGGCTATGTACTGTTGACTTTTTTTTTTAAAGAAAAGGTGCAGATAGGAATGAAGCTCAGTAGACAGGAAGTCAGTAAGAGAGAGGAAGAAGCAGCATTTTATTTTTTCATTCAGTTGTTCATCTTGGTTGTCTCCCTGGGCCCCAGATTGTGAACTCAGGACTTTGGGATGTGTGTGGACTACTCTCAGTGGACTTAAGTGCTAAGCCATCAGGACACACCTAGATGACTCCTTGTAGATGGCATTCTAATAAATACAAGAGTGTAACGATAGGAGAGATGCATGATTTTCAGCAACTAAGAGTGGTGGAAAGATTTAGCGACAAAGGTAAAGCATGAGGAAAGTTTGGGGAATGATGAAATAGTTCTGTATTTTGATCGTAATTATAGTTACGTAACTGTGTATTTGTCAAAACTCAAAAAGAATAGAAAGATAAATTACAAAATAAATTACTACTTGGCAACATCAGACAGAGGGGTGCCGAGTGCAGAGACGCCATACGGGCCGGCACTAACAGCTCACCTTCCCTTGCCTGCCAGGCATTGTTCTGGGATGTTTATGTGCACAATTTCACTGACTCCTCAGCAAAGCCCTGTGAGGTAAGTCATGTGGTTATCCCATGTTCCAGAAAAGAAAGAGAAGTGAGGTTAAGGAAATAACTGGCTGTACAGACAGCTGGGAAAGGGACAGCTGGAACTCAGGCCTGGGCAGTGATTCTAGGACCAGGCTGTCTGAGGTCAGATCACTGCTGGAATCGGGCAGGGTCCATAGGTCGAGTGACCCATGAGAGCTGTAGGCTGACAAGACATATAGATTATGTCATCTAGGGTTATCAGTGGTCCTCAGGAAGGGTGGGGTGGGAGCCTGTTTGCAATGGCTTTGTGGATGGGAACCAGGCAAATGAAGCAGACAGCTGGCAAAGACTGCACACATCCAGATCTTAGCTGCAGAAAGCAATCACATGCAGGCTTTTTCTATTTCCTCATGATGGTGATCCTTGAAGGTGTTTCAAGGAAAGCTAAAGAAGAGGGTAAAGCAGGCCCAGACGGGCTCCCTGAAGGAGAGAGGTCCCTGGCAGAAAGAAGGCAGAGCAGTGTGAGCTGAGGCAGCTGAGCAGTGTAAGAAGGGGACAGCTTCAGAAACCCTCCAGAAGAAGGAAGAGGAAGGGAACAGGAAAAGGTGTGAGACACTATTAGCTGGTCAGGGGGCATAGCCATCCGGAAAAGCTGGAGGCAAATGAGCTGGCAGAGGCGGTGGCAGGGAGGAGCCCGTAAGCACTTGAGCATTCGCTTGGCGGGTGGGGCAGATGAGGAAGGGCCGGGGCGGGACCACCTGGCCATTGTCTTTTCTCCTTCCTTTTTTTCCCCAGTCTTAAGGAAAAGTTGCGCAAATAACATAGAGCATCTCTGTATTCTGACCCTACTGACTGGCCTTCTCATGTCATTTTATTTTCTTAAAGCAAGATTCTCAGGTGTCTTCATCAGGTGGGCCCAGGGCCCTGGAGGCTGGGTTCCCAGATGAGAAAGGATGAACAGAAGACAAACCTCAATCACTCCTGACTCTCCTGACTCCGTGAGTGGGCAAGGAGGTGGGGTGCAGACAAGAGCATTCCTGGACCATCTGACCTGCCCCAACCCAGCATCAGGATGGGAGCTCACTCCGTTTACACTTTCGGTGGTCACCTGGGACAGTTCTGTGCAGAAATCTAGGCAGACTCCATTGAAGCTCCACAATGTTCTTGCTCGCCATCTTCAGGAAGATGTGAAGGCCCACCCCTTGCTTGGTAGACTTCCCGCAGATGGTGGCAGGCTCGACCTGGACCACGGAGTTAAGGGAGTGGACGGCCCTGGTTCTGCTGGCCAAGGCACACAGGCGCGTCCTGACCCGGGCGGGGAAGCTCGAAGATGCAAGCCCGCCCCCGCGTGGTCACATGTCATATGGCAGCCCAACAACCCAGTCTGTCCTCCACGCCAGGTGAGCCCTGGCCAGCACTTTTACCCGACCCCGGAAGGCTTCACATGAGCCTAAGCAATCAAAGACGCATTGAAGTGCCACCATGCAGACAAATCTCTACCTTTTATTCTGGTTTCAGAAATAAGGGTACATGTTCAGTGAGGTCAAAAACCCACTTAAGGCTGTATAGTTTGTGAATCTGTCCTGGGCCAAGTCATGCCTACCTGATGCTAGGTTTCTACTTCCACAAAATGAGACGATCAGACTCTGCTGCGGCTGTTAACTGTCATTACACAGCATTTTCCGAGAACTTTAAAAATGCCCATCAATGCCCTTGACCCAGGACTTTTGAACCCAAACCGAGCAGGGTGGGAATGCGTCTTCGGCATGCCTCCCAGTGAGATAACGCGTGCCTCCATACTAACAGCGAGGAACCAGAGGGCAGGATGTCATCTCCTGGAGGGCAGGGATATACTGAATTCATTTTGAATTCCTGAATACTGGCTCACAAAAATTAGTCAATATGATTTGTGGAATCAGTGAACAAAAGAACACGAGTGAAGAAGAAATGATTCTGAGGTCCCCTCCACCTTTGAAACATCTATGTAGGTGTGGCCCCTGCGCACTGTTTTCTATACAAGCGTGGGCATGGATATGCACAGGCATGCAGATAAACGCGCAGACACACAGACACAAAAACATCAGAAACAGATATGCACAAAACACACCTATTCACACAGGGCAGAGGGGCAGGCTGGTCCCTGCAGGTGGCCCCTGCTACCTAGAACTCCCCTCCTCAGACCAGTGCATACTTCCTCCTTTGTTGGTCTGTATTTATTGCACACCCATTTGGTACAAGGCCCAGGCTTGGGTCCTGGCCAGACACTCCGTGGCCCCCAAAGGTCAGTCCCACTTGGTAGCATTCCAGGCCCTGGGGCTGCATACAAGCCAGGACAGAAGAGGGTGGCCCGGCAGGAAGGCTGCAGAGGCAGCGCGTTAGCCAGCAGGCAGTGAGCAGGCAGCAGAGGCCCCTCTTGGCGGGCAGCCTGCTCGCACACTTGGCTGAACAGAGACAATGCTGGCTGCTCCTCCAGCCCAGCCTCCTTCCCACAGGCAGTCTCAGCCCCAAGCCTCGGGAACCTTCCTCAGAGAACAGGCCCAGCTGGGAGCACCCAAAGGGCAGCACAAGGGGGCTCCAGAGTGAACAGCAAAGCTCCTAAGAGCTTGCCGGGGAGGGAAGGGGGCAGAAGGGTCCTGTGTCCTTCAGGAGTGAAGCTCAAGGGATGGGTGTGGGCAGAAGCCTCAGTCAGGACTGCTGCCAAAAGGTCCCCCAAGGGGATGTGTCACCACCTTTCTCCTCAGGGCCTCCCTATGGGTCTCAACCTGGGGCTCTCCTTCCCTGCTGGGGGGAAACAAAGGTCCCCTGGGCCCTTGTTCCTCGGACCTGCCACAGATCTCTGGAAGCCCCACCCCTTCCAGCCCATACTGACCGCCATGGGGGCTGCTTGGTTGGTTCGAATCCGTTAGGTGAGGCAGGGCCTTTCTCTTTTGCCCTTGGTGCACCGACTGTCAGGGCAAAGGAGTCAGGAGACAGGCACGCAGGCCCAGAGCAGTCTGAGGCCTGAGCAGGGCCCCCAGCACCCCCCAGCGGACAACTGATCTGCAAGCAACAGCATCATCGGGCCACGATTCCCGGGACTCACACGCCTGGAGCGCTCTACCAGAAGCCAGGGCCAGTGTGCCTTCCCCAGCAGGCGCCCAGCTGCCCCCAGGCTCAGGAGACACCACCACCCTGGGTTCCGGAAGGTGGAAGGAGCACACTCTGGGAGTGGAGCCTCAACCCCTCTCCTCCCTCAGGAGTGGCCAGGGACTGGGTGGCGAGGGGACAGCGGTCCGTGTCGGGGACGCCAGCAGGTGAGCAGTGGGGCCACCAGGAAATGGGCTGTCCTTCAGCAGGGGAAGGGGGCCTCCTGCCCCACCGTGGGCCATTGAACAAGGCTCCTCCAGGGGGTTTCACCTCAGGCCCACCTCCTGGGGCCACAGCATCTGTGAAGTGGCACTGGTTTCACAGCTGATTGCGGCTCCGCTTGGGGATGATCTTCCGGTAGGTTCTGCGCTCTGAGATGTTCCGCTTCACCTTGGCCGTGGTCGGGGCCTCATCCTGGTGCAGGGACGGGCTGGAGTGTGACTTCTTCAGGCTGGGCTTAGGCTCCCTGAGGCCTTCTGTCTCCCACCTCAGCTGCTCCTCCCACAGGTCCAGGTCACCAGAGGGACAGTGCAGCCGGGCCACCAGCAGCTGCACGTACATCTCATAGCGGCTTTTCTGTAACACACCAGCCCCACCAACTTAGCACCGCCCTGGCTCCAGCTCGGAGGAGGCGGGGACGTGAGGGACAGATAGCTCATGGGTGTGTGAAGCAGGGCGCTGAAACTTCTGCAGAGACAGGGCTACAGCAACAGCTGGTGTTGCGATGCGCTGGAGGAACCAGGCTTCGCCGGGCCCAGCCCTGAGCGATGAGAACCCTGCGGGTATCTGGATGGTGTTAGAGTAACTCCTGTCCTAGCGGCCAACACCGTGTAGCACCATAAATTAACATCTCTAGAATATGTGACATCTTGAGACATGAAAAGATCTGTGAAAGTGGGCCTGAGATTGGGGTAGCAAGGCACACAAGAAGTTCACATCTGTACGGGATCCTAACTGTGTCTGAATAGCATTTTAACAATTGGCATCTGGAGCACATGATGCTAACTACGCTCATCTGTTCACACTCCTAAGGCCTCACATCCTTCAGATACTGTTGCCAGTGTACTAGATGCTTCCCACCTCCATTCCCTGGATCCTCCCCCCAGCCCCTTGGAAGTGGGCTGGGACAAGACTCTAGTGGTCTCTTCCTTATAACATAGGAAATAAACCTGGGTCCTTAGGACATGTGGCTTCTGCTCTCAGCCAAAGGCGGCTGCCCAAACTGCTACCCCAAAGTAAACAGCTAAATAAAATAAATAAGGTACTTCTTCCTTCTTCCTCCTCTCTCTCCCTGCCTGTCTGCCTTTGTCACCTTCATTCCTGCCTGCGCCTTTCATTAAAAAAAAAAAAAGAAAAAATAGAAATGAGGCCTAGGGAGGACCAGGGCATATAAAAGTCCCGGCCAGTCGGTGGGAAGCGAATGGAGTTCTGCAGGCAGAACTGGGTGTTGGTGGCTACACCCAGGGGTCTCTAGGTGTGGACACGTTTCATCTCTCAACGCCTCCGTTTCCTCATCTGTAACATGAGGATGGCAGCCCCCACTGCAGAGTAGTTGATAACTAAAAACAATAAGTCTGCAAGTAATGCAAGCTCTGTAAGTACTACCTTTATTATTAGGCAGGTATTGTGGGAAACAATTCAGCTAAAACATAAGTTTTACTTCACTTTTGGAAAAGTAAAATACACCTTCAAGAGAAAAAAAAAAACTAACATCCCCTAAGAGTGTTTCCAGACTAGCAGCTGCTAAGTGTTTGCAGGACACGAGGGGAAGGGACCTACGTGCACATGAACACAAGATGTGCACACCCCAGCCCGCCTGTGTCGTCAATCAACCGCCCCGCCCCCCACATCCCCCGCCCCGCGAGGAGCCGAAGCGGCAGGAATGGAGGTGGCCACCAGGGGGCGGCAGAGAACCCAGCCGAAAGGCCAGAGAAGCCCGGCGGCGAAGACTCACCTCGTGCTCCAGGTACTCCTTCCGCAAACGGTACTCCTCCAGCTCGCGGCTGCGGCCCCTCCGCTCCGGTAAGTTCCTCTGCAGATCCAGCAGGTCATCGGCAGCAGCATCCAGGCAGTTCTCGTGGGATCGATGCTGCTCCTCCTGGGAGCGGGAGGCAGTGGGGAAAGCTGTCCCAAGACCTATCCACCGGCTCCCAACCCAGGCCGGGCAACTCCATCCCCTACTCCTGGGCCAAGGTGCACTACCCACCCTCTCCCCTGGGTTTCGGGGTCCTGGCGTGCATCCCACCCCTATCCTTCGGTTCACAAACCCAGATGTGCACCCTGCCCCCGCCCGGGTCCCACCAGGTGCGCCTCCCCTGCTCCTGGTTCCAGAGCCCAGATGCACAGCTGTGTCCTCCAGCCTTGCCCACGAGTCTTTCGCTCCTAATGCACCCCCTTCATCCCGAGCCCCCAGCCCTACTGCTGCACACCGCCCTCCCGGAGGCTGTACCAGGGAGCTCTGGGCGGGGCCCATGGGCAGGATGGGCCGGACGAATCTGCGCTGGGAGCCCACCGCGGCGGGGAAGGGCGGCGCCGAGTGCGCAGCGGCGGCCAGGTTGATGCGCGCGATCCAGGAAGTCATCTCCTTGGCGGTGCTGCGGGCAGGGCAGGCTGTGGGTCCTCGGGCCGCAGCGTCGGTCCGGCCTCCTCCCCGCTCCTCCCCCAACCTCCCGCAGCCTGCACAGCCATCCAGCAACTCAGAAGCCCTGTCCCTAGCGCGGGGAGGGGGGCGGGGGGGGGGTAACTGCAGATTTTCTCATAGGTCAACGAGAAACAGTTGGGAAGGTCATTGACATTCTATCAAATGCAAAAAAATGATCCATTGTTAGTGAGTTCCGGGAATCCTCTGTTCAGAACAGGGAAGCTGGTTTGGACTACAAGGAAGGGGCTGAGGCACTGGCAGAGGGGGCGGAGCAGGGCAGCAGGAAGCCCCATGCTCCATAGGGACAGATAGGGACAGCCCTAGGATCCCTCCATGGCAGCCTTCTAAGGCTTCTCGACATTTCCCTAAGGTCAACACAGCAGGTCCCTCCAGGGCTGGGCCAGAGGCCAGCAGAGGCTGAGCAGGGGTGTGGTGAGCAGGGTTCAGCCCAGGCCTCGCTGCTCCTCCACACTAGGCCTTACGGTGCCTGGAAGAGGTAGAGGCGCCAGTCGGCAGTCCGCAGCTGGAAGACGTGGGGCTTCTTGGTATAGTGAGTGGCTGGGGTGGCCAGCGCATGGTGTACCCCCACGGGCTCGTCCACCATGAGGCCCACCAGACTTTCTCCCTCAGGGCTGGGGTCCTCTCCCTGTCACACGGCACAGGGGCCCAGAAGAGAAGGCACCATCAGTTGCCCACCCTGGTAAATCATGGGGGCCTGCCCGTTCCCACCCTGCCCGTGGGTGTGGATGCCTCCTACCTTCAGGAAGTAGAGGACCATCCCTCGCAGCAGGGTGTGAAACATCTTCCAGCCGCGCTTGCCCCAGGGCGCTGCCCCAGACAAAATGTGAGTGGTGGGTGGAGGCACCCCCATCCAGACATACTCAGATGCCCTCTCCTTGTCCCCACACCAACTCCAGTCCCTCCCAGCATACATGCAGACATGTGCCCTAAGCAGGGCCACTCCACATACTGCACTCATCCCTGGCAGACCCGCCCCCAGGCCACAGGTACTTACTCTTCTTGCCGTCTGCATCATGGTGCATTTTCCGAGCCAGGATGCCCTGCTTATAGGTAGGCACCGTGGGGTCCTGGGCCAGCTGGAGGAAGGGGCTGCTCATCTTGCCAGCTGAAGGAGATGGCAGGGCCTTCTCGGGTCTGGCTGTATCTTCTTCATCCCTGGACATAGCAAATCAGGCTGGGAGTCTAGGGAAGGCACCCACTGTCTCCCAGGGCCTTCGCACCCCTCTCATGCTGGGGAGCCACACTCACAGATCCTTCAAGAGAGTCCTTCAGAGGCAAGCCATCAATTTTTGGAACCCTCCTACTCCCATTTCCACCACCCCAGGTATCACTTGAGTCCTCTGCCCAGAGACTGGCCAGGTGCCCTGCATTGGGCTCCACCCCATTCAGAGGGGGCTCGGTCTAAGGCCCTAAACTCTTCCAGCTCTCAGCTAGACAGGTGGAGGGAGGACAGGCCCTGAAAGAGGGGAGAGAAACATGGGAGGGATGGGGGCTTTCACTTACACGGCCCACTCGAGCTTCTCACTTCGGATAGACCAGTAGAGAGCCTGGAACAGAATCACAGGTGGGCAGGGGAATCGCAGACCGTGGGCCTCAACTCCCTCTGGCAGAGCTAGGAGAGAAGCATGCCACGCCTGCCCCTCCACCCTGCCATACTGCCCTTCCTCTTTGAGCCAGGAAGCAGTGCATCCACCCACACAGGCAGGCATGCAGCAGTTTACCAAGCACTGGCCACGTGCGGGGCAGCATGCTAGCAGCTAGAGACACGGGGATGATCAAAGCAATCCTAGGCCCTACCTGAGCTTAGTGAGGCCTGAACTAGTTCTCTCGGAGAGGAAATGAATGTCCCACATATCATCCTGCCTAGAGGGATCTGACAGAGAAGGAATGGGTGACTATCAGGGGCAATGAATATATGGTGAAAGAATGAATGAATGAATGAGTGAATGAATGAAGAGGGAGCTTTGAAATGAAAAAATAGAGAGCACTGACGGCGATGCATCTTGCTGGCTTCGTAACCTGGTAATGCCTAGCAGAGTGTGCAGTACACAGTAGGTGCTCAATAAATGTTCACTGACTAGACAGAATGCATGCTCTAAATGCTTATGAAAAGCATGCTGTGTGCCAGGCACTATGTGGGCACTCGACACACTTCATTTCTTCATGACGATGACACTAACGTGGGTACTGCCCCTCAAGGAACTGAGTTGGCCCAGGGCTAAGCTGCCCAAGTCTAGAATTCAGATCCTGGGACAGTTGGCTCCCCATTCCAGCTTCAGACTTGTCCTGGTTGAAGCTCGTTCATTCACAGAACCAAAAACCCAGACTGTAGGGCCTAATATGACAGAGACATTCAAGAAAACACTTTAGGGATCCCAGGCCCAGAGACTCTGAGTCTGTGGGGCCCAGAGGTGGGCTGGCTGGTGGGTGTGTGCAAGCAACAGTTCCCAGGCGATGTGAGCCAGGCTTGTGGAGGCCGCCCTTTTAGTGGCCCTTTAGCACCTAAGCCCTGTCCTTTCCAGGGTCTTTCTGCAGAGCCAGGCCTAAACCCAGCATTCTCCTGGAATGAGGCTCCAGGACCCAGACAGGGATGGCGTGTGAGCCGGCAGCAGCTCCAGCACCCCACCTTCAGCAGCAGCTTGGGGAAGTTCCCACCGTCCTGCAGGCCACTGAGGTTGGTGATAAATTCCTGGCAGCTCATGCTTCTCCCAATGTTCTGTGAACATGGAGAGAAGTGGGCAGTGGTCACACACCCCGCTCCCCCATAGAGTAGACGCCGCCCCCCCCCTCACTCTGGAACCTTCTCCAGATCCCCAGGCCCCCACCCTCCAGGGCCCTTCAACAACCCTATCCCAGGCCCCCTCCCTGTCCCTGCCTGAGTCCCCTGGATGCCCACGCCCTCTCACCTGCCCGTGTAGGTCTGTGTTAAGGAGCATGATGGCACAGGTCAAGGTGTGTACAGAATCTGACCGACAGAGAGAAGGTCTTTGGAACCAGGACCCTATGTTACCTCTGTCCCCCAAATGCTCTGATTCTCCACAACCCCCAACACACGACCACCAGCCACCACCCAGTGACTCCCGAGCAGACATGGGGAACAGGGCCACGCCAGCGCAAGGACGACGACTGGAAGCGAGACACCTTTAGTAACGGCAGCAACCAGGTCAGAGCTGGCTCCTGATCTCTCCCTTCTGGTGCTGGCAGCCCCATGGTAAAGGCCTTCTGAGATCACCCCAAGTTCCCCTGCCCAGCCCTCAGGCCAGCCCCTCCCTACCTACTGAGGAGAAGCACTCGGGATTGCAGTGATGGAAGCGCCTAGAGAACTGGTAGAGGACTCGCTCTCGCTCCTGAGTCTCCCCGCTGAGCACCAGGGCCTGGAGGAAGCTCCTGGAAGAAGGTTCAGGTTAAGGACAGAATCCAGCTGGGGCAGCCAACAGACCCCAGACCTCGGGACCAGATTCCAGCCTGGGTCCGCCCTGCCACTGCCCCGCAGACATCCTGCTCATGACGTCCCCAGACAGGGCCCAAAGGCGTACCGGAGAGCGCGGTCCAGGCTCTGGCCTCCAAACTGGAAGAAGGACAAGTACTCCTCGGCCACGGCCCTGCTGAAGTCATTGCTGTGGAGGGAAGTGGGGGTGAAGCCTCAGCTGGAGGCCAGGGGTCCCCAGGGCCTGCACACATCTGGGGAAACAGCAGAGAAAGGCACAGCCCAGGCTGGAACCTAGTTCCTGGGAGGACAAGGGACAGCTGGGGCCAGGTCTGCTGCTAGCATGTCATCTAGTGTTGAGTGGTAAGACCATGTGGAATTGGGGTGGGGAAGCAAACTGGGGGGCGCTGGGGGCTCTAAGCAGGGACCAAGGGCGTGGAGGAGGCTGCACAAGTGTGACTAAGAGGAAGAGGCAGGCAGGCAAGAGTGGGGGAGGCAGCAAAGAGACCAGGATGGAAAGCTGGGATGTGAGAGCACAGGACAGGAACCAAGAGGGTGGCTACCAGTGGGGGCCATCACCACTCTCCCCTGTCCTGCCCCAGCCCAGCTCCTCTGGTGCAAAGCCCCTTACTTCTTCTGCAGGTAGGCAGCCACTTCAGATTTCCGGAAGCCCTCCAGGTGATAGAGGCGAGAGGCCAGGTTCCAGGCCACCTTGTCAGTCCTGACCCCGTTCACGAACTTGTCTGCAGCCTGTGGCCCTGGGCCTTCCTCGGGAGACCGGGCTTGGGGCATGGGGCAGTCGGGAAGCCTGCAAGAGTCCATCCGCGTCCTCAGACATCCCACTTGGGATGAACAAGAAAGCGCTCTGGGGCAAGTCAAGAATGGGACACTCAGTGTATCCCCGGCCACGGGGCCTGTCGGTGGGAAGGAGTCAGCCCAGGGCAAGGTCAGCAAGGGTTGGAGCCAAGTTCAATACCACATACTTTGTCAAGTAAGTTGGAACAGGGTTCGGAGCCTCAGTCACCTCGTCCAAAGCCCTTTGAAGGCCCATGGTGTTCGGTCCATCTCAAGTTGGGGTGGACCTGTCTCCCAAACCACTGCAGACCACTTGTCCCTCTCACCTGTCCTTCCACCCTCAGCGTGCTTCTCTACTGCCGTCCTGACTCCCCCCAGCTTCTCGATCAGGAGCCCAGGAGGTGCAGGGATGAGAACGGGGCTAGACTGGCTTTAGGAACGGCAACAGCTGGAGCATCACAGCTGCTGCCCAGTCGCTCCCTCCTTGCGCCGGCAGCCCCGTGGTAAGCAAAGGCTTCCCCACGACGCTGGGTGGGCACCACTAAGAATGCACAAGGTGCGATAGCCTCGGGGAGTCTGATGCTCAGAATCTCCCGAGTCCCCAAGTCCAAGGTCTATGCGACTCTTCCCTTTCCCCTGCAGCATGGCAGCTAAGTAGAGGGTATCCCTGTCACCAAATACTATCCAAGTCACCACAGTAAAGGAGTCACCAGAACATGAAGATGGTAAACTGACCACTTACACAATTAGGGTTCATGCCACAGCCCTGCACTCTTAACACTAACGACCCGGTGAGGATGGTATCATCGCTGGTGACGTCCCTAAGACTCACACACATCCAGCCACACAGGGCCCGCCTCCTGGAGCCGACTGAGAAGTGAAAATGTGAGTCTTGCTAAAAATCTGAGGTTGGCCCCAAGTCCCTGAAAGTGATTCTGGAAGACTCCAAGAATCACATGGAAAGTCACAAAGTGAGTTCAGTGACCTCTGAAGAGGAGAAGTCTACAGAACAGACAGGTGCTGCAGCTGAGGAAAACTGTTTGGATAATCCACTGGCAAAGTCCTGAAATACTTTTACAAAATGACCCGGTCAATTAGTGTGGTTGCGAAAATCCTGTCTAGACGGCGAAGCACTTTTCGGGTTAAAAATACGATGCAAATAGAGTTGCCAAGTGTGTTTTCAGTGAGTGGATTGAATGGAACATGAATTACATCTTGATAAAAGCTGTTTAGTTCAATATAATTTAAGAACAATAGTAGATATGAAATAAAATAAAAGTGACCATCCTGATCTCACTGTGAAAGTTGAGCATGGATGAAAGACATCTATCTCATTGGGCCGGGAAAATGAGACCTCTCATGTTGTGTTGAATATAAAATGAAATGAACACATATATGTAATATTTAGCATCATTTACGCAGAAAAGACCCAATGAGATACTTTTTCATTACTCACTACAACAGTTAGGTTCTCAGGTAGATTTACTGCTGTCGGGTTGAACTCACCCTCCCGCAGTCCAGAGAACGCCGGGCTGTGGAGCTCCAGCCTCTGCGGTCCTGGCTGGGCCTGCACCGTTTACTTTCTCTCCCAGGTCTGGAGTCTCTCCTGCCTCTTCTTTCTCCAGAGAACTTGGCTCTGACCCGTCCGCCTCCAAGAGTGAAGGCCACGAAACATCTAGTGTCCGCTTGGGGACAATGCCAGCTGACTGGGGACTCTGGAGCTGCGGGCTGCCTTCCTGGGAGGTCACAGGGCTGGGCCTGGGGCCGGAGACTCTGTTCTCAGACTCGGGGCTGCTTGGCTCTGATGAAGAGGCTGGGCTCCCCCAGGGGCTGGGGGTAAATGTGTAGGGAGTAGACTCCTGGGGACAGTCAGCATCCCTGTCACCTAAAGAAGACTGGAGTGAGGCCAGCAGCGGCCAAACAAGCTGGGCTGCCACCTCCACCAGCTGCCCCTGGGGCTCCTCCCCTGGGGCTGGGCAGCACGTCCTGTTTCTCCTTCAGGCAGTGCCCTCCCACATGCAGAGGCAGTGGACAGAGGCCTCCCAGGACTCCAGCCCCGAGGCCACCAAGGGTTCAGGACTTCTAAACCACCAAACCCAGGCATGGAAAATGCTGGGTCTTTTGTGCATTTCTTCATTTACTCTCTGAGATGGGTATTTTAAAACCCATGGTACTGATAAAGTCACAGAAGCAGAAGCATGATTTAACCCCAAGTCTGTCTGGCTCCAACACAAGGCAATGGCACCACTTAATGACACCCATGATTCCAACAGCAAGTCTCGTCCCCACTCCAGGCTCCAAATCCCGGCCCCCCATATTGGGTCTCACCGTTGTCCTTGGAGAGAAGAGGCACCGGGGGCTCAGAAGGTCGATCTTCTGTCTGCCAGTCCTCAGGGCTGGGCCAGGCCTGCGGGGAGCAGCTCAGGCAACTCCCTGAGTCCTGGGGA
The DNA here is from genome assembly GCA_004363575.1 of Solenodon paradoxus. Taxonomy (NCBI): domain Eukaryota; kingdom Metazoa; phylum Chordata; class Mammalia; order Eulipotyphla; family Solenodontidae; genus Solenodon; species Solenodon paradoxus. The sequence continues at coordinate 208,428 of RJWH01000924.1, forward strand.
GCCTGAGAGGGCAAGGGGGTCGGGGGGACAGACAGGGAGAACAGGAGGAGGGAAGGACTACGTAGAAAGACTACGAGTACGCAGAGCCTCCCCTTCCTGCCGTCTTCCCACCCAGACTATAAGGCCAGTTCCAAAGAGGAGCCCTGGATGGGATAAGAACCACCTCCTAAGAGCCCTGGGATTGTGCCCTGGCAATCACGGATTCACGCCCCCCTTTCCAGATAGAGAAGGTGAGTACCAGAGAGGGGCAGTGACTCGCTCCAGGCCGCACAGGATGCGTGGTGGGAGAAGGGCCAGACCCAGTATGTCCTGTTCCCCAAGCCTCGGCTGTGTCCACACAGGATGCTGCAAGGCCAAGACTGCCTCCCTGAGAAGCCGAGAGAGGTTGGGGGACAACTTTGGTCAGAGGAGTCCACTCCCATGACTTTTCCTGACCCCATGAGCCCTCCCAGGCTTTCTGACCATAGTCACTGACTTCCAGTCTTGCTGTCCCGTCCTCCCTCCAGATGGCCTGTCCCCTGTTAGTACCAGCCTAAAGAGCGGCCGTGTCATAGGAAGGCAGCAGCTCCCAGCACTGGGGCTAGGCTCCGGCATCCCAGATGGGAGCAAACTGTAGGCTCCAGGTTTTCCCTGAGGCCCCAAGGGCCCCAGAGTGAGAAGGTCTCAGGGTCCCAAGAGAACCACTTCTGCAGGACAGAGCCCCAACGACCCCACTGGGACCCCTGCCTATGATGAAGGGGACTCACACAACACTTCAGAGCTTCTCTGACCTCTGGGTCAGGTGAGAAAGCCGCTCAGTTAATAGCTCTTCTCCACTGTTCTCTGTGACAAGCGATTAGAAAGTTACAGCTCTCCTCTGCCATCTTGAGTCTCCTTATCTCCCAGGCAGAGGCCTCCCTGGGAAAACTATGCTCTCTATTGTCTTACATAACTTGTCTCCATAACTTGTCCTGGTTGGTGTCAAGGACTCTGCCTTTGTCATGGGGGCCTGGTCTATTGACACTGGACATGCGGGATGGAAGAGGGTGAGCTGAAAGTAACAAAGTGCTGAAAACTCTCAAGTGAAAAAGAGAACAGGACTCTTCAGTCATCTCCCTGTCAGGGACAGAGGTCATCCTTGCAGGCTGCCCCCGCCTGGGGACAGGGAGGCATGTCTTGGAGGTGGGAGAGCAGAGTGTGAGAATGGCCAGCCTGCCCTGCAGTTGGAAGAGCAGCTTGTTCTCTTCTCCATGTGTCCTGACACAGTCCTTAGGGCGGGCGCAGGGACACACTGTGGGCTCCCTTGCCATCGTGTTCAGGTGACATCATAGCATATATAAAACTGTCTTAACTCGGAAGGTCACACTGGGCTGCTTTTCTCTTATAATACGCCAGGACCGCCGAGGCCCTGGCCTCTGAAAAGCGTGTTCTGGCCAGTGATGGCAGCACAGGCCCTTCTTCCATGTCCCCACATGCAGCCTCAGTTGGTTCCCAGCGTTTGGCTTACCTCACTCTCCTCCTGGCCAGGAGGGTGTACGGGAGCCCCGTCGGTGGCATCCAGCATGGCCCAGGATAAACCGTGCAGTTTGTAGGTGGGCACAGGGAATGGAGGGGTGGTGTGCCCACTGGAGTCAGCCGCGCTGGGCCCCCAGTCCAGCTTCCTTCCCAGTTCCTCAGGCACACCACCCCCTGGCAGGGGAGGCTCCAGGGGCCTCAGGCTCGGGGACTCAGTTCTCACAACCCCAAGGGAGTCTGAGAATGCCCAGGAGCAGCGAGCTCCGGTGTCATTCCCGGAGTCAGAGCAAGGGCTCTCCAGGAAGAGGGGGTTATCGAAGAACACGCTCTCCTCCTCGGCACCCCACTCCGAGGAAGAGCCTGAGGACCCCTCCCTCGGCCACACTGGGATCTGGGTCTCCCTCTCAGGTTCGCTGCTGTGTCTCCCTGAGGCCTCGGCCTGCCTTGGTGGACTGGGGTGGAGACCAGAGGCCCGGGGACCCGCTGGGCCAGAGGACAAAGTTGGGAGGTCCACTGGGGACGTGGGGAGGCAGCATCTCAGCTCGGCCCTGAGTCCCTCGGTCTTCTCCAGCTCCTCCTCCAGGTCCAGGACGCACATCTGGGCCTGCAGGATGCCTGCCCAGAACACTACCTGGGTGGAGTTGCTCTGGCTCTGCCGCAGGCCCCGCTGGGAGGCGCTGCTCCCGGGTGGCTCGGGCTCTGCCACGGCTTCCCGGAGAGAAGCATCCTGCCGGGTGGACACGGGAGGCTCCAAGGCCCAGGGCTGTTCCCTGCAAGGTTCCAGAGGGGCAGGGAGGCCACACATTTCCCTCAGGTGTGCTCCAGGGGGGGACGGCAGATTGTCTCCCAGGTAGATGTCGAGCAATTCCACAGTCTGGGCATGGTCAGCAAGTCTGTCGTCACCCATCATCCACGGTGCCAGCTGTGGGAGTCCCCAGAAGTGTCCACCTTCACAGTCCAATGGCCATGGGGGTTACAGGGAGCGCTGGTCGGCGGGGCAACTGGGAATCCACATCTACCCTGTGAATGCCCAAAGCAAATGCAGGTCAGCAGACGGCTTCAGCCTGGAAGCACATGGCTGGTGTGTCAGGCATGTTTGGGGGTGTCTGCTACAGTCACGGCCCCAGCTAGAGGCCTGCCCTCTGCAGCCCCAGGGTTGAGGGTGCACCGATGCACCATCTGACCCCACAGTCACAGCTGCTTGCACCAGGTGCCCCTGCCCAAAGACAGCTATCTGTGGCCTAAGGTGACCCCGAGTGACGGCCGAAAAAGATGAGCAGGCCAAATCAGGATGGCTGTCTTGAGACTGTGCATTGGGGGGATGGAAAGACTGAGACCACTGGCAGCAGAAGCAGAAGACAGAAATGCCTCAAGCAGCACTGACAGCAGAGGGATGCCGCTAGGGACACCCCGTAAGCCAGAATACAGGGGAGCCAAGCAGGCACACTTGAGGCAAGGAGGACAGAAGACTCAAAGGGGAAGCAAACACTCAGGAAGGGAAGGCCATGATCTGCCCAATTCCATCTCCCAAGGCGACTGGAAGGGAGTCGCTGCAAGGTCCCCAGAAGCAGCCTGCATGGTCCGGTCAGCAGACTACTGCTGGTCTCCTTCACAGAGGTGCAGTGTGGCCCCAAGGGAGGTAGGTGGTGGGGCTCCCAGAAAGCTGGGCTGAGCTCCGGGAGGGAGGAGCTTCACTGGGCAGACCAGGCTGTATGGGGAGGGGAAGCTGGGCTGTGGTTGTGGTCGCCCAGGGCCGCACCACAGCTGCTCAGAGCCGCCTGCGCATCACCAAGCTGCCACATAGCGTGGGACCTTATCACACACCATCATGGAATCTCACAAGCTACTCCGTGAAAGATCTGTCTCCACCCACTGCATGGACCACAGGTCCCATGTCTCAGTGTGGCCCCGCATCTTCAAAATAACTGCCTTGACTTGACCCCCTGCTGGTGTTGACTCTCAGGAAGCACAGGGGTGAGTTCGCAGGCCCTTAGGACACATATTCCCATCATCGATGCACCCCTGGCCTCATCACATCTTTTCTCATTTTCCCTTTGCCTCAGTTTCCTCACTCACATATTTCCATCTTGAAAACCGTGTGCATGCTTGCAATCACTATTGAAATATTATGGGCAACGAAGGTATAAATCCACACACACAGGTGCTCCCAACTTGTGACAAGTGACTCAGATTCCAAAGAATGACAGCGCCTTGCACGTGTGCAGCAAACCACTGCTCACCCACCTCACCCCCGAAGGGAGCAGCACCCTGGTCTGTTGGAGAGATGAAGTGGAGATGGCCCTAATGGGCCACAGCTGGGCACAGGACGGCTTCACCTGTTCGGTGCCTCCACGGACACCTGTCTCCCGCAGAGGCCATCTGCTCAGATGACCTTCCCAGCTCCAAGCCACTCACTACCTGACCCACAGTGGTCATTCCTCTGCGCACAGAGAGCCGGGGTTGAATGAGCGACTGCACAGATGGGCTCAGCTGGCAAGGAGCTGAGTGAGCAAAATTTCTGGAGCCCCTGGAAGCCTCCCTCAGAAGGGAAGTGGGGCTAAGAGAGGGGATTCAGGCCCAGAATTCTGCCCAAGCTTGATCCTCAGTAGACAATAATGGGAACCCACAATGCTCTCAGAACAAGGCCAGGAGGGGCCCATTCTTTAAGGTCTCCTGGAAAACACACGTTAGCATTGAGGATGCTGGAGAGAAACAACAGAACCACCAGAAATTTCAGATTCCTGTTCCTCTAAAAAGCATCCTTCAAAAAGCCCCTCAAAACCAGAGCCCCTTTGTGGATTTACACTTCTCCTCTGTCCTGACACCTGACATTCCAAAAAACTACAGCCACTTTCCAGAGACCAAAGAGAAGGGAGTCGGTTTCCAAGGGGCACTGGGGAGTGGAGGTGTCCCGAGGCAATGGGCAGAGAGGGGCCGTCCTGGGAGGCCGAGGCCTTTCACTTGTGGAATATGATGCCCTGCTGGTGTCTGAGAATTACTGGTGTGGGGAGGCCTCCATCCACTCACACTGGTTATCACCATCCCGATATTTGGGCCATCCTCACACTTAAAATCTACTCATTATTTATCTACAATTCAAATTTCACTGGAAATTTTTTATTTTATTCTGGCAACCCAAACCCATGGGGAAGGTATAAGGATGACGTGAGCCCCTGCAAAAGGCCAGCTCTTCAGATCGGTGTTACAGCCATACCCTTATCTATCTTGCTGGTCACCCCATGAATGAGGTAAGTGGTTACATCTTCCTACTAAGGAAGTTAAGGCTCAGAGAGTTTCCGGAATTTGCCCAGGATAGCTCAGGTGATGAGTGAGGGAGCCGGGGTCTCTGCCCAGGTCTAAGGCACTCCTAAGCATCACTCTCACATCCCACCCATAAATCGAATCCCATGTAAACACTTGAATTCCCTTGGGAGAGAGTCCCTAAAATTCACCTTTTCCCATTGTGCAGTGTGCAATGCCTGCTTGGTCCAGAGGTGGTGCTACAGAAAAGTCTGTGAAACTTGTAGAGCAAAGATGGAGGGAGGGAGGGAGGAGGAATGAGGGGTGGGGTGGATCCTCAGAAAGACTCCCTCGACACCCTGAGTAGAGAACTGGGGAGACTGAGGTTAGGAGCCAAGCTCGGGCTGCATGCACCTCGACTTTCTCAATTTCCACCCCTAGTGTTTAGTGAAATCTCTTTTGAAATGGCTTGTCTCACACATCCTATGCAGGACGGAGGGAGAAAGTCTCCGCCACTAGCCTCACAGCGCAGGTTTTGTTAACCTATGTCAGTGGCCTGAGCACTGTGGTGGCCCAGGAAGGTTAAGCTCTAGAAGAAGCAGAAAGGCTCTTCTGAATCTGAAAAACTGCTTTAAGTTCCAGAAGATAGAGAAGGGAGGGGGCTGAGGTGGGCCAGGAGAGCCGGCTCCGCCTGGAGGTAGCTGACACACTGACTGCATTCCAGGGAATTTCACCATGAGGGGCTTTCTCACTGGGAACGCCACAGGGCTAAGCTTGTGTCCAGCTGACAGCAGTGGAGGACACAGGAAACTGACCACTGGAGAACCAGAAGGAGCCTCCCACCCCTGAGGAACCAAGGGTGGAGTTCACCATCTGGTCTGAAGTTGAAGGACAGATGTCCCCGCCAGAACCTGGAGCCTGAGCACTGCATGAGACATGACTGGGGAGGCCCCACATCCTGCCCACAGGAAGGAGCTTTCATGCAAATGTGCACAGAGGTGAGGGTGGGGGCGGGGGTGGCAGATGAGACTCAGGCAGGAGGGAGAACAGAGAGGATGGGGCAGAGCACCTACGTGTCCCCAGAGCCACTGTGGGGAGGCAAGGACCACAAGGAAGGCTCAGGGCCACCTGTCCCCTCCCTCCACAAAGAGCTGAGGTGCTGCTTCTAATGCCTGTGCTGGTGGCTCCTTGTCTGTGGGAGGAGGGAGCCCTGAAATGCTCTCAAGGCCCCAGAGGCTGGGGACACAGACCCACTTGGGGCCCATTTTTCAAACCTGGGTCAGGTCCAACAGTTCCCTGAGGTGCTTATTAATAGCTGGTGATGACTCCCCCTTCCCAGCCTTGTAGCAGAGGAAGGACTCCAACGACAGGCCTGAGACCTAGCGAGAGGGAGCCGAGCGGGGGCTTCGTGGGGGGCAGGCAGACAACCACCATGAGGACAGCTACAGCCAGAAGGCCCTCTAGTGTCCCATGCTCCAGTGAAACTGTTCCTGTAGCTCATCAGGCCAACAGGCCTGAACCGGAACTGCCCTGGCAAACCTGCAAGTCAGGTCCCTACCTCTCCCAGGGCCTTCTGGGTGGGGCTCAAAAGTCAGGTTGGAGCTGGGAGCCCCTAATGGCCCGGTGGGAGTCTAGCTCTTACAGAGACTTCACACAACGCTGCCCCGGGCCCGAGACTGGGCCTTTCTGGCCTCCTTCCTCCAGGGTCTGGGGTCAAGGCTCACTTGGGCCTCCGGCTACGACTGGCCCCACCACTGGGTACTAGAAACAGCCGCCACCAGGGAGGCCCACAAAAGGCGGCCCAAAGCAAGGGGCCTCCCGGGCTCCTTCATCCAACATAACCTGAGACCCTCAGGGTTTCCGGGGAGAACAGGGTAAGGGGGTGATAGACAGGAATCAGGGAAAGTCCGGGCAGGAGGGGCGGGTGAAGCAGAAGGGCATGGAGAGAAGGCGGGAGAAGGGTGGCTTGGCAACCCCCGGCCAGGTGCAGGTACACGGTAGACCCGCAAGCCCTTGTCCCCCTCCTGCCACCTGCTCCAGCCACGGCCACAGGGCTCACACATGACTCCACATCCCTTGCTCTCACCATGTCCCTCCCGAGAGGGCCCCCTCACTCACCTCCGAAGGACCCAAGAAGACTGCGTGGGTCTGGGTCCCCCAGATCAGTTCTTGCTGCCCAGCCGTCTGGCTGCCCAGTGACTGGTGAATGTGGTGGCTGAGCTTCCGACTTCCGCTCCCCTCACCACCCGGCAGACTCACCCCTCCCTGTCCGCAGCCTCCCCAGGGCTCCCTCGTAGCTCTGCACCTCACACTTCCTGCCCGCAAGATAAGCGCCCCCACTCCCAGGCCCAGCACCTCAGGCCCCCTGCCCCAAGCCCTTGTCCTCTGGCAGCCCCCACCGTGCAGTCCCCACCCAGAGGGGCTCTGCAGGGACCCCAGCCCTCCTCCCAGCCCAGCCTGGAGAAGAAAGGGGAAGGCTCCCTGGACTGTGAGTAGGCCCGGCCCCACCCTCCATGGGTCTGTCACCAAGTTCTCATCAGCTCTCAGTTCCTCGTAGGGCACCCACTGTGACACAGGAGGGCCCCAGGTGGAGCAGCTTTCCCTTTCTGTTTTTAACAATGCTCATGCAGTCACAAAATGACCCCCCATAAATAACACCTCCACCACTCTTTCACCCACTCTAGGAATCTCATCATTACGCAGACCCGGAGGCAGCCAGAGAGGTTATGCCATTGCTCAGGACTGCGCAGCTCGGAAGGCACAAAGCTGGGGCTAGCACTCAGTGATGAGAGCGGTCTGCGCCTGCCATCCACTCCCCGGGGATCCATGCTGCACATCTGTCTGCAGGGATGGACTGCGGGTGTGGACTGAGGCTCGGGGGGAGCAACACTCACTGTGCCACCCTCCCCCATGACATCCAACTCCCCAGCCCCAAATCCCACCAACTTCTGTGCTGAGCATCCAAAGACACGCACACCTGCGCACACCCCACCGCCAACCAGGCTCTAGTCCTCATCAGGTCAATTCCAGCAGATTCCTCACCCGCGAGTCCCAGCCTCAGGGCCTTCAGAGCCAGGCCACCCTGGCCTGTGGTTTAGCAGGCTGGCTCTACACTGTCCCCCCAGCACACTCCCCACCAGGGCAAGGAAACCAAGGGACGCGCCTACCACATCTTTGTCCACCACACTGCAGGCACCCAGGAGTCTGGAACTCAGCGGCTCCTGAGCCCACCGGCCACGGGGCCGTCGTATCACTGCCCGTGGAGCTCTGGGGCAGGGGGTGTGTGTGGAGGGTGGACAAGGCTTGGACCTGTGGACAAGCTGCCCACATGTGTGGCAGAGAGCCAGGGTGGGGAAGGAAAGGGGAAGGGGCCTTCACTCAGGGCAGAAGGCCAGAGGTGGGCAGTGCCCAGTGGAGGCTTAGAACCCTTATTCACTAGGAGATGGGTGGCAGGGGGTAGGAGATGAGGGCATGTTTGACATGACAGCTGAATGGCTGCAGGTGTAACTTTTACATATCGGGACTTATCAGACAGGGTACTCTGCTGTCTACTCTGCCACTCGCAAATATTAGGGACAGGCTTATCTCACCAGCACCTCAAAGTCAAGGATTCCAAACCAATTCACGAGTTCCCACAAGTTGCTCCTCCTTCTAATTTAGAATCTTACGACTGTCTGCTCAGCTATGTAAGCCAGACACCTGAAGTCACCTCAACTTGAACAAAGCCTTCCCCTCATGGGGTGTCTCTGGATGTGCCCCCGCCCCCCACCCAGTCAGCACCTGCTCCCAGGGTCCCTATGTGGGAACCTGCTGGTCTGGCAGGAATTGAGCACAGGCTCCATCCTCACGGAGCTTCCATCTTGAGACAGAGAATAAACAAGCAGCTTCAAGGGTCCTGGCCTGACTATAACTTGCGAAGAATGTTGGGAGGAACGGAGTAGGGAGAGATAAGTGAGCAGGGGTGAGTTCACTGCAAGGCGAGTGAGGGTGCTGTGAGAGAAGACTGTACCTCACTATACTGAGCATAGAGGAGGCCATCTGTGAATAGCAGGGATGGGTACTCCAGGCACAGGGAACTGCATGTCTGAATCTTTACCTGAGGTTGGGAAGGTCTCCTTGAGTTCAGGGAGCAGAAAGCAAGCTAGTGGGTGGGAGAGAAGGCGAGCCAGATTCCATGGAGTCCCCAGCAGGATGCTTATTAAGCAGGGAAATGGCAGGTCAAGGCTTATGTTTATGTGTGTGTGTGTGTGTGTGTGTGTGTGTGTGTATTTAAGAGAAGAAGAAGCATTTTCAAGAAAAGAAAAGGAGAAGGAAGTGCTTTTATCTGTTTATTTTTGTTTTAGTTATTCTCCCAGGACCTGAGTCGTGATCCCAGGTTCCAGAGCTTTACATGGCCTACACCCTAGCCACCGACTTAGTGCCTGAGTCACCAGGGCATACTGTGTATATTTACTTTTAAGGTCTTCTGCTGCTGGAGAATGACTGTCAAGAGCTAAGTGAAAGCAGGGAGAGCAGTCGAGGGCTCAATGGCACAGGGCAGGAGAGTGGCTTGTCGGAGGCAAAAATAGCGGCAGGGAAGGGGAGAGAGGGGGCTGGGGGCGGATCCTGGGGATGACTGATCAGATCTGCTGTTAAAAGTAGAAGCGCTATGTAAAGATGGGAGAGAAATCAGAAGCAGTTTCTAGATTTCCAGCTTGAGCAGCTAGATAGCTAGTATGGCATTTGCTGAAATGGGAAGAATTGGGGAGGGGAGGTTTAGGGGAGGAAATGAAGAGTCTGATTTTGTAAATAGTGAGTTTGAGGTACCTGTCAAGCAGACAATTGTTAAGCAGACAATTAAGAAAGCATGCCTGGCATGGATGGCAGGCCAGCTGAACAAATGTGAGTGCATCAGAACAGGAGAGAAAGGGTAGACACTGGGGGCCGGCAGAATCGGCTGAGTGTCTGCAAAGGAGAGTAAGACCAGGTGGGCAGGAGGTAACAAAGACAGAAAGAGAGTGCTGTCATAGAAGACAGGAGCTGGATGACGGTGGGAGGAGGGAGTGGTGAGTGACATCAAATGCTATGGGAAAGTCTAGGAAGGTAAGGAGCAAAAGTGATCACTGAATGTGGTCACATGAAGCATATGGACAAGCAAGGGGCTGGGGGCAGAAGCTGGCAAAAGCCGGCAGAAACCATGTGTGAGAGCTGATTAGGAGATGAGGGTCTGGAGTCAGCTCCCCTGTCATCTCCCGACTCCGGAGGTACCCCCTGCAGTCCAGACTCCCGCAGTGATCTGCCTCCTCCCCAGGCGTGTGGGTCTGCACCCTCCTGACTGTGACATGTCGACGACAGGCACTGGGACCTCACCTGTGCAGCTGGTGGCACGGCAGGACCCATTCACGCCTGCCGCACAAGCACTTGGTGACTGGCGTGGAAGCTGCTTGTCCTCTCTTCCTTGAACCTCAATATGCTGTGAGGGGAGAGAGCATCAGTTTCTCCCTTTCCTCCCAGTTACTGGGTCTTGTATGTGTGTGGTATGTGTATGTGAGGGCTACAGGGTAGAACTCGGGGTGCTTCCTGCTTACACCAAACTTCAAGAGACACCAGACTCTTGGAATCACCAGCTCTGTCCTGGTCTGCAAGACGCAAAACTCTGGATGGAGGTCCCTGGGCCAGGAGGGCCTCAATTCAGGGGGCACAGCTCACGGGGGAGGGAAACTTGGCTCCTGTCCCTAGAGTCCCTGCCAGTTAGGTGCTTTCAGCTGCTGTACCCCGTTCTGCCCCTGGGGCTCCCTGCCCAGCCCTCTTCAGGGCCCAGAGGACACACAGCCTCCTAACATGACCACAGCCTGTGGGAAGGCCGCTCTGCCCGGCAGCCCCTTCCTGCCCACCTCAAGACGAGAGCCTTCCTGTTTGCCAGAAGAGGAAGCTGCTCAGCACAGGTGGGGAGGTGGCTTCCTACTACGTGAGCACAGAAGCAGGGGTAGGGCCTGCTTCCAGGAGAGGAGCCCTGGGATCCAGCACAGCCCAGCACTCCAGAGAGGCAGGGAGGGAAGAGGCTCTGGATTCAGGAGCACCACTTAGTGAGGGCCCACTCTGTGCTGACATCACGGGGGCCTTCACAAATTGTCCAATGCCGATCTACCTGGGAGTGCAACTCTACAGAGCCGACACGAGACCGAGGCTCAGAGCAGTCACTCATGCTAACACAGGCAGTAAATGGTAAATCTGGACTTGAACCCAGGACCACCGAACCCCAGCTAACACACCTTGCACACGACAGACAGGAAGAAGGAGACTTCTTCCCAAGCGAGCAATGTTGTCGATAATGTAAGCCTAACCTCGCTCTTCCCACCTTAAAGCTTCTAAACACCCCTGAGCTGAGGAGGCACCAGTGACCAGGCTGGGTGACAGCAGAGAACAGAAGCACCTCAGCAGGCTCCTGTGCCCCTGAATTTGTCTCCATGAAAGTTCTTCAGGGAAAATGGGAGAAGGAATGGGAGAGACACTTCTCTGAAGAGGATATACAGATGGCCAACTGGCACATGAAGTCACATTCCTTCTCACTGGCTACCAGGGAAATGCAAATCAAAACAACAATGAGATGTCACCTTACACCTGATAGACTGACTACTATCCAAAAGTCTGGAAGCAACAAATGCTGGTGAGGAGGTAGAGAAGAGGGAGCATTTTTACACTTTCGTGGGAGTGCAAACTGGTGCAAATTGGTGCAACCCCTGTGGAAAAGTTTGGAGATTCCTCAAAAAGTTGAATATGAAAAGTCCCATATGATCCCACCATCCCACTTCTGGGTATTAACTCAAAAGATGCAAAAACACTCATTCACAGAGATTTCTGCACCCCCATGTTTACTGCAGCCCTATTCACAATAGCTAACCACTGGAAACTACCTAAGTGCCCAATATCCCATGAGTGAATCAAGAAGATGTGGTGCATATATACAATGGAATGCTACACGGCCCTTAACAGAGATGAAATCCTGTCATTTCAATCAACATGGATGGAACTAGAGGGGATTATGCTAAGTGAAACAAGTCAAAAGAAGAGAGATAGACACCAGATGACCTCACTCACAGGTGGAATGTGAATACAAAAAAACCAAAGGAACAGATGAAACAAAACCAACCCTTGGACACTTTCAATAGAACTGAGGCTACCAATAGGGACAGGGTCGGGCAGGGTGGGGTAGAGCCCACTGGACAATGGTGAAGAACACTTGGTGATTTGGTGGAGGGCAGGGTATGTTGACAAATATCTGAGGAATGCGGAAACTGCACATATGGGGAACCTATACATGTGAATTTACTTTAATGTGTAGAATAAAAGTTAGGCAAATTAAAAAAAAAAAACTCCTCCCTCCAGAAAAGACCCCATACCTTCCTGGTTCCTCAACCTCTGCAAACCTGGATGCCCAGGGGGGACAGACAGAAGGACGCCTGCCTCCCTGAACATCATGTGCTTCATTAGTGTTTGCAGGCCTGTGGACAGCTTGACTGTGGGCATCCTGGGGGTGGGAGCAGAGAGCTGGGAGGTCAGGCTTCCAGGGACTTAGCCCATGGGAGGGACCAAAGACACCACTCCCCTGAGGACCGTGATCTGAGAACGGAACAGTCCTTTAGAGGCAGAGCAGTGAGGACAGGGACCACTGACCAGCAGCAACACATTGTGTGCACACGTGCTGTCCCTGGTTTCCTGGAGAAAGGCAGAAGTGATTATGAAACTGAATGACAAGCTTCTATCTCTTGAACTTGGTTGCCCAATCCCAGAGTTGGCAGAGATATCTTAGGAGGCTGTCCCTATCCTGCATGTGGGGAAGGAACTCCCAGGCTACAGCTCCCTGGATCTCTTCTAGCTCAGCAGCAAGGTCTCCCTCCCATCTTCCCCGGTGGCTCTCCTTCTCAGCCCCCTCCCAGATCCATGCATTTCTTAGATTAGCACTTGCCCTGAAGCCACTTGTCATAGGTCTATTCTACTCATGGAAGGAGTGAATAGGATGCTATAGTTACACACCTCTGGCCCTGAGCCCCCCTGGCTCTCAGAAGATGCTCACAAAACATCTGCTAAAACACATGTGCATGCAGTTACTTAAAGTGGCAAAAATGCTCCCAACTCTAATCTCCACAATAGGGAGCTGGACAAATTACAGTGCAGCCATCCAGCCATCTGGCGAGCAGCCTTCGTCCTGTGTCTGAAGAGCATTTAATGGAGTGGAAAGATGCTCATGCATAGTATTAAGTAAGAAAATTGATGATATATTCAGTATGATATGAATTTTTTTTAACTGGTGTATTTGGGCAACAGAATACCCGAAGGCTGGCTGAGAGTGCCTATCTGTATGTGGTGAAGGTATACATGGCTTTCATTTCTTTTGCTCTTTTGGGATGCACCTCATTTTTAAAAAATACGCAAGATGTTCATCATCAGCAAAAAGAATAAAAGTATGGGGAAACTAAATGTGTTAAATAAGAATTGAATTTTTCTGTTCGCTTTCACAACTGGATGGTCTTTTCCCCACCTCTGTCCCCCATTGCTGTTGGGGGCTGAGAACTAGTATGGGGGGAGCGGGCCGAAGGGGTCTGCATAGGTGTCTATTGTTAATGAGCCTTCCCTGCCACCACCTGTCAAGTCCTTTCAGTGCAACCTCCCAGATGTGATTGTGGAAGCCACTAGCCCAGAGTTGGTACAAAGATTATTTTAAGGTAGAGACATTTGAGACTGCACAGATACAGGAAAAAGGCTTCTCAGAGTTTCCCTTATCTGATTCAAAGAAGCAACTTCTGGGAAATAAGTCTAACATCAATTCCTTTTAATGGGTGATCTACTTCTAGAAGAGAGAATTCAATTAAGCCTTCCCCCATGCCTTCTCCAGGAAAGGTGGCTGGCCCTGAATTTCAGGAGACAGAAAGTGTACTTTTATCTGCACAGACAAACTTCATCATAAACTAGCTCACCTCTCATTTGTGCTCCTAAAAATATATCTGTCTTTGCTAAAGAAATGTACTTACACTTCTGATGGAAACTTTTTCTCCCTGCTCCCTTTCATTAAGTACAGAAGTCTTTAACGTGAAACATTTAACAAGCCAACTACTACTTTTCTTAGCTCCCATGTGCATGCCAAGAAATCTTTTTCTATTGTTAATCTATGTGAGTTTAATTTGCAGACTCTGGTCACTAAACTAAGAGGGTAGAAGAAATGTGCTGGACTTTTTTTCCCCTCTCCCACATAGCACAGATGACCTCTTCCACAAATACACAAATCTAAGACTGTGTTTGCCTAGATAGGTATGTGTACATATAATGAAAAACTGTAATAGATGAGCATTATCTGAATATACGTTAGGAAAATAAAATTGATGTAGCAAACCTGTGATTTCATAGATGTTATTGCTTGGGACCACGCTAAAGTAGATAATGCCTAATTCACGTTGTTGTTTTCAAGTGTGTCTACTCAAGAAAAAAATATATATATGGGTGGAGAACATTTATATCAAGTCATGACAAGGATATATAAATGAGTAGGTACTTTGCACAGCTGAATCTGACCTTTCAAGCATTTGTAAGCATTTGGAAAAAGAACTAAAAGTCTTCTTTATAACACTAATTAAGACTTGATGAGCCATTAATTGCTGAATAGGCATTCGGATTTATGCTGTACAGCCAGGCTCTGGTATTACACACAACAGAGACAGGTATGCTTTAAGAATGTGAAGGAGGAAGCAAAACCCCAAGCAGGGCATCTCCTGCTGCCACCCAAAGGGCCAGTATGCCCCAGGGATGCCCATAGCAACAAAGCCCTGGGTTTCTAGTGCCCTCTCTGCCAACAGGAGCCGGTCTTGCTCTACTGACAGGACAGAAGAGCAGCCTGGCTTGGCAGCTCCCAGTAGCAACAGAACTGGGACCTCCAAGCTCATCCCCAAGGAAGATAGCTGAGCACACCTGCATCCCTCTGTCTGCCTCCTGTCCTCGCATCCTGTAAGGGGACACTGAGAGACGGCACAGGCAGGGACCTCTCCTTAAACATCCTGGTAGATAGCCACCACCCAGGTTCCTACACTGAGAGGATGTTTCCCTGAGGTCCCCCTAGCCAGCAAAGGGCAGAGTTCAAAAGTGCACCCATGTCTCCTTGGCTGGCTTGGCCTGTCCACCCACTTCTCCCTGCATACCTGCCCAGGGTGGCTCTGTTCCAGCCAGGCTGGCCTCTCTTGCCCTCTCTCTCAGTGACCTCACCCACATCTCTGTGCATTCAGCTCCCCCTTGCCTGCGGAAGGTTCAAAAACCTCTCTCCAGCACAGTGTCCTCCCTGCCAACAGGAATGCCCTGGCCTGTTCTCCCTGCAGGCCCTGCCCCAACATCACAGAGTCAGCACCTTCTCTCTCTCTGTCGGGGGACTGCAGGGCCCTTCTTCTATCAGCTTCATGTGCAGCCTGTCCTAGTTCTCCCAGAGGCTGCTTCTGCTCCTGAAATCTTTACTGACTACCCCACCCAAAGCCTCTTAGAGAAACCCCAACACGGGTGCTTGAGAGCCACACACCTCCACCCCAGTGGCAGCCCAAGCTATGGGGCTTCACCTGAATGTTCCCGCTGCTTCCACTTGTGGGGGTCTTTGTGCTGTGCTCTTGTCAGCTCTGCCCTTTCCCCATTCTCTTTCCATCTGTCAACCCTCTTTATCCCAGGTTCACCACGTAATGCCATCCCTCCAAACAACATTTCTAGACTAGTCCAGTAAGAATCAACCGTTAGGATGATGCCACAGTTCCCGCTGTCGGGACGACACCACAGTTCCCGATGTAGAACACAGCGCAGCGATCAGAAGCCACAAACGAAGTGGACACATAGTATCAGCCAGATCAAAAAAAGAAAAAAAAAAAAAGCACTGGGTTTAAAAAGGATGAAGGTCACGATTTGCTGCATAATGGAATTTATGGAAGTTTAACACACATGAATGTATAAATCAACCTCGCAGATTTCTCTAAAACATATCCAGGCCCAGGATAAACCCATCACACATATATCAGCGTGGCTGCTGCTCAGGAGGGTGTGGGAAGATGGTGAGCAGCAGTCACGGGATGAGCGATGAGGGATGAAGAGGAAATAAAAATAAGATCCCTTAAAATTCAATAACTCAAGGAAAAAGAAAAAAAGAGGAGGTGAAAATCAATTTAAACCACAGGCCAAGGACACGACCAGTACACAGAAAAAGACAAATAACTCCAAACACACCTGAGATTCATAACTCCCCTCACTATAAAGAACCCTCTATGAAGACTACATGATATCATTTTTTTACCTGTCAAATAGGAAGAACAAAAAATGAGCACATCAAGGTGGTGGAATTGGTAAAGCCATGGAGAAACAAGCCACCCAGAAGTAATAAATCAGAAGTGCTGAGTCACTGGTGAGTCGTAAGTACTAAGCCAGATGCACTTAGGCAGGCCCAATAGCCCATCAGATAAAGTCACTGGATACAGTCCACATACATCCCAAGGAACCAGGTTCAAGACCTGCTCGGTGAGGGTGGACAACCAATATAAACAACTAAATAAATGTTTCTTCCTCCACTCTCTTCCTGCTGGTCTGTCTACTCACCCTCATTCCTGCCTGCATCTTTCCTTTAAAAAAAAGAACTGAGTCAGAAGTACTAAGTCATCCCATGTCTTCAGAGAGCAGGTTGGTAGCATCAGTCAGAATCTAAATCAGTAATTCCAAGTTTATGAAGCTCTTGCTGAAATAGTCACAGAAGTGAGGGAATATGTAAGTTATGCTTAATGCATTATTGTCTGTCTTAGCAAAGAGACAGAAATGAGGAAAACAACCTTAAGTCCATAAAAAACTGGCTAGATAAATGTGGTACTTCCATTCAATGAGAAATCATATGTTTATTTTAAAGAATGAAGTATATCTATATGTCTTGAAAAGAAAGGTAAGCATATGAAGGGAAAGAAGAAAAAAACAAAACAAAAAACGCAGACCTGAGCATTATTATTATTTGTGCAAAACTTGGGAAAGGGAAGCTGTACGTACATACATATAGATGTATGTACATATATACATGAATACACACATACATATAAACATATAAATTCATTTGCAAATAGACTATATCTCTCTGTAAGTATTCTAAAAAAATCACCCTTGAAGAAAAGAACAGGGGATGAGAGGATGGGAGAGAGTGTATATTTTTCATTAGGTACCTTGAGGACTATTTGAATTAACGTTGTAAAAATGTGTTTAATATGCAGAGGTATTATTAGAGACTTTTTAACCCATTCAAATACCTTAGCAAGACGGAGATAGGTGGAATGTAGTCATAACCCCTAGTCTTCTCTCTAACTCTCCAGAGACCTCTCCACTATGCACAAACACCCCTTCAGTTGAAATATCTCTCTCAATACACTATCTCTAAGACCACAGCACCTGACTGTAAATCCTGATTTTTACCTTACCAGCTGTATAAAAGTGAGCAGCTCTTTTACTCTCTCCAGGCCTCCATTTTCTCATTTGTGAAATGGGATGATTACAGTACATACCTCACAGACTTGCTGTGAGGATTACTGGTGTTTACACATTCGGTGTACAGTGAAGAGCCTGGCATATAGCACAGGCTCAATTAATATCAATCATTACTCTCTTGTTTTTCTTTTAAGCATCTAATGAGATCACCTAGTTAGTTTAAAAATGGACAATTGAATGAATGAATGAATCTTCCCAGAAGACAAGTTTTTCTCCAGGAAAAACTCAGGGTCTGCCTCTCACATAAGGTCTCTTCATGTAGCCCATGATGTGCTGACAGACACAAATGACCCCTCTCCCACCAGGAGACTCTCTGTCTCTAGCGATCACCCGTTACCATGCTTGGTGTAATCCACCAGGCCTGACCCTGAATTGGAGAGCTTGTAGCTTTCCTCCATGGCAGCTGCGGACATCATCCGCTTTTCTGAAAGCCACTAGTCGTTGAGCTGAGCTATCTTCTTGGTCCACAACTACAATGGCCTCCTTCCTGTTTCTCCAGCAAGTTCAGCATGCAGAGCACACATGTCTTATTCATGCCTCAGGACCTTTGCACTGGCTACTCCCCCTGTTTGGAATGTTCTGTGTCTTATCTACAATCAGCTCTCCTCTCCAGTTTCATCTCTTTACACAGCCTGTCCAACCACTAGCTGAACACCGCACATTCCAACCCCTTAATCAGCTTTGTTTTTCTTCATATTTCTCTGACATGACATGAAAACTGCAATTATTATAGCTTAGTGTCTGTTTCTCCCCACCAGAAAATAAGCTCTGTGAGGGGAAGGGCTCTCTTACTCACTGATAGATCCTTCACACCTGGAATAATGCCTGGGACATATGGGCCTTCAAGAAGTATTTGTTGATTGAACACAATGAGCAAGCCAACAATGCATATTTTCTGTGAGAGTTTACATCTCTGCTTTAGATCTAGGCCTCCCAACAAGAAATACACTCAGACTTCAGAGAAAGGCTACTCACCACGTGTCCATTCCTCACTGATCCCTTCTAGGCCGCTCATAAATAACTTTGCTCTCAGTTACAGAGGACATCCTGTCCTCTGCCCCCAGAGTTACAGGGCCTGAAAATGGGACCATTTTCCCACCTCATTTAAAAATTGCTACCTCTCCTAGCTAAGGACCAATTCTCTTACTTGCTTCACTGCTGTGCCCAACATCACCTTGTTTGGTTTTTGTTTGCTTGTTTGTTTGGTTTTATAATACTTACCACTCTGAAATGACATAATTCATTTGCTTACTTGCTTTTTTTCTCTCCTTCCAACTCACATATAAAGGAAGACAGTGGTATTCTCAGTGCTGACAAGCCTGACTAGTAGTTGGCACTCAGTATGAAGGAATGAATGAATGAATCCACATAGAGGAAATACCACGTCTAGAAGAAAAAAACGAATCACTTAACACCATAAGGTGTCTAAACTTGACCTTATTGTGTTTCTTATGTAGAGGGGCTCACAGACATCCAATTAGTTGCTAGTTACATGCAATCATCTCTGGGCCTGGTAAGGACTGGACTAATGAGATTCAAGGGCAGGTGCAGCCCCATCAGCCCAGGCTTTGACACTGGCCTCCTGCCCTGGACATGCAGGCTATGAACACAGGGGTCTGGGTGAGCAGATCCTGTAGCCTGTGGCAAACCAGAGAAGAACTCAGATTCCAGGCTCCAGCATCCTGCTTAAAGGACAAACTGACTCAATTTCAGGGCCAGATGGGAAACTTTCAGAGTACCTGAGTATGTCAGCTGAGTGGACACTGTTTACCTTCTCCAGGAACCTTTCTAGATATTCCTGCCAGATACACCCAGAGAGGGCCAAGGAGAGAGGGGCAGCATCCATGGGAATGGAGGCAGAGTTGCTCTCTCGTCCATGCCAGGGCATGCCTGGAATCAGTCTGCTGGGCCCACCAGGCTCAAACCAAGACGGAGCCTTCAGGGAGCAGGGAGGGTGCCCCCAGCATGGCTATGGGTCTGTGAGGCCATGGAGGCAAGGCGACGGGGAGGTGAGGCCGGAGCTAGCCCCTAGTGTGGCCCTGTTCTGGCACAGAATGGCCTCAAGGGCTCCTGCGGCTCTCCAGTGGGACTGGAAGCCCAGATCTGCTCAGCCCAGCTGGAGAGCCTCCGGGGACTGACGTTCCCAGTGTGGCCCAGCCCCACTTGCTGTGTTAGTCTCTGTCGCCCAATTAAGTTGGATTCCGAGGGACCTCCATTCGGTCCTCCACCCTCCTGCTGCCTCTTCACGTTCTTCCAGCCTCAGGCTCCCTTTTCCTGTACGAACTGAACCCAAATCCGTTGCACAGATACTTACCAGCTCTGAGCGACCCGTGCGCCGCACACAGTGCC
Source organism: Solenodon paradoxus (assembly GCA_004363575.1). Classification (NCBI taxonomy): domain Eukaryota; kingdom Metazoa; phylum Chordata; class Mammalia; order Eulipotyphla; family Solenodontidae; genus Solenodon; species Solenodon paradoxus. The sequence goes on from RJWH01000924.1 coordinate 228,024, forward strand.
TGTCCGCGACGACGGTGGGGGCGCCCCCAGCCCGACCCTCCCTTGGCGCCCTTACCCACTTCCCGCCGGGCTCCTGCTCCGGCCTCCCGCCTGCCCAGGCGCCCCATGCCGGTGCCCAGAAGCGGGCCAGGGGCAGCGGCTGCGGGGCGGCGGCTGCGCGGAGGGGGCTGGGCCGGTCCGGCTCGGTGCTCGCAGGAGGCCCCGGGTTTCCGGGAGGGGAGGGCGGCGGCAGCGGCGGGGCGGGCGGCGGGCGGCGGGCGGCGGGGCGGGGCGGGCGGCTGCGAAGCGGTCAGACAGGTCCGACGGCGGCGGCGGCTTGGGGCCCCGCTGGCTGGCCGGGCTGGCGCCCCCCGCTGGCCCGGGCCCTGCGCTCTCAGGAGCCGAGCTGCCCGCACTGTGGAGCCCTCTGGTTCATTTCTGCTGCGCGGAAACCGGAAACTGAGGCCAGACCCAGCTCTGTGCGCGCCTTGGCGGGGCACTAACTATTATTTACTCTTTATTTCGTGGACGGAAGACAAAGATGCACTATTGGAGTTGGGAATTTCAGCTGTCTGGAACTTTTGACTTACGGCGCACTTTCTCTAGCGGGTTTGCAGGGAGGAAAATAACCGTGCCTTGAACTCTACTTTCTAACAAACATCCTTAGTGTAGGTTGACATTGGCAAGAAGCTCTTATTTTTGAATATTCCACTTGCTGGTACCATATGTGAAAAATCTGAATTAAGTGTTTCCGTATTTCAAAAAAAGCCGGTGATATTTTTCTGCCCCTAGAGACTGGTAACCTGGTTCCATAAACCTGTCTCTATCTGATGCTGGCTAAAATGGAGTCAGCTAGGTTCTCTGATACAAACAGCAAAAGCTAATATTTATTTTGTTAACTGTATGCCAGGCAATAAACTCTCTACCTGACTTAACACACTTAATCCTCACAGCATCTCTAGGAGATAGAAAACTTTCCACATAATTAGGAAACTGAGGCACAGAGAGGTTAAATAATCTGACCAAGGTCACACCGTCTGGTAGGACTCGGAGGTCATCACCATGCTGCTGCTTTGGCCTTGATGCTAGGTCAAGATTCCTATAACTTACTAATTCATTTGTTCATTCTACAAATATTCATTATGCACCTCCTGTTTGGGTGTCAGACAGTCACTATAGGATAGAAGAGTGAACTAAATATTCCCAATGTATGCAGCCCAGTACAAGAGATAAGCAGTAGTGTGTGATGTAACATGCTGGGGGGCAGGGGGCACAACCACAGGGATGAATTATGGAAAGAAGAGAGCCATAAAGGAGAAAGACCCAATGGCTGGAAGCAAACTCCCCCCAGATTCATGACTGTCTCCTGAATGAATACCATGAACCAGAATCCAAATAACACAAAGAAAAACAATAGCCAAGCCAATCAGTTGTAGTTAGTTGCCTGCTGCTACAAGATTTGAATTTCAAGTGCTGCCATCCCTTATAGGGGCCTGGAAAACACTTTGGACTTTGCATTGAAATCCTAGAATGGTCACACTTAGTGAGTAAAGATCGCATCCCAAGATGAAGGGATATACCTTAAGTTCAGAGACAAACCAAAAGATACCCATCCAAAGTCTAAATGAGGTTCCACAAAATTAAGATGAGCTTCAGTAATTTTTTTTTTCTTTTTTAAAGGAAAGGTGCAGGCAGGAATAAAGATGAGCAGAGTCAGGCAGGCAGGAAAAAAGAGGAGGATGAAGGAATTTGTTTGATTTAGTTGTTCATCCTGGTTGTTCCCCAGGCCCTCAGCTGTGAACCAGGGATCTTGGGATGCATGTGGGCTGCGCCCAATCACTACTCCACCATGGTGCACAGAGCTTCAATAAATTAACTTCCTGCTAGAACAAAACCTGATTCTTCAGAAGAAAAGAAGAGAACCTAGGCATCTGCTCTGTATCATAAACAGTGTCTACCACACAACAAAAAACTATCAGACGTCAAAAAAAAAAAAAAAAAAACCCCAGAAAATGTGAACCATAGTCAAGGGGGAAGAAGTCAATGAAAATAGATCGACTAAAAGTAAGAAACTATTACATTCTCAATATTTCTGATACCAAATATTTGACATTTTTTCCCACATTAAACAATTCTCCAACCCTCTGGATACCAACTGAGTACCCTACAACTCAGTTATGACACCAACTACCCAGCATTACTGCAGACCCCACAGGTTAGGTGCTGAAGCCCACAGGACTGCCCTCACTTTAGATGCCAGTCACAAGTCCCCAGTTGTCATCTGTGCTTGTAATCCACTGGCTCTAAACCTAGGGTTTTCAGCACTCCGCTCCTCAGGTTTGATAATTTGCAAGAATAATCACAGAAGTAAAAAATGCACTTTACTTAGGGTTACAGTTTATTATAAAAGCTTTAACTTGGGAACCACCAAATGGAAGTGATGCATAGATAAAGTGTGGGGGAGGGGTGCAGCGTGTCCTCCCCATCTGCAGGTGTACCACCCTCCTGGCACCCGGATGTGTTCATTAACCCAGAATTTCTCCAAGTCCTGTTGTATAGAGTTGTTATGGAGGTTCCATTAAGTAGTCATGGTTGATTAAATCATTGGCCATCAGTGATTTAATGCAATATCCAGCTCCTCTCCCCTCCCTTGAAGTCAGAGGTGGGACTGAAACTTGCAACCCTCTCATCTTAAGATCAGTTCCCCTGGCAACCAGCTGCCTGTAGGGCTTTCCAAAAGTCCCTTCATTAGCATAAACTCAGGTGTGGTTTAGATAAGGTTATGAATTACAAAAGGTACTCTTTTCACGTTTGTCACTCCAGAGTTTATCTCAGGAACTGGACATAAAAGTTAAATATTATAAAAAAAAGATGTTCCTATCACTCAGGAAATTATAAGTGTTTTCAGACACTCTGTTAGGAAATAGGAGCAATGACCAAATACATATTTCATCATCCCTATAGACATAGAAGATGTTGGAATCAGAGAAAGAATTAAAAATACAAACTGTAATAAAGATATTAAACAGCCCACACCACAAGATAGATTTAATGAGAGAAGAGAGAGAATTCAGTGGAAATCCGGTCACTTTTTTTTTAATAACCAAATGAAATAAATAAATCTGCTCCAGGGAGGGAAAACATCTCTACCTTTTGAACAGCCTCAAGGCTCATGCAAGGCTCATCCAAGGATAGGTGGGAGTCAGCAGAGTGTGGAAACTGATACAGGAGACAAAAGAAGACAAAAGGACTGAAAGTTGTCACTTTCCAGCTAAGCATGAGAAATGGAACATTTTGCAGCCTGAAGCAAGATCAGATGCTGTTCAAGCCCCCTCCTGTTTACCAAAATCAAGGACTCCATCCCCACCCCTCTCCACTCCCTACCCCTAAATCAACAGCTCAGCCAGATCTTTATGGGAATTCTACCTCTAGCCCTCTCCATGTTAGTCAGAGACTATCCCCTTAAAAGCTTCTCTCTCACAGTTTCCCTAAGATAGCTCCTTCTGTCTCTTCTCAGAAAGAAGCTTTTCCAGGCCTACACTGGGACAATAAAATCCTGCCTCAGAGTGTATCAACTCCCTTGTCTTGGTCTCTTTCATTGTGGGTCTATCACCTTTAGCACTGAAATAAAGAGACACCTTAATCTCCACTTCCAGAGAGGAGACAGACAGGTTTGTCACCTTTCCACTGTAAGACCAGGGCCTTCCAGTATTGAAGTTCATGGCTATAGCATGGCCCACGTACAGGCCATATCTGGCCCTCATCATATGGCCTGTGGGAATGGGGCTTGGGGGAGCCTATGTTATTATGTTACTCTGCTTTTTCAGTCAGTCATAAACTATCTGCATCTTCTGCCAGCATCCATGAACACTGTGACCTGCTGACTTGCCGACTTGTATGCAGAGGCAAACTTCAAATATTTCACAGCTCCTGCTTTAACAGAGATAAAGGGACAAATCTTATAAGAAGCCAGGGGAACAGACATGCATTGATAACAGGGACCCAATGATTGCAATGATGGCTGACTTCCTGTCAGAAACAATGTGACCAGAAGATAATGGAACATCAATATAAAGTGCTGAGGGAAACAACTTCAATCTTTAATTTTGTATCTAATAAAAATTTTTTTTAAAAGAAAATCAAATAAAGATATTTACAAATGAACAAAACCTGAAAGTGTTTCTCACTGGCAGACCCCTACCGCATAAGAAAAATGAAGAAATTCTTTTAGATGTTACAAGATAAAAATTAGAGCCCTCAGAGAGGAACCAAGAAAACTGAGAATAATAAATATTTGGGTATAATATATAAGACTATCTTCTTTCTTGTATTCAATAATTTAAAAGTCATTTGTTATTCTAGTGAGATGATGGTGAGTGGCCTCTGGTGGGCTGCTGCTGTAACCACCACCTCAGTGAGGCCAGTATTCAGAAACGATTTGAACAAAGCCAGACAGAGGGAGCATGAGCTCTACCAGGCCTGGTCTGGGGAAGTGCTCCACTCATTGTGTTTATTCCAACTAGACATCTCTGTGCAGTAGGGACAGACTCATGCCTGAGAAATGTTTATGAAGAGTGCCCACGTCATAGACCCCAGGGTGGTTGATTTTCTAATAATTAAAGGAAAGATGGAGCTGGAGGAAATGATTAAAGTATGGAAGCAGAGGTCACACGTTATATGGTTCTTCCATGAAACACAAGTGCCAAGACCAAAGGATTTCCTATCTGAGATCTACGTGGGCCAGCATCTGTGACATCACGCAGAAAGGTGCATCTTGATATTTAAATATTTAGAGCATAAATAAACAATATATACTATAAAAGAAGTTATTTGACATTGTCAATTTTACCTTAATAAAGTTGGAAAATAATTAAAAAATTGTTTAAATAAATTTAAATTTAAATAAAAAACAACTTAGATAACAAGTAGAAGTAAAGCATCTAAGAAGAAAAGCACAAAACACAAGAGGGGAAAGTAAATGGAAGCACATTGTCGTAAGGTTCTTCTATGTGAAATTTTACAATATTAATTCAGAGTAATATCCAGTCTAAGATACAAAAATGCTTTTTTGAAAATCTGTGAGGAAAATAAGGGGAAAAATAAACAAAGAAGAGAGGGGGTGCTTATAAAACAAATAGCAAGATTAAATTATATCAGCAATTATTAATTATGTAAAGTACTCCAACTAAGAGGAAGAAACTATCAAAATGGCTAAAAATAAAGACCTCACTAAAACTATGTTTCAGAGACACACTTTTAGTGCAATGCACAGACAAGTTGAGAGTAAAAGGATAGGGAAAAAATATACCCCATGTAAACACTAAGTCTGAGAAAACTTGAGATAGTTATAGTAATTTGGGGAAAAGCAGACTACAAAACAAGGATTAGTCCCTGAAAAAAAAGATTTATAAAGACAAAAGGACAAATCTGTTAAGAAGACATGGCAATTCAAAATATCTATGAAAATAACAACAGAACTTCCAAATAAGTCAGACACCAACTGACATAGCTAAAAGAAGAAATAAAAAATCTGCAATCATACTTTAATAACACCCCTCTCTCAGTTATCAAAATTAGTACATGGGAAATCAATAAGAGTATAAAAGATTTAAGCAACATTACTATTCATCTTTACAAGCTGACATGATAGAATATTAATTCTATCACTACAGCAGAATATATATTATTTTCACAAATACACAGAAAACATTCACCGGAACTGCCCATATATTGGACTTTAAAATAATCTCTAAATTTTAATGAATTGGATCATATAGACCATGTTTCCTCAGTCACAATGGAATTAAAATCAGCAGCATTTCATTATCCATCAAATACCCAAATATTTTGTAATCAAGCAATAGAGTTCTAAATAACCTATGAGTCAAAAAAGAAATCACAGGGAAAATTAAGAAATACTTCAAATGGAAGTGGCATTAAGTAGATAGATAGATCAGTGTAATTGAATCAGAGTGCCCAAATATAGATTCAGACATATATACTGGGTCACTTGGCACCTTTGACAAAGATGTCAAGTTAATTCAATGGAGAAACAAAGTCTTTCCAAAAATGTTTCTGGAACACCTGGAAATATGTATGGTAAAAAATGAACCTTGAGACTCACATTTAGAATATATAAAGACATATTTTAATTCAACAACAAAAAAGCAAATAATCCAACTGAAAATGGGCAAAGGATTTGAGTGGACATTTCTCCAAAATAGGCACACAAATGACCAATAAGCATATGAAAAATGTTCAGCATCACAGCCATCAGAGAAACACAAACGGAAATCAAAATGAAAGAGAGGTTCCAACATAATAGACTGTAAATATCTCAAGTTCACTTCCTCCCCACAGACACAAAAAAACTACACCCGTTTAAAATCTAAAAGCTATGAAAAGAAACAGGTACCAGCAACTCCACAAAGAGAAAGGACACACATTGTCATAAACAGTAGGAGAAGTTGATCTTTCTCTGTTTCATGCCACCATGTTTGGAGACTCTGGGGTCTGTAGGGAGAAACCAGTGATATGGACAGTTTCCCTGGAACTGAAGACCTGATCCCTCAGCAGGTGACCTATACCTGAAAACTTTTAGGTCATTGGACTAAAAACCTTCACCTGGAGTAGAAAGTGGGATAGTCTCATGGTGAACCAAGATGCAGCTTCTGCATGACATAGCATGGTCTAACATTGCGTGAACTGGAGGCTAACACTGCGTGAAAGTCCCAGGCTAAAACAGCCACCCTCTCTGCCGTTATCACATGTATACCAGGCTATTTCTGCTCACAGTTGCCATTCTCCAGGCTACCAGAGACAAACAGCCAGATCTGCAACAGAAAGCTAAAGTGATTACTAGCAAAAAAAAAAAAAAAAAAAAGTTTTCATTCTCCAATTCTGTCAGGGAAGATCATTTGAGAGGCTTTGTTAAAACAGAAGCTTCCACCTACCTGGGACTATTGCTAAATACCTTTTCTATCTGCTTGATATGTCCTAGAGTTTCCAACCCCAGGCCCCAGGACTTGTTTGCTGCCCCATTCTTGGACTGCTGTTCTTCTGGAGGACTGAGGGATTTTTACAGGGAAGTGTGTTTTGCTACAAGCAGTTTCCAACTCATTCTCTGCCGTGGCCTCCATTGAGACCATTGTCTGTTTGTGGATCAGGCCTGCAATTCTTGGGTCTCTCTCCTTGTGCTTTATTTTTTATGCCTGTGACTCTGAGAGAAAAACTCTGCATTCCCTACTACAAACCCAACGCTATTGGCTGGACACCTCAATACTAGCCTTAGAACTTCAATCATTCTGACAATTACTGATTATACCTAAAGAAAATCAAGCATTCCCTATCAACACCCTAGTCTTAAACGCAGCAACTCGATACCTAACACACAGACTTTATGTAAGGGAAGACTAGGCCACAGAAAATAACACAATGTAAAACAGATAGAAGGGACAGAGAAATATACATGAAATGATGAACCAAAACAAAACCCCAGGCGAAAACCTGAAAGCAACAGAATTAAGAAAACTGATGATGACTTTAACATAACAGTTTTAATAATGGTTACTAAAATCGGAAAAACAATGGAGGGACAAAAAGAGAACTACAACAAAGATAGAGAAAATCCAAAGTGTTCCAAACAGAATTCACAGAGATAAAGAACACAATAGTTGAGCCAAAGAACATGACAGAGGTCCTTGATAGTAGGCTAGAAGAAGCTGTCAATCAAATCAGCAAGTTAAAAGATAGGACAGAGAAGTGCACCCCAGCAGGC